>VTON01000012.1:1800000-2150000 GCA_009617725.1 Hydropsyche tenuis
TTTTGTTATCTGTTGAAGTTGCGTAACTTTTCCTTTTGGAGATCGTGGGTCCAAATCAGTGATTTTCCATCGGCGTGCAACTTTAGTGAGTTTTATTTTCTTTGTTCGAGGAAGTTCTTGCTCAGTAGAAGCAGGGGTAACTTCATTATCCAAGTCGAAATTAGAATCACATCATAGACTAAATGTGCAGGTGCTCGAAGTAAAGAACCTGGTAGATTATTTATCGTTCCACCATCTTCGTCTCCAGAATCTTCATCCGAAATTGGCGCTGTTGCGTTTTCAGGCGGTTCGATGATTATAGTCCTTGCTCTAATATTATTTTCTGTTTCTAGCATTTCCACAATTTAATTTAACGATAAGCCCTTCGACATCTTGGGAAAGGCCTGTTTTAACTAAAATAAATAAAAAAATATTAGAGCTCTTTGACGTATGAATGTTTTAAATTTAGTAGTTTATTATATTTATTATTTTATTTGTTATTATAACGTATTGCTACGTCGGGTTACCAGATGATAACGAGTTCACTCGCGTCGACGGAAAAGGATGAGGCGTCGATGAGAAGTTGGTCGATTCTCAGATCGAATGAAATGCAGGGGTTTTCACGAGTTATGTGAAATAGGGTTCATTCAGATTCGCAGTTACATGAATTATCAATTACTCAAACAATTATAAATTATAATTGTTAATTATAATAATATATAATAAATATAATAATATATAATAATTATAATAATATATAATATTGTAACTTACAATATTATATATAAATAATAATAATAATAAATAAATAAACATCAATCTAAACTTTCTTCACTATCGTGCTGCATTGCATTGAATAGGTCATCTATGTGCCTAGCGTTTGAAAATCGGAACACCCGACTTTACAAGCCCATAATAACGACAATATTAATAATTTCTGTATATTGTGACTAAAATACGGTAGCGTATATAAAGTAGATTAGTAATAGCAAAAATTGTATTTATAGGACCGAAAAAGCAAAAGTAATAATTACCTAAGTTGAAAAAAACTTTGCTGAAATCGTCCAATATTATACGTCAATGTTTATAAATATATCATGACGTCGTTACAGGTCTATGCACGTTCAAATATTAACCACAAGCAAGCGACACTAACACTATATCCAACTTGATACTTCTAAAACCATTTGTTGTTGATGTTAAGAAGTAAAAAAAAAAAAAACGGCAACGAGTTTAGTGTTCCGAAATCGGATCACTAGGCTTAAATGGGTTAAGAAAAACAAAAAAAGATGACATTTTTTTTGAAAATATTTAAACGAATTTCGCGTGTAGTTAGCACTAGGGTTTCTGGACTTGACCCGACCCGGACCCGAACCCGTCGGGTAATGGACCTAAAACCCGGGACTAAAAACCATCGGGTCCGGGTAACAAGAAATATATTTTTTTTAAATCAAAATGCGTTATAAAATTTAATTTTTTAACAAAATATAGGCGAAAAACAGAAATGGAATAAGCAATTCGAAATATTTGAAGTTTAAATTTTCTTGCCTTTTAAAGTACATACATATGTAAAACGTTATTTTCGTACGCAAATAATTTCTTCTCAGAATACTGCTAAGGATAATAAAATTCAATGGGGCAAATAGAATTGAGATAAATTTTGACAAATGCTGAAAAACCGGAGAGTGGTGAATTTGGACTGTTCGGAAATTTAAAACAAGAGTTTGTACTTTTTAAAAATACGAAAAAGCGAACAATTAATCTGGAGAGGCTCCATGATGCTCTTTGCACAATAAAACCTACTTCAACAGACAACGAAAGGACATTGAAAACAAATCATAAGCTAAAAATAAAACAATAAGATTCAAAACCAGTCACAAATTAACAATAAATTATAAGTAATATATCATCATCATCATCATTATCAACATATACATCCACTGCAGGATGAAGTCTTGTCAACTTGCGTTGGCAGTTTGGGCGGTACCTTATCACGTGTGCCCACCACGCTTCGATAAGGGGCAGGGAACATAAGAGCCAACTCCTCCCCATGCCAGCAGAGAAGGCTCTCGGACCATCGGAACGCGTATCTATGTGTCTGAATCCGGTCGCTGCTCAGTGAACATATCGCAATGATAGCCAGTGAGGCAGACGAGACAGAGACTGAGCAGATTGCGTCCTCTCTGCCCGCTTTTGATCGCGTGGTCTCCAGCTGGCATCTGAGGCTAGCCCGATGGCCCTACATGGTCCAGACCTCAGTACAGCACACCTCATTGGTCCTCGCCGTTACCAAAGATTTTTGTTTTTGTTTTAGCGTTACTGTCTGGTCATGCGGTTAGTTATTTGGTACTTTACTCAGGCAATCCTTCCTCTAACAATAAGTGTTATGCATGCTATTCGGAGTCCGCATGCATACACATACCCACACACACATACATATACACACATACATGTATACATATACATGTATATACATACACACACGTACACATGCATACACACATACATGCGTACAAACATACACGCATTCATACATACGTATTTTTCCTTTATTAAAGTTAATGAATATTCAAATTACAACTAACAATAAGTGAGTGAAATTATCTCGGAAAGCGTCTCGAGGATGCATATAATAGTGATTGTAAAAGTTTCTTCCAAAGATAGAAATATTGAAGTATACGAAAGTATATACAATTTTATTCGATTTTACGCTATTGCGAACGCCACGTAGATATGCCGCGACGAGCATTTCACAAGTATTTATCGTGATTCGATCTATGGGTTTAATTGTAAGTATGAATTTAGATTTACGCGGGAAGTACGCACCGACACTTTTGGAATTTACTCGCGGCAGAAAAATTCGCGGTTCAAATAGGATTTTTTTTTTTTTTTTCAGGAGTTTGGCAGTCGCGTATGAATAATAAAGATTTAGAAACACTTGTAATTTAATATAAAGTTGGAAAGCGCTGGAAACACTGCAAGAAAAGAAAAAAATGTGTAAAGGGACACGTCGAACGATTCCGGGATGTGTCGATCGATGCCAGATGTTTGAGCGTGTATTAGTTATCGCTCGTGTGAAATTACCGGCATTTTTTGATATTGGCGATTTAGTTAGTATGCGATTAGTGGGTACTACATGGATAGTGTGTTAGAGGGGGGGGCTATCAAAATTCTAAATAAGGTCTATAGGGAAGTACAAATACTAAAAGATATTACTATAATACAAAGTTCACAAAAGAACATTAATTGTTAAATCATGTCACCGATATTCCGTGAGGTGTCTAATTAATTAACACGCATATATTTCCCATGCGTCTTTGAAGGACGTGGTTATTTAATTTGCAGACGATAGCAAGACATTATGATTATGTGATTTCGTCGGTAATTCATTTTCAGTAATAATAGTAATAACACATGGTGGGCCCTTTAACGAAAACTGCATGCGGGCCAAGTTTTCTAGATTCGTCCCCGCTCGATGTAAACCACCCTGCACAAATGCGAAAACACCAATAGGGAGACAAACAGATGATCTCGAAGGACATATCATACAAGGAACCGACCGTTTCCGAAGATTTTGAGTAATTCGACCCCTTACCGACATCTGTCAGTGTTGTCTGTGTTATTTTTGAGCTATAATATTTGAACTTTATCGCAGGGGTTGCCGATCGGCGGGTCGATTGATCAAACCTTTAAAAGAATCGGATAATTTATTGGAAAAATTCCAGTTTAATAGATCCCTTAATCAAAGGACCGGGTCTCAATGTACGATCAGGCAAACTATATCGAGCAGAGCAGAAAACAAGACAAAGACAAAACAGATGTCAATACATATAGATTTCTGCGTATTTCAGCAGCCGCTCACGAGGAATTATAATACATCAATTGTCAGAATTACGTACCGTTCCGTAAGTCGTTTGTCGCGGAATATAGTTTTAGCTAATGTAGTGTTAGTTTAATTATTTATACTGGCAAATTTGTGAGACAAAATACTAATTATTAGGTTCTACTACAAATTTTTTTTTTTTTTTTTTTTAGGTTCTACTACTAATTATTAGGTCCTACTGTTATTTACGACTATTCTATTATATATTAATTTGTCAATTTATCAGTTCAGATGTGCTGTGTCCATGTGAGCAGCTACATAGTTTGCGTCCTTTTCTTTGTTCCCGGCCTTAGCTTGTGTCTCTTTCTATCTGCTCAGGTATAGGAGTTTCGCACCCTACTCGTCTTCTTCGCGATGTTTGCAACACTCGAATTTGTAAAATTTGAAATGTGAATACGTGATTTGCGGTTGATTTATTGGTTAAAATGCTACTTTGAAACACTATAATATAGTCCATCAATCGAGTGGACATTGCTAACAAGTTAGATGCAAATAGAAAGATTAAGGGTTGAAAAAACTCGAAAACTCTGGGATCGTACCCCACACACACGTCTTTCCCGGTCGGCGGTCTGACCCGGAATCAAGTAATATATAATAAAATAAATTCAATAAATCAATAAGAAGTACAATCAATAACAAAACATGGATTAATTGTAAATCGCAAATAATAAATTCAACTCACAAAATTAATCATAAATTAAGTAATTAAAAATTATATAAAACAAAATGAACCAATTCATTAGAAATAATAGTAAACAGATCAAGACGTCACATTTAAAAATCAGATAGCACTATACTGACTATATATTGAATGTTTTTAAAACATTTTATTTTGGACCCGGACTCGTCGGGTATCAAAAATATTGGACCCGGACCCGACGAGTTTTCAGAAACCCTAGTTATGTTTGTCAGTTTTTGCAAATTATGTATGTCATATAAATGCACATATTAACAGTTCGGACAGTAGAAGGAAAACTTGATATAGTTAAACATAATCTCCAAACTACACGTGAAATAAATTTTTAACATGAAAAAATATTTTGGTCCCCTCCCTTTCATGTTAAGCAATTTCCACTGCAATCAATTTGATTTAATCGGTGCTCCTAGTGGTGGAATTTGAAATAGTGGCCGTTCCAAATCTCTGGTGTAATTCATCATTTTCCATGGGCAACCTGGCCTCGTCCGTTGATTCAATCGAATTTTCAAGTCTGTCAGATGTTACGACATTGGTGATATGACAATTATAAAAATTGTTTACAGTTGGTGGTGGGGCAGTTGGTGGTGGGGCAGTTGGTGGTGGGGCAGTTGGTGGTGGGTCAGTTGGTGGTTGGGCAGTTGGTGGTTGGGCAGTTGGTGGTGGGGCAATTGGTCGTAGGGCAATTGGTCGTAGGGCAATTGGTGGTGGGGCAATTGGTGGTGGGGTAGTTGGTGGTTGGTCTGTTGGTGAAAAATACTCTTTTATTGATGATACAACCGGGACTACTATATTTACCAAAAAATTGAAAATAGTTATTCCCCAGTCTAGCCATGGAACCAGACCTGAAATGAAAATGTATTTATTATTCATAATGAAAAGATACTTAAAATTGTTTTTAATTTGTGTAAACGCATATTGAACGATCAATTACAGAAAAATATTATTTCCTAGTGAAAAAATATGAGTTTGAATAGAAAGATATGTTTTCATGGCAGTTGAACACAAGTGTATCACTTTTCATTAAATGATGAATATTGACAATCATTTTATACCAAAAAAGGTTTGATATTTATTTGCATATTTAGAAACTTTTTTATGGATTGTGTATAATTGTCAGTGTTCAACTATCGTATGTTCAACCGTCACGTGGTTAATTATCTAGTTACCAAATAAATTTGCAGTTTTAATTGGAAACAATTATTATTAACCCATTATCATATGATTATTAATATGTACAATCTAGCTTATATATTTTTTTCTGTTTACATAAATATAAGTGACCCAAACGCATACAAATCGCCAGCTGTTCATCGGCGTGCGCCCACAGGTGGGCATTTTTCAAGCTTTTTATTGTCCTACAGTCCAAAATCTAAATAAAGTGAAATTAATTTCGATAAGAATCATACTTTTCGTCAATTTGGGGGTAAATTCTAACATGAGTAATTAGGGTTAACACTCGAGATTTCTTCAGTTCGACAACTCGCTACAAAACAGATCATACGCAAAAATATTAATTCGATTACGTATTATGTATATTAATATTTGAAATGTTTTTTTTTTTGTTGCGAATATTTGATTCAAATCGATCATGTAAGTGAAAAATATTAAAATAATTACATTAATAATAAAAATGAGTTTCTCCTCGACAGCCACCGTGGCAACACCGTTGTTATTGTCTCCCGTTCTCAATCAGTTCCGGCCCTCCTTTCATCAACCTTAACCTTCTATCACGAGTTCTAATTGTAGCTCTCCTTCAATTAATCGCGACCGCGATTAATCTGACCGCGTGAGTCTATTCTATGTTGATAACATCTGTGCGAGTGCTAATAATATTTCCTAGAAACGCTCAAAAAAACCCCTTTTTTTTTTTTTTTGCGTCCGCCCGGTTTTTCCTTTCGTTTATACGCGTCCGTTTTTACTTGGAAATGTGATTTCATGAACACACGTGCCTCAACGCGATGCTTCTTAATAATATCAAATTAACTGTGATCTGCTATAATCCTGTTCACGGGATTTATTCGACGCGTTATTAATCGTAGTGCATGTATCTCGTTTCGCGGGTGAATAATGTGTATCTTATTGTTAGTGTCCTGGATCACTTCAGCCTCCGAAGGGCGGTAACCACTCAATATTTTTTTTTCCAATTTTTTATAATTTTCTGTCAAATTGAAATTCAAATTAGTATTAATTACTTCATCTTTATTTCGTTGTCGATTTTATTAAACGTACATCTATTCGCTCGTAAGCTACACGCATATTTATTAATCTATCCATTAAATAAATAGATCGAGAGAACACATTTAAAATCATTTTTTGTTTTTCGTAATTTTATAAAATAGTCCGTTTTAGTCAAAGGGCGCTCCGTAAATCTCTGAATTTTACTAGTTTCTCCTCGACAGCCACCGTGGCAACACCGTTGTTATTGTCTCCCGTTCTCAATCAGTTCCGGCCCTCCTTTCATCAACCTTAACCTTCTATCACGAGTTCTAATTGTAGCTCTCCTTCAATTAATCGCGACCGCGATTAATCCGACCGCGTGAGTCTATTCTATGTTGATAACATCTGTGCGAGTGCTAATAATATTTCCTAGAAACGCTCAAAAAAACCCCTTTTTTTTTTTTTTTTTGCGTCCGCCCGGTTTTTCCTTTCGTTTATACGCGTCCGTTTTTACTTGGAAATGTGATTTCATGAACACACGTGCCTCAACGCGATGCTTCTTAATAATATCAAATTAACTGTGATCTGCTATAATCCTGTTCACGGGATTTATTCGACGCGTTATTAATCGTAGTGCATGTATCTCGTTTCGCGGGTGAATAATGTGTATCTTATTGTTAGTGTCCTGGATCACTTCAGCCTCCGAAGGGCGGTAACCACTCAATATTTTTCCAATTTTTATAATTTTCTGTCAAATTGAAATTCAAATTAGTATTAATTACTTCATCTTTATTTCGTTGTCGATTTTATTAAACGTACATCTATTCGCTCGTAAGCTACACGCATATTTATTAATCTATCCATTAAATAAATAGATCGAGAGAACACATTTAAAATCAATTTTTTGTTTTTCGTAATTTTATAAAATAGTCCGTTTTAGTCAAAGGGCGCTCCGTAAATCTCTGAATTTTACTAGTTTCTCCTCGACAGCCACCGTGGCAACACCGTTGTTATTGTCTCCCGTTCTCAATCAGTTCCGGCCCTCCTTTCATCAACCTTAACCTTCTATCACGAGTTCTAATTGTAGCTCTCCTTCAATTAATCGCGACCGCGATTAATCCGACCGCGTGAGTCTATTCTATGTTGATAACATCTGTGCGAGTGCTAATAATATTTCCTAGAAACGCTCAAAAAACCCCTTTTTTTTTTTTTTTTTGCGTCCGCCCGGTTTTTCCTTTCGTTTATACGCGTCCGTTTTTACTTGGAAATGTGATTTCATGAACACACGTGCCTCAACGCGATGCTTCTTAATAATATCAAATTAACTGTGATCTGCTATAATCCTGTTCACGGGATTTATTCGACGCGTTATTAATCGTAGTGCATGTATCTCGTTTCGCGGGTGAATAATGTGTATCTTATTGTTAGTGTCCTGGATCACTTCAGCCTCCGAAGGGCGGTAACCACTCAATATTTTTCCAATTTTTATAATTTTCTGTCAAATTGAAATTCAAATTAGTATTAATTACTTCATCTTTATTTCGTTGTCGATTTTATTAAACGTACATCTATTCGCTCGTAAGCTACACGCATATTTATTAATCTATCCATTAAATAAATAGATCGAGAGAACACATTTAAAATCAATTTTTTTGTTTTTTCGTAATTTTATAAAATAGTCCGTTTTAGTCAAAGGGCGCTCCGTAAATCTCTGAATTTTACTAGTTTCTCCTCGACAGCCACCGTGGCAACACCGTTGTTATTGTCTCCCGTTCTCAATCAGTTCGGCCCTCCTTTCATCAACCTTAACCTTCTATCACGAGTTCTAATTGTAGCTCTCCTTCAATTAATCGCGACCGCGATTAATCCGACCGCGTGAGTCTATTCTATGTTGATAACATCTGTGCGAGTGCTAATAATATTTCCTAGAAACGCTCAAAAAAAAGATGTATTTTTTTTTTTTTTTTTTTTTTGCGTCCGCCCGGTTTTTTCCTTTCGTTTATACGCGTCGTTTTTTTTACTTGGAAATGTGATTTCATGAACACACGTGCCTCAACGCGATGCTTCTTAATAATATCAAATTAACTGTGATCTGCTATAATCCTGTTCACGGGATTTATTCGACGCGTTATTAATCGTAGTGCATGTATCTCGTTTCGCGGGTGAATAATGTGTATCTTATTGTTAGTGTCCTGGATCACTTCAGCCTCCGAAGGGCGGTAACCACTCAATATTTTTTTCCAATTTTATAATTTTCTGTCAAATTGAAATTCAAATTAGTATTAATTACTTCATCTTTATTTCGTTGTCGATTTTATTAAACGTACATCTATTCGCTCGTAAGCTACACGCATATTTATTAATCTATCCATTAAATAAATAGATCGAGAGAACACATTTAAAATCAATTTTTTTGTTTTTCGTAATTTTATAAAATAGTCCGTTTTAGTCAAAGGGCGCTCCGTAAATCTCTGAATTTTACTAGTTTCTCCTCGACAGCCACCCGCGCGCAACACCGGCGCTTGCGCGAAAGGCGGCCGGCGCGTCGGCCGGCGGATCAAATTCCCGCGCTGGATCAGACTTGTCCAGAATTTCGGTTTGCGAGGGCCACTTTGGCCAAAACACGGGACATTCACGAACGTCGTCGATTTGCATTTTTTTTTTCTTTAATTTAATGATAAAATACATATATTTTGATTAGAATGTACATACTTGAAAAAAAAAAAATTGATTTTTAATAATTCGAAAATAATAAAAAAAAAAAAAAAATATATATTTTTTTTCTTCGAATTGGAACAAGGTTCGTAAATTGTTGTGTTTGAAAATTGGGAGAGATATTGACAATGGTTGCACAAAACAAACGAATGTGGAATGGTTTTACGAGAAATACACTCCCGGACTCATAAAATTGCGATTGTACCATAACATATGTTCATTTAGCAAACTTAAAAGCTTTTCTTTGGTGATGAATATTAACTGACTAACAATAAATATCTTGCATGATCATAATAATAATAATAATAATAGTAATAATTAATCATTAAATTGTTATACGTAATATACACGACGATGCTGACGTTACGAATAAATTCCGACCGCCTTTTCTTTAATTCACGATCAACCATTCGCCAGTTTACTATAATCGTATCTTTCAGGTGAACTTGTGTAGGTACCCAATTCAAAATAATACCTCATGTGACCCTTATCCTGTAAAAGTGTCACCAATATTATTTTATTTATAAGCCCTTTTATCACTACTATATCCCATAGCAGAATAGTATATTGCATACTAACTCAATTATTTTATAATCCCTAACAATTATACAATATAATACTAACCATTATAGGACTAGAGTAATTACGCTACCATGATTCTGTTGTAGTAACACCTAACACATAACCCATAAATAATGGACCAACTGGGAATCCGACTAAAATCATAGATATCCTCACTTATTCTAAATTAACTAATATCTATTAACATATTTGGTTAATGTCATGCCCTATGTCATACTAATTAAAAATTAACCGCATGCTCTTGTAATTAGTCTAAATTGAAACAACTGAGACATAAATATTAATCAACTAACAATAACTAACTCACTTCCGAACAATATACAGAGATACACCTAACGAGATGAAGGCATGAAAAAAAACCAAAAGAATAACTTGCATGACCATTTAATTAATTAACAAAAAAAAAAAAAAAAAAAAACTCTTTGGTAATGGTAAAGACCAATGACGTGTGTTCTACCGAGGTCCGAACCATGTAGGACCAACGGTCTCGCCTCGTCTATCAAACTGGTGATCATTACGATCGCAAAGTGGGCAGCGAGGGCGCAGTCTGCTTAGTCTCTAACTCGTCTGTCCCGCTGGTGGTCATTGCGATCCGCCCAGAAAACAGCGACCACAGAGTCTAGCACATAGACACGCGTATCGTTGGTCTGAGAACCTCCTTCGCTGGCATGGGCGGACTGGTTCTTATGGTACATGTCCCTCACCGAAATACGACTTGGGCTAGCGCGGTGAGGTATAGCCTAGACTGCCGCATTTGTCTGAATAGGATATAGGAAGAGAGTGGCGTAAATGTATGACCGTAATGTTATTATCGGTGCAGCGACGTGAGGCGCCGTTCGCCCGTCCGCCGGGGGGACGCGCGGATTGAAACCTTTCGAAGGCCGTGCTCGTGCGGATGACGTTTCTCCGACGAGTGATCGAGTAGAACTCACTGTAAATAATTAATTCTTCTTAATTTTACTACAAAATAAGGGATAATACTAGTCTCAAACTAACATGCTTGCTATCCAATTAACTAACTAACTTGTAAATCTGTTCATAATCATAGCTAACTACGACATAATTTAAATAACTATCTAATTTCAACTAACATACATTATAAACGTCATTCAATGACTAAACAACAAGTAGCGTACGATCAAAGTAAAATTTTTAGAATATAATAGTTAAATTATAACTTATTCTATCTTATTACTAACTATTTACTAACCCTACTAACCGTCTAATATCAACTAACTCTTTTACGAACAGAACGCAGTAATGCATTTGGTGAGGTGTTTGCAGGACTAAAACTTTGTCGTACAATTAGAATACACTGCATGTTCACCTAGTTAAAATCTTTCTTTGGTAATGGCGAAGACCGATGACGTGTGTTTTACGGAGGTCGAAGCCAAGTAGGACCAACGGTCTTGCCTCGTTTGACAAACTGGTGGTCATTGCGATCGCAAAAGTGGTCAGCGAGGACGCAGTCTGCTCAGTCTTTACCTCGTCTGCCCCGCGGGTGATCATTGCGATTTGCTTAGTGGAGAGTCAGCGACCACAAAGACTAGCACATAGGCTTGCGTACCGTGGGTCTGAGAACCTCTTCCGTTGGCATGGGCGGATTGGATCTTATGGTACATGTCCCTTATCGCTACGAGGTTGGCTCTCGGATAAGGTATATAGCCTAGACCCCCAATATTTGATGGGGAGACCTTGTCCTGCAGTGGGCACTAAACCGGTCGACAATGATGATGATGAATAATAAAAATAGTTTTTTTTTCCAAATTGAAAATGTGCGGTGACCATTTGGCATTTATATGTCATAATTGTAAACAAAACGACACCGGTTTACTGCTTGATTTAATATACGAACATTTTCAAGTCCATATTTTACGAATTAGATCTCAAGCATGAAGTACATATATGTCATTATGTTAATTTACCGATTGCATCATCTGCGACTTACAAAGTATCAATCGGCAAGACCCGACATGTTGGAAAAACTCTATCGCCGACTATCTTTTTTCAACTATAAATAACTTTACGAACTAACGATGTCGACAAAGAAACAATATAATAAAAAGGTGAGCAAATGTGTTTAACAAGTGAAACATTATTCATACGTACTGAAGTCTACCATTTTATCGGTTATTTAGTTTCGAGAACGAGAACAAAGTTCGGCCCAACACGTCGACGCACCAACAACGCCGTTTGTATGTGGTCTAAGTGCAATTGAATTCGAGCATAGGCTATTCGGGTGACCTTTGTGGAAACGGCACTCGAGAAAACGACGCTAGCGCATACAACGCTGGCGCATAATCTGCGATTTCTTTTAATTTGAACTCCGCTTTAGTGATAATTATACAATAACTAACTAGGGAATTTTAAAATGGAAAATTATAAAAACAACGAAAGCTTTGATGACTTTGATAATTTTGACAGGAGGCCACTACCTTGAAGACCTTTTTACCATGGCTTCTAACCATAATTTTTTTCATTCCGGTTTTCGGTTACGGTTCAACAATATATATTTGGTTTAGCTTCGAGTTAACAAAAAAAGCCGTACACTTAAAAACCGACTTTCTCAAAAACTCCTAAAAGTATGTTCTAAAAAAAACAACACTTTTCAAAAATATTCGAAACTATTTTTTTTCCGAACCGAACTACACCCATATTTTTTATAATAGAATACTAAGAATAAAATACAATAAAACAAGGTTATAAATAATGAAAATTAAGCAAAATTTTCTACAAAAGTTAATATATTTGAATTTCTTCGGAATCGGAACTGTAATTATTCAGATCCATAAGTTCATATTAATATATATTACAATAGTATGCAAGAAATACAAACTGTCGGTGACCACTGACAGTTAGTTGCTATTAAAAAATGCCCGAATTTTCGAAAGACTAGCTATCCATTGCGGAATCCATTCGAGAAGACTCGCGTCAAACAAAGCGCGAAATGGCGAACGTTCGCCATTCTAATTGTCGCAAATCCCGATTATCTCGAAAATTCTGTCGATCTGTCAAAAAAATTATACACGTACCTATATATAACACTTTAAATGTTTATTGTATGGAATAAAAATTTTTGATTAGTAAAAAAAGTGTTTTATTGATTAAAGTGATTTATATTTATAGTTGGAGTTCAAGTTAAACCTCGGAGGAGTGAACACCTCCCTTTCTCTCACTAACTGTATTCGTAGCACCCACTAATTATAACCTAATTAATACACCGGCATCAACAACCCCCGCCAAAACATAATCGACGACGCGCCTTCCCGCCTATGACATCTGGATTCGATTTACGACCGCATTCTTAAACCATTGTAGAAGCTCTTTGTGCTGATTTTCACAGTGTCCCAAACTTTTTATACTCTCAAGTGTTTCCCAAACCATTAATGCTCGCACGTAGAAGATAATATCGTCATAATATCAAACGCGAATCGTCGCGCCGCGACAATGTTTAAAAGTGCACCAGGGGGACCCCCGCGAGTATAAAGTGCCCCCAGCGAAGACATGGCCACCACACCCCAAGGACGGTAACTCTTTATTGTAATTTATTAATTCGCAATTCGAAAACTATGCAATTCGCCAATGACATATTGCGCACACTGCACGAATTTTATTTTCTCCCGCGCCACAAATTCATAGAAATACGCACAGTGCCTATTTAGCACAGACAAAAGAACCAAAAAAAAAAAAAATCGGCCGACGAAGCGCCCATCAAAGCGATTCACGTTGAGTTCAAGTTAAACCTCGGAGGAGTGAACACCTCCCTTTCTCTCACTAACTGTATCCGTAGCACCCACTAATTATAACCTAATTAATACACCGGCATCAACAACCCCCGCCAAAACATAATCGACGACGCGCCTTCCCGCCTATGACATCTGGACTCGATTTACGATCGCATTCTTAAACCATTGTAGAAGCTCTTTGTGCCGATTTTCACAGTGTCCCAAACTTTTTATACTCTCAAGTGTTTCCCAAACCATTAATGCTCGCACGTAGAAGATAATATCGTCATAATATCAACGCGAATCGTCGCGCCGCGACAATGTTTAAAAGTGCACCAGGGGGAACCCCGCGAGTATAAAGTGCCCCCAGCGAAGACATGGCCACCACACCCCAAGGACGGTAACTCTTTATTGTAATTTATTAATTCGCAATTCGAAAACTATGCAATTCGCCAATGACATATTGCGCACACTGCACGAATTTTATTTTCTCCCGCGCCACAAATTCATAGAAATACGCACAGTGCCTATTTAGCACAGACAAAAGAACCAAAAAAAAAAAAAATCGGCCGACGAAGCGCCCATCAAAGCGATTCACGTTGAGTTCAAGTTAAACCTCGGAGGAGTGAACACCTCCTCTTTCTCTCACTAACTGTATCCGTAGCACCCACTAATTATAACCTAATTAATACACCGGCATCAACAACCCCGCCAAAACATAATCGACGACGCGCCTTCCCGCCTATGACATCTGGACTCGATTTACGATCGCATTCTTAAACCATTGTAGAAGCTCTTTGTGCCGATTTTCACAGTGTCCCAAACTTTTATACTCTCAAGTGTTTCCCAAACCATTAATGCTCGCACGTAGAAGATAATATCGTCATAATATCAAACGCGAATCGTCGCGCCGCGACAATGTTTAAAAGTGCACCAGGGGGACCCCCGCGAGTATAAAGTGCCCCCAGCGAAGACATGGCCACCACACCCCAAGGACGGTAACTCTTTATTGTAATTTATTAATTCGCAATTCGAAAACTATGCAATTCGCCAATGACATATTGCGCACACTGCACGAATTTTATTTTCTCCCGCGCCACAAATTCATAGAAATACGCACAGTGCCTATTTAGCACAGACAAAAAAAGAAAAAAAAAAAAAAAATCGGCCGACGAAGCGCCCATCAAAGCGATTCACGTTGAGTTCGTTAAACCTCGGAGGAGTGAACACCTCCCTTTCTCTCACTAACTGTATCCGTAGCACCCACTAATTATAACCTAATTAATACACCGGCATCAACAACCCCCGCCAAAACATAATCGACGACGCGCCTTCCCGCCTATGACATCTGGACTCGATTTACGATCGCATTCTTAAACCATTGTAGAAGCTCTTTGTGCCGATTTTCACAGTGTCCCAAACTTTTTATACTCTCAAGTGTTTCCCAAACCATTAATGCTCGCACGTAGAAGATAATATCGTCATAATATCAAACGCGAATCGTCGCGCCGCGACAATGTTTAAAAGTGCACCAGGGGGACCCCCGCGAGTATAAAGTGCCCCCAGCGAAGACATGGCCACCACACCCCAAGGACGGTAACTCTTTATTGTAATTTATTAATTCGCAATTCGAAAACTATGCAATTCGCCAATGACATATTGCGCACACTGCACGAATTTTATTTTCTCCCGCGCCACAAATTCATAGAAATACGCACAGTGCCTATTTAGCACAGACAAAAGAACCAAAAAAAAAAAAAAAATCGGCCGACGAAGCGCCCATCAAAGCGATTCACGTTGAGTTCAAGTTAAACCTCGGAGGAGTGAACACCTCCCTTTCTCTCACTAACTGTATCCGTAGCACCCACTAATTATAACCTAATTAATACACCGGCATCAACAACCCCCGCCAAAACATAATCGACGACGCGCCTTCCCGCCTATGACATCTGGACTCGATTTACGATCGCATTCTTAAACCATTGTAGAAGCTCTTTGTGCCGATTTTCACAGTGTCCCAAACTTTTTATACTCTCGCGTTTCCCAAACCATTAATGCTCGCACGTAGAAGATAATATCGTCATAATATCAAACGCGAATCGTCGCGCCGCGACAATGTTTAAAAGTGCACCAGGGGGACCCCCGCGAGTATAAAGTGCCCCCAGCGAAGACTTCCGTCGCTGTACACCGCGGGGCCCGCGCACCCTGGGAGATCGGGGCGGTGCGCGAAATCGCCGCTGTAAAGGGGGCGTCCCTCCCGCTCCCACCAACAAGGCCAATAACGCGCGAAGATATACTATATATAAGAAAGAATTGCGACTAAAGAGTGTATCGGCAGCCAGAGGCTGCTAAACGTATGCACATGCAATTGACGAAGAAACCACATAACCTTAATGACTTGCCATCGTCTGCAAACCAAAAATCACATCCTTCAAAGGTGTTTTGGAAACTTATGCATACATGTTGTAAATACGATTTGCATCTCTGCTGAGCGGATGCCGCTCCCATCCATCGCGATCCTACTTAAGTTTCTGCACGAAAGTAGATTCTTTCGCTGTTCTGATGCACTTCTAATTTCGCCCTTTCTGAGTAATATCTTAGTTAACAATTCTGCACGCAGCCCGGTAGAATAACTATAGTTACCATTCCCAAACAACCCTCCTGATAAGACAGTTCCAAACTCATCACTCGCGTGCTACCCCCCCCCAACAACTACCGTATTTCCAACATACGCGCGACGCTACCAACTACTTCTTATATATGATTTAAACATCCTATTCACATGTCAATGTAGGCTACTCTCTACATTATAAATAGCAACAAAGATAGACTTCGAATAGCATGCAGAATATTTGCGAGGAGGAATGCTTGACTAAAACATCCCGAACTAACCGCACGATCAGACAGTAATGCTAGACAAAAAAAAAAAAAAAATCTTTGGCAATGGCGAGGACCAATGAGGTGTGCTGTACTGAGGTCTGGACCACGTAGGGCCATCGGACTAGCCTCGGATGTCAGCTGGAGACCACGCGATCAAAAGCGGGCAGAGAGGACGCAATCTGCTCAGTCTCTGCCTCGTCTGTCTCACTGGTTATCACTGCGATATGCTTACTGAGCAGCGACCGGATTCAGACATATAGATTCGCGTTCCGATGGCCCGAGAGCCTTCTCTGCTGGCATGGGGAGGAGTTGGCTCTTATGTTCCCTGCCCCTTATCGATGCGTGGTGGGCACACGTGATAAGGTACCGCCCAAACTGTCAACGTTAGTTGACAAGACTTCATCCTGCATTGGATGTCTATGTTGATAATGATGATGATGATATTTATAGTTAATCAAAAAACAAATTATAGCAACTTTAGAATAGGTAACGTAGACGATTTCCCTTCAATTAAAATGTCGACGTTTTATTCTTATTATGAAAATAATATGCACATTATTTTAAGAAACTAAACGGTTTTCGCCATGTATTCATTTTTACTTTTGATCGTTTTTTAGAATATAAGTACTCAAGTTTTTGCGAAAATGAATGATTTGGTTATTAATTGAGAATTAGGGATGTCGTTATCGGTAAACCGGTTTACCTGTAAATATCCCAAATAACGGTTTAGTAATGCACCTGTAAATTTTCAATATTTATCGGTAAATGAAATAAAAATTATGGGAAAGTTGGTTTTTGCAGGTGTATAGTTTTATTTGAAAAATGTTGTTAGTTTTTTTGGGAAAAATATTTTGGTTTTGTGCTTTTTTAGTTATTCTTTTCTGTTATGTTTTCAAAATTTATTTTACCGATAAATTGGTAATTATATTATATTTTTTTACCAGATTACAGGTAAATTAAATTTTCGATAAATGTGACATTCTTTGAGGAGGTGCATTAGGGTAGTTGCATTTCTCTGACATTTTCTCGAATTTATTAGATTCACCTGAAATACGACAATCTTCAGCATTTGAAACTAACAAGGGAGTCTCCATGATCAGCGTAAATCCGATCATACGAAAACATGAGCATACACGTGAGAACATACGGACGATTTCCCTTTTTTTGTCCGCTCATACTCGCGCTTACGCTCACCATGGGGCCTCACCCTACCAGAAACACACATGTATTTTCGAGCCAACGAGATCCGACAAAACGTTCGAACGACGGGGGTGTGGTGCAAAACGTACCACAGGGAGTTCGAAAAGTGGCAACAGCCCTCGGGCATGACTTAAAACGGATTAAGGCCTCGGAGGCTGCCACCCTCTGATGATGACGAGCTCGAGGAATATCGCTGACAGCCTCTAATTGATATATCTTGTACGGCCGATGTTCAATTACGGCGCCGGATTTGAAAATGTCAAATGTTCGATGGTTAATTGCAGCGCGGGTGTGCCTCGCTTCATAATGGCGGCGCTCGATTTTTTTTATTGCAAAATATTTTTGGTGTGTTATGTTTAGTGTAGGAAAAAGGGTTTTTGATGTGGTATGTAAAGTTTGGGCTTTTTTATGTAATGATGACGATTTTGAATTATGAAAAATATAATGAACTTTTGCCAAATGGTTTCATATTGTGTTGTGACAATTTTGATCGCGAGATGGTCGCGTATTTTCACATGTGTGATAGTTAGATTAAAATCAAGTAAACAGTATTTTTTATATATGTTTCGACTAAGGTTAGAACAAATTTTAAGTCTTTGGAATTATTAATTAATTAGTTTAAAAATGATGAGAAGACGCGAACTGTATATTAAAAAGGAAATTATGAAAAAAAAATTATTGTGAATAAAGAGAATAATAAATTTATTCGATATGAAAAATAGATAAAGTAACAGTGTGCATTGAAGTTTTCGAAAAGATTCCGTGAATTAATAAAAGTAACGATCCTGAATTGTGTTATGATAAACAGATCATCCTATCACGAAATTATCAAGCCAAAATATGTTTATTACGATAGAGTTTATAGTTAAAATATTAATTATCAAACAAGGATAGCCAATTAATTAATCAACTTCAGTCATTTGTAAATTTTAGCGGTTATGGTTTATAAAATTAAATTTTGTTATAGAAATAGAAATATGTTTTCGATTTTGCTGATATTCAACTTAACATGATAAAAAAAGGTTGAAAGAGAGCTTTAGATGTTCTGCAAAATACGCTCCAAGACAGTCTTAAGAATAGTAACACAATAAAAATTAGAGGAAATTCAGAAGAATAATATTTTTAAAATGAGTGTAAAAAAAATATAATTGTAAAGATAAATTGCAGATAATTAATGTAATTGTTGTAATTGTAACAGATTGTAATTGTTTTTGCAGATAAATTAAAATTATCACAGTAGTATGTTATGTATGATATTAATCTACAATATATGGTGGCCTTCTTGTTTTTTTATACAAACATAAACAATGAACGATTTTTGATTTCATATCTCACAAATTCAAGAATGCGATAAAACAGAATTGGCCAAAAACTCCACAACATAACATTCCTGTTAATATAAATCGAACAAACATTCTATCATATTATATTTATATTATCACACGTCCAACCCAAGATCAAGAACAGAGCTTTCCTTGAAGCCAGGAGCACACACAGATCGAGGATTACTGTTTTATGTGTGGCATAAATCACTTTGGACTGTCTGCTCGGCATTTTCAGGTCGCATTGTTTCTATAATGCACCCGACTGCAAGCCCGGTCCCAAAAGGGTTGTTCCGCGCTTTTTTCCCTTGAACAAAGGCATTCGCGTCGCTCCGAAACGGCGATAAATTATCGAGTTTGAAATTCAGCTGAAAATACGCCATTTTTTTATTTTCGGAGCATGCGCGAGGGCAAACGAAACACTGAAACAATTCGGGAAACGTCGTCGGCAGGTTGCACGGGATGCATATTCGGGAACGTGCCCGGCGGCCATATTGCTTATTTTGCACATTCGGACCCTGTCATATTCGATTGCAAGTACAGCGTCGTTCATAAGTATTTATCCCATTTTTTTTGTTAAGATACAAACAAGAGAATTGTTTCAAAAGGTTGGGTCAATGTTGTGACGACGATATTCATGGTTCGACGTTAGGTTGGGTTAAGTTAAAATACCAACAAGAGAAATTATTTCAAAAGTTCGGGTCAATATCCTACAATAGAGGAAATGACCCATCGTAAAGGAAATGACCCATCATTTCCTCTACGACAATATTCATTGTTCAATTTAAAGTTGAGTCAAGTTAGGTAACAAAAGAGAGAAATTACTTCAAAACATTGGGTCATTTTAGCGATGACAATATTCATTGTTCAATGTAAATTAAGATCAAGTTAAGTTATAAACAAGATAAATTATTTAGAAAGTTGGATCAATTTTGCGGCGACAATATTCGGTGTTCAACGTAAGGTTTGGTTATGTTTCAGCAAAAACGCGAGAAATTATTTCGAAAAATGGGTTCAATTTTGCAGTGACAATATTCGGTGTTCAATGTTAAGTTGGGTTAAGTTTCTGCAGAAACGCGAGAGAGGATTTCGAAAGTTGGGGTCGATTTCTCAGTTAAAACATTCGGTATTCACGTTAGGTTGGGTTAAGTTAGGTTACAAACGAACGAAATTATTTCATTGGTCACAACAAACAATCTCTAGAAACTCAACAGTAACATATATTTATACTTTCGTATGATTTTTCCGACCAAAAATCACATTTAAAACACCGCCATGTGTTTGTAAACGATTATAATAACGGGATATCCTTCGACATCGTTATAACGGAATAATCTCGGTAATCCGGTACAAATTGAAACGCATCTTCACACCGTTAAGGGTGAACATCAAATTTTACGGGCCAGCCTACACCATAATCCAGTTATGGCAATTATACGCCATCACGAAGGTGTCAATTTGCATCGTCACCTGAGGGAAAACTGTCGAGTTTTCAAAAATGGCGAGCAAACGCGCCCCACAACGACAAAAAGCAAATTCGGGGTAATTCGGATAATATTATTATTATACATTAATAAAAAAATTAACTTTTTTTCATTTCCTATTCTCAAAAATGAATAAATATTATTATATATATATTATAAAAAAATAAAAATACAATCTGTGAAATTCAACGAGTTTTCTCTACAGTTTGTATAGGAATCACATATGTATATGCGAGGTCGGGTCAACCGTTAAATGGTAAATTAGACCGCACCGATTCATGCGAAATTTGACTTGTAGGCGTGCTATGATTAATTATTCGCGTAATTAGCATAATTAAGCCTCGACCTAATTCTGTGCGTTTCGTTTAATCATCGTAATCGTAAGTGTTGCGCTTTTTCAAGCTTTTTATTAGCTTGCTCTGAGGCACAGGTTTGTTATTTATTTCAATGACGTGCGAATTCCGTATGCGGATATGTATGTGTTCAAAGATTTGATTTTTTTTTATTTTCATTATATTATTTGGGATAATTTATCCATTTTTCAACCTTTTTATTAGCTTGCTCTGATTCAGAAATGTTGTTTGTTAGTGATCCTAAAATAATTATAATGGATGTTTATTTATTAGGTTAATGCAAATGTTTCATCGTATTTAAAAAAATCATATATTGTATTTTGAAATCATATTAATGCGATGAAAATACCGTAATTCTTTATCAGGTGACTTCTGTCTTTGATAATTCAACGTGTATTAGTAGTGAATATCAGTATTGACAACCTATGACTCGCGGGTCATAGGTTGCCGATAACTGCTCTTCATAATAGAATAGTTTGAATACAGATGTTATTCATTAGTTTGGATAAAGGATAAAAATATAATATTTGACCATTGAAAATATACGACGAAATTTATGTTTTAACCTAATATTAGGAGAAATGTTGGATTTTTTAATGCAATGCATATATTACATTGTGCAATTTTAAACAAAATTATTATCAACTATGTATATACCTATAATAACATCGGGATTTTTACATGGCGAAATAAAATTTTGAAAATACTAAAGCATTTGAGGACGAATCAGGTAGGCGATTTCTAATTCTTGTGATAAAGACGAAGTCAAAACGAACTGATACTTTAAACAATTTTTTTCGAATTTTTATTTAATTTAATAAGTGAAATTTTAGAGATAACGACAAAATATTTTATTGCAAAGAAAAAATATTATTCGTTTCTTTCATATTTTTTGTTGATCGGTAAGTATAAAAGATTCTTTTTTAAAGACAAACTGATACTTTGTGTTTAGAAAAGATCAATCCTCTTGCAGTAGATTTCTTTTAAATTATTTTAGGAGTAACATGCGCATCATATTATAATATATTTTATAAATTAATTAATTTCTCTTGCGATTTTTTTCGTTTAACAAAGAAAAGTCATGGTACGATTCGACAATTTTAGATCTTGATGAAATTGATTTTGGTAATAGATTTTTTTTTTCATATGGCGAAGTATGAAAATCCGCTATCTTTTTATTCACGTTTAAAAAAAATAACGATTTATTTTATTTTATATGAAATATTAATTGATTATTCATCATCGTCATTATTTTTAACCATAATCGTCCACCGCAGGACGAAGTCTTATCAACTAGTGTTGTGAATGCGGTACCTTATCACATGTGCCCACCACGCTTTGATAAGAGGAATTGATTAATATAAAACACAAAATATGATTTTCATACTTTTTAATTTTATTATAAAAATATTGTTTTTCATCATCATTTTTATTGTTTATAATTGTAATGTGTTTTGTAAATAAAGTATTTTTTAATTTCAATGTGAAAATTTTTGGTCAATACTGTTAATTGGGGAATTCTACATACTCAAGTAATAATCTAATGCTATCTTCTGCATACCTTATGACAGGAAGAATTAGAGAATAAATAAAAAGGAAATTTTATTGGGTGTTTACCATTTTAGTTTAAAAAAAAATGTTCTTTGTCGTAAATAGGTACGGACTTACTGTCCGCTTTCCACCTGCTTGTTTTAAGGATAAAAAATGAGAATGGATTATTTTCGCTATGCAGATTTGATTTTTAAAAAAGTACGAAATATTTTATAATATTGAAATCTTAGTCTTGTATCCCGGGTAAATATATTTCAAATTCCCGGGACTCGAGACAGCGAAAAATCTTCGATTTCCCGGGAAAAAATTCCCGGGTCGACCCAACACAGATTCTCTAATTACACTAATACAATCTAAATACGTAAACAATATACGCGCATCTTATTCGAATAATCCGAATTTTCTCATATCGCTTCAAAATCAAACATATTCACAACGCGATATGGGAAAAAGCGGACAACAGCCGCCTCGAATTTTTCGCAAACTCTACTATATTTTGAAGCCAGACTACGTCCGTTTCATAACCCGAAGTTATTTGCTCTGCAGTTCTCCATTGAAATTCAGCGCACGCCCCCCCAGGGCAGTAATTGAAAAAAATACAGATGCACGCGAAAAGGTAAACCCATCTGGGAATGCAAACAGTGCATATTAGGATTCAAAGCGAACCCCCGAGACGGGGGAGGGATCGAGAATTTCCCGATGACGTGTCGAGACCGAAAGTCTCGACTATCATCGGGGGCATCAATCTGTTATGGAAGGGTGCACTTGCATGGGGGTCGGTGTTTTCGCATAGTCACTGTTCAAGTGTGAAAATGGCGTTTTTGAAGTTGTGCTTCTTGTGGGGTGAGGTTGTGATGTTGCGTAACGGTAACGCGTTTATGTAACGTTGCGTTGGAGTATTTGTAAAATATTTGGTTTTTGAATGATGTAAAGTATGGGGATGGGAGTTAAGTTGTGTTTGGGTATGGAGATTGATTTAAAGGGTAGTTTTGAGTTATTTGAGGTATATGATAATATAAATCTCAATCTAACGAAAAAATCAGTGGAAAACTGAATTTTGGGATGAAGTTTGATATTGCGGTTCTTAAAAAAGTGGCGAGACTTTCCTGTCGATTAGAGGTAAGTAAAAATCTTATGGGAGGTCAAAGTTTGCTGAAAAAAGTTTTTCGTAAATATCTATCACTTTTACAGAAAAATATTGAAAATCAAATTTGTAGCTTAGAAAATTTCCTATAAAGAAGATAAAATTATATTTATTCATAAGAGTATTTATTTTAGAGATAATTCGATTAAAATTTATATGCAACCTGCAGCATGAACATAACTCTCTACATACGTAGAGAGTTAAAAAAATTCTAACAATTTTTTTTTTAATTCATAAACAGAATAACTTATTAAAAAAAAATAAAGCGATTATAAATTTTTTATTATTTTGTTTATATGGTATTATTATAAGTGCTTTGAAATAACTATTATACTTATGATTTATAACAATTTTAACATCGACAATCGACATATTCGACAAAACTAAACCACCCACCATTTCCGAATTGTCATACAAAGCATCAATCCAATATCAACATCTACACTGACTTAGAAAAGCAAAAACACCAAGCTTGAGTCACTATATATTCATTAAAACACCCCTAACAACCCTCGATTAAATACTCGCTCGAGCGTGCTGCGAAAGTATTACGAATCTTGCGTCAATTAAATGCCTCGTCATCATCAATGCGAAGAGTAAGCGATTCGTCCACACCATTTATTCCAAGAGTGGAGGGTTTAACAGAGATGTGGAGGGGGTAAATCCATCAAAAATCAATAAGCGGTTCAGAATATGATCATCATTTTAGAATATAGATATGATCAGTCTTGAATGATAAAAATGCATCGTTCATATTTTGAAGAGTTAGAACGTTTGCTCTGATTCGATTTTGATATACTTTCTGCGGGACAATTTCAAATTTGACTTTGTAATGTCCGTTGGATTAGTATATGAATTGTTGATTAATTTTAGGTTAATGTAATCTTTAATACATAAGCCAGATGTCGCATTTCGTTCGTGAATGTGAAATTAACTCTCCAAAGTAAAAAAAAACGACCATACAAAAAGGATAAATGAAAATCGACGATGAACTCTGTAATATTGGTTCTCGGTTTCCCGTCAAATCTAACGAATAAAAAAAGATGTAAATATTATTATAATATTTGCATACGAGAATAATCGTTGATTTTGTAAGTGAAATAAGTCTCATTCAATAAAATTATTTTAATGTAATTTTATTTCAAGAAAAGTCCATTGAAATCAGTATCATAAGAAATTGGACATTATATAAAATAATTCTGATAAAATCCATTTAAAAAATTAAAAAAACAACATGAAATATTATTCTCGTATGAAAACCACTGAATATTTTTTCGATCAAGAGACTTAATCCACTTTCTACTAAAGGATCAGCAGGGGATGTTCATTAATAACGTCTCGTGCAATTAATTATCGCACAACTCCGAGTCCATTTATCATAGGATCGGTGTGCAATTCCGTAAACGATTTCTAATTCTACCGATGGCCCTAGACATATTAGACTAAACGAGATTAAATCTACCCTTCGTCCTTGTTGTCCTTTCGCCCCTGCTTCTTTTTAAAAGACGTTACAGACAAAGTTAGGGGAGGTAAGAGATAGTTGCAGATCGGCCTTTGTAATCTGGGAGTTTTTTTTACAAAGAAAGTTTCCGATACTCGGTTTGATAATATTGATTTTTTTTAAATATTTTAAAATATATAATACAGTATATAGTATACTGAAGCAGGACAATATAAAATAAAAACCATATTTCATCAAAGCACACGCATGGAAAATTCAAAGCAATTTTTCGCATGTGCGCAATTCGAATCGTCGGTTTCCCGGGTTAATTGCCCCGGCCGATACAGATCGATGTATTTGGCCGACACCAGACCACATTAGGCCAAAAATAGATGTCAAACACGGCCTCGTATTTCACTATCAACAAGACATGCCTTTTAACCTAATTCGGGGCAAACAAGTGCGCGTTTAATATACGGACGCGATGACATGTTTGCAATTAGCCAAATTGCCGCAAGAATCGTTTGTGTTGATGAATTTTTCATTAAAAATGTATGCGATCATTTTTTTTTTGAAATTTTGATTTGCGTCACATAGGTTGTATGCGAATGAACGAATATAAATTTATTGATTGTGTAAAGCCTATTAAATATAAATACAATAGTTAAGTTGGAAGTATATTTAACTCAGATTTCATATAAATTCGCATTAATAACTGATCTGCTTATACCCAAATATAATCGCAGTGAATAAGCAAATAGCACTCCGTTTTCGAATGCAGTTTTAATCCGAATTAAGCTGCATATATGTATCGATATATGGCCATAACCGAAGTTGCATCCATTAAAGCAGTTCCGTCTTAGTTAGACATATACAAATTAGATACAAGTTTGCAGTGGTATCTAATTTCCTCCCTCCTGTATTAGATTCGGCAAACGTGCTGAAGTCATGTGAATTTCAGCGCAATATTCTGCTGAATTTCCAATCGGAATAACATATTTGTGAATTATTCCGAATGAATAAATTGAAATTTTTATCGGAATTCGCTCTTATTCCTAGTTTATGAAATACGTTCACGCTCACGTTCACCATGGAGTTTCGCCCTAAATCAAAACGAAACTTCCACAGAAGCAAAAGCGCCAAAGCACGAACTAGCCAATCACAACCGTGCCGTTTTATTCAATTTTAATACGATTTCAGCGCAGTGAATCGCAAACTGAAAGCATACGAGGCAAGTTTCACATTTCCCACACTAAACTACGGTTAAAGTTGACGGCAAGTGTAAACCGAAGGTTGTAAATAGGCAGACGCGGTTTTGCGCTTCTGCCTCGGCTGCAATGCACAGGATGGGGCCGAAAGTGTTTTAAATACTTAAAAATATTTTATTAAGGTATTTTTTTTTGAAAGAAGTGCTTCTTTCTTTGCGAATTCGTGACTTGCGCTAGCATTGAGCGCGCCCTTTCGAAAACGTCCTTTTGTAGTCGCCCTTCAATTTGCATATGCATAGTGTTGTCGGCTTAGGATTTTTCTGCAATATATGTATGTGTATGTTTTTGTGTGCTTTTCATGAAAATCTTGAAAAATTGCACGAATTTGACGCGAATGCGAAATTCATATCAGCACTGGAATTTTATACCAGATCAATTTTTTTAACGTATAATAATATATTACAAAAATTAACAATCAGTTGATTTAAAAATATATATTATATGTTAACATAAGAGTTAGAAGAGAAAATTAAAATTTTTTAGTAATATAATCAAATTATCACTATGCAGAGGTGATAAAATTTTTAAAAAAGTTCGTAAACGCTTCCATCATCTTATAAATCTTAATAATAATAAAAATAAAGATAAAATTTAAATTTTATCAATATTCAGACATAAAATAATAAATATCCTTTAGATCAAAATTATGAAAATTATATAACATATTATAAAATATACATATAATATACATTTGCACTTTCGGGTGGTTCGTATGCAAACATTGCGCCAAAGTTTCCGCATGAAATTTGTTTTGCAATAAACTTACAGTTCACCGAGATAATTGTTTGGACGATCTATAAGCAAAGAGTTTCACCATGTTTTCTCAAAATAATTATACTGAAAATGACCGTGGAAAAGGATCAAATTACACCGATGGCCATTCAATATTGCATCTCGTGTGGTTTGGATGAGAAAATGCAAATGCAAGTGTTTTCCATATTCGCGGAACTTCGAAAGTGGTCCGTTTTAATCAAAGTTTTGCACTTGGAGGAAATCCGTCAAATCGGATCGAATTTGAGCGAAGAGCGGTTCGAGCTTTTCGGTGAAGTTAGTTAAGATGTTTTCAATGGAACAAATTTGGTTTTATATGTGTATTTTATCAATGAATTTTCAATAGTATGAAATATATAAAAAAATATTTATATTTTTTGTTTATATAAAAACACGAAAACACACCGTCCATAATAAAGGGAAAACCTCTGAGAAAATTTCACTTTTACTAGCGTCGAATAGAATATTTAACACTTTTCCGAGCCTATTCTGATTTTTCACGGCGCGTACTTCAAAAAAACTCGCACGCAAAATGTGACTCTGGAGAATTTCCCAGTTTTACAATACCTCCTTGGGAAAATCGCCTTTTCACACTTTCCACCGTATGAATTTAACAGAACACACACCCAAGAACCATAACAATCCCCAAAAAGTCGAATGAAATACAACCTCGAGCATTTCCCCCAATAAAACATCGAAATCCGCGGAACTCCCATACGATTCGCAAAAGCCACTTTCTCCCATAGATTCCGCGAGGATTTGCCGAAACATGCGCGTTCATAACGATAATAATTCGGTCAGCTTTATCGCGTCGAGCTTTAATTTGTATAACGCCGATCGGTTTTATTGCCAATTTGGCGAGTCGGTTCGATATCCGATTTCGCCATAAACACGAGTACGAAAACGGGAACTGTGTGTTTCCAGGTACCGAATATTGGTGCACGTAAGCGGAATAAACGGGACAACTTTGCCAGTTTCCGTTTGACCGCCGAAGGCACTTTTGGGATTAGAAGGCCTTAACATAAGCTCGGTTCGTCGATAAGATCGATTTCTCGATAATGTTGTACGTGTTGAGGTATTACGATGGATCCGATTTTTGAAATGACCTGAATGTTGTATCGAAGATGATGAGTCGATGTATGTATATGTACGAGTATGATGTAATTTTTATTTAAATATAAAAAAAAAATTATAATTTATATATTTTTCTGATTATAGAAAATATGATCATAATCTGAAATAAATATATATAAAATGTTTATGATGATGTAAATGTGCAATACTTATAAAATTATATTACTATTATTAATTGATGAAATTGTAGGTTGCTAACTTTTGTTTAAAGACTTTGGATTGATAGAATTGAACTTAAGAAAGTGTTCTTTGGTTCAAGCACGTAACATCGTAAGGATCTAATGAATTTCTCTAGATGCACTTCGACTACTTTGAAAAGGTAAATATCGTTATTTTATCGTATATAGAATAAGTATTCTATTCTGTATCTTTCTACTGAAAATCAATTAGAGATAAAATTATTTTATTATATTACAAAATTTTTATTAATGAAAATATAAATTGAAGGAACATTATAGTGTTATAATACTTAACATATTATACTAACATTTTTTTTCAATTAATATTAATTAACAACAGTTAAACATCAATCGAAAAACATCATGATAAATTCTCCAATACAATCGGTAATAAAAATTAAGATTTATTTTATAAATCGTGTCCATATCACCGAATCCCATATTGACATCACCAGCTGAAATAAGAAGACGCCTTGACATCCTTCTTCGGCGGAAGTTTCGACTTGAGCAGATTCCCAAACGTGTACGAATTGGATTTTTCTGAAACGAGAGAAGAAAACGAAATGGGCGATACATAAAAATTATACAGTCCGAACTGGCTGAAAAAAAAAATGAAAGAGAAGTTGCACAATAAATTGTGTCGTGTGATTTGAATTCGTAAAGAACACCACCCAACTCGGATCCGCCATCGCCGTGTCGATCCTCGGCCGGAAAAGTTTCGGAAAATATTTATCGTTTTTCTTGAAATTTTCCGTCACGTTCGACAAGACTCGTTCGGCCTCAATCAGCAGACGGATGGCACTCCTGAAATTCGAGAAGGACGTTTTCGAAAATGCTGATGGAACGTTTAAAAACGGACGACGTGATTTGTGAAAATCTAAAGAAAATATTTGGATTTGACTCACATAGAATCGCTGGAATTAAAGTACAAACTGTTCTCGGAATATGTTTCGTTGTTTTCTTCGGAGTTGGTAACGTTTATATCGTTGAATGAAAAATCCAATGTGTCTTCGTCTAAATTGTATTCTTTTATCTGAAAATAAGCGAAATTTTAATATAATCATACATGACGTGACATTTATACATGTTGTAGATGCGAAGCATATTTTAAAATTAAATTTTTTTATATCGTATTCAGATATCAAATATCAACAATTCTTTTTATTATTAAGTCATATTAGTTGATTTTATTAATTTATATATTTTCTAAACAGTATGCTCTATTTTAGGAATAACTATACGCTTATACGAAAATTTCATATAAGCAACAAATAATTTTGACACAAGTGTTCGTTCGATAACACAAATCAACTCACCTTCCATCTGAAAATGCGATACAACCCTAGTGAAAAGACCCATGAAACTCCCATATTCACCCCATACAATAATAATTTCATTTTATGCTTAAAAATATGAGCCCCCCTCGCCGCATGTGCCGATAAGATACGAACCTTTTCAATACTAAAAGTGGCTATCGCCGGAAGGCTATTCAGCTCAGGATAGTAAAAGGATGCTGCCCTGTGAGATGGATTCCGAGATGTGATCCTTTCGACAGGTCTTGGGACCTGCAATCGCCATCTAGGAGCAGTGAAAGTTAAGCCTCCTTGAGTGCCGACGTCCAAAAGATCAACCTGGACATGCAATGGAATCTTCTTGTAAAGTAGGAAATGCAATTCAGAGATTTAAATTTCGGAATAGGAATCTATTTTTGTATCCTAGAAATGACTGATGTAATGGTAATCGTTCTGTTGAGAATAATACAGAGGTGTCTGGATTAAATTTCAATGGAATTTGAGTCCTAAGATTTTAGTAAGCTTGAATACGCTAGATTTCAGGAACAATTTTAATCTGAATTGCATTTCCTATTGAAATTTCAATATATTTTTTAAAATATTTAATTATAGATAAATCTTACTGAAATGTTTATATTATCGATCCATAGATTGTTTTGGCATAAATCTAAGCTGTTTATTCCAATGAACCAATCTGGTGATGGAATCATCTTGCAGACTAAAGATAACTGAAATTTATGTATAAATGTATAAAAGTATTTGAGATGTATATGATCAAATTATTTATACTTTTGAATAATTTCCTATTGTGAAAAAGTCTTGTTCTGATTCACCATCGCCTTTTTGTATCGCAGGTGAAACGAATTGATCGAAAATAGAATCCTTTGATGCCGTTTGTGATAATCCGTTTAAATCTCCTCTTTCCGCGAAATTTTTTAGTTTCCAACTAGACTTTTTTCCCAATTTGAAAATAGTATGTTTATAATTGTGCGTTTGACCTGTGAAAATAAAAAAATATTCGATACATACGAAACATCGGAAAATTTAATTCGAATTCCGTATTCTTCTGAATCGGGCGGCGTATAATTCTATTATAATGTTTCGCGATGTCCTGCGAAAATCGCGAACATCCTTTTCGCTTTTCAAAGTAGCGAAATATTTCAGCGAAGCGCTTAAAAGAATTACGCTTTCCACGTCTCCTCTTAAATTTCACAAGAGAAAGGAAAGTAGAAAAAAAAAATGAAATAATAACGGGGAAAAAAAAACGAAAATAATAGAAGGGTCGAAAGGAAGTGGCCTCTCGCGAAGACTTCCAATTAGTATTAAACTTTACTCCCCCTTTGCGTTGCGAACATTTGAAATTCAAATAATATTTTGAAAAGAAATAATTCAGAAAAATTCGCGGAGACGCGAAAGCGATATCGGAAAAGCGAATCGCTAAATTTTATTTCTTATCGTGAAATCGAAAAAGTACATTGTGTTTAGTTTTATCTCGGGCTACATAGATTTTTTTATAACAATGTATACTTTAATATACAAAAATAAGTTGACAATAATAATCTCTAATAAAAAATATTATAATCTGATTATCATACGAGTGAAATTAATAAAATAAAAAAATAATATTTAAGTACGTTCCATCGCCATAAAAAAAAAGTTCAAAAAGCCCCAACATGAAGAACCGTAAACGTTCGATTTCACGTGACTCTATATACTAAGTTCTCGGCCGTTTTTCTTTTCCTGCGAAGGCTTCGCAGGAACGTATTAAATTCGCTCTGAGCGATTCGAGGAAACTTTTATTTCGCTACCTGCTGGATTTTACGTGTCCGAGTTTATTCGGCTTCGCAAAATTAGCTCTCTATCGCCGAATTGGCCGCAAATTGAAACTGTAAAACGGATATAGTGTTGTGTTTCGCAGACGAAAAAAAATGCATGAAACAGAAAAATCGTTCCTCGTAAAAAAATGTATTTACGTCGGCGGGGTGAATATTTTAAGATGGCCGAACGTGTTTGGAATTCGCGAACGAATAAATGATTTCGCAGGGGTTTCTCTCTTAAATGATATAATACTTATGCATAGAATGCAAATTTAGTCATTTTTTAATTAAAAAAAAATCTATCGATGGTTCGTATCGATATAAAAGAACTTGTTTGCTACAACATTTTATCGCGCAATAAAAAAATTATGCTACGACGTCAAAAATTGCGCACATTTTCGATGCCACCCTAAGGTTTCGCAATGATAATTATAATAAAGCAAGTTCGAACGTGCCTCGCGCAATTTACGACGTCTGAAAACTTTTTTATTCTATTTTCGAAGAGATCAAAAACTTTACAAGGAGGCGCCCCATAAAAGCGAACGGTGCGCGCATTTATTGTGATGGAAGATTAAGAAAAATAAAAATAAAACGAAAACAAAGCCCGAACGAAAAAAAATATACACACCTGCTCTTTTTTCTCCTCCGCTTCCTTTGCAGGCAAAAAGGGCCAAGGAGGAAAAGTCAAAAGTAAATGAGAGCAAGTCGCGGGTGAAAATTTAATGCAGGTTAAAGCCGGGTCCAACGGCGAGCTGAGCAATAATCGTAAAAAACATAAGCAAACAAACTGAGATGTTCTCGCATAAAACATTTTCTACGGTTTTACGTGATTTCGCATTTCACGGGATTTTTTTTTGCCCGTTTCGAATCCGTGTTTGATGTGCGACTAGAACTTTTGTCGGGTGGCGGTTTTTAATAAGCGTTATTTGATTAGTTCATAACAATCTGATCCATGAAAATAAGATTTGTATCATTTTTTTTAAAAAGAATTAAGCACTTTTTAAATTTAGTTTATATCAATACTGATAAAAATTTTTTGAAACACTTAACAATATACGATAAAAATCACGAATCTTTCATTACATTATATGGTATACTCTCGATTATCCGGCTGCAGAATATCTGGTTTGCGGATTATCCGTTCCTAAAATACATATAATCAATAAGTTTTTTAAATTTAATTAAATTATTGTATTTTTGAAAAATAACACATAACTGATGCGACATAGGAAATAAACAGCGTGATGCAATATTACGTTGTAATTTTCGTTTGGATATTTACTACCCAAAAAAGTCTAACGTCCGAAAAATAAGAACCACGAGCCGATTTTGACAACCAGTCTTTATATTTTCTGTTAATGTTTTATTTCTCCTTTTGCGTTTTGAGTTAAGAATTCTGAAGTTTTAAGTTAAAATTTCGAGAAAAAAAAAATTATTTTGGATTATCCATGCTAACCCTTTCCGGCGTTATTCCGGATAATCGAGAGTATACTGTATAAGATAATCACATTTTACGAACCTTAAACGTCCAAAATCTTCCACGTATCTGAAAATCCAGGTCGACACTGAAATAATTCATCGAACTCATCGGGAAACCCGCTACGCGCATTTCCCGACTTTCCCCGGGGAGAATTAAGTTCTCGTGTAGCGCACACACAAAATTGTAGCACATTCGCGTTACATTCCCGGCCAAAAGATATGTGAATGTACCGAGGAAAGTTTTCAGGATTAGTCCCGACGGTTGCAGACGACCGCCTGGAAAACGCATTAACCCACTTAACTGAAAATAGCTACGTTATTCTGTAACGAAGTAAGAACACTCTATGCGAAACGGTTATTTTTGTACGTAGGAATTTCAGCGAGTTTCCTGAATGATAGTCGTCGTGGTTATTTCGTCGATTTTGGTATATTATAATAAAATTATCGTATTTTTTCGGAAATAAATCGGAATAGTAACCATAAAAGAGAGTGAAAATGGATTGAAGATTTCTTCATGATTATTGCGAAATATATCCAATTTCCAAATGAGTATTTAGAGAGCATTAAATATTACAGTAATCAGAGTTTCCCGGTTTGTTTTTCCGACCTAGAAAAATTAACGGTCTTCGATAAAATAACGTCGGCTCGTTAAGGGCACACCTCATTTGTTATTCTAACGAGATCCAGGAACACAACCTGGACCTCCTTTGCGGAATTTTTAACTCCGGATCTTTTCCATACGGCCTCCTCTTTTGTGTATATATACATATATTATATTATACATGTATACATATTTTTTCGGTCCCTTCGTTTTTCGCAACTCCCACTTTTGTGATGGGGCGACGCGTGATTTGAATTCAAATTCGGGATTACGAGCAAACAGGAATGTTTAATTGAATACGTTTGTACTCAACGAGTATTCCGAGGTCAAAAGACCACCTTGAGGTAGATGGAAATTTACTTTTGAATTTGTGGATCGATTCGATTTCTATTTTAAATATTTTTTCTATAGGTATATGGAAAATTGCTGATTATGGTTTTAGTATGAATATTTTATAGCTAGGGATTTGAAAAATACCGATATTTGCCAATACCGTTATTACCGAAAGTAAATTCTCATCGGTATTGCCGGTTTCTACTTGTACTGATTTATTACATTTATACAATTAACTGGCAATAGAAAACTAATTAATTAAAGGATAACTATTGGTTAGTTAATTAATTACTTTCATAATCAATAAGCCTATTAAATTTTATAAAATATTCATCAAAATGTTTTATTAAGCTTTAATTTGAATAACAATGAAAAGAACAAACAATTTCTTTAATAAAAACAAAAAAAGAGAACATTATAATTTACAATCGTTTTTGGTATTAAAATAGGATTTTTAAAAACAAATATCTAAACTTTCGTCCCCTAATCTAGACTTTATTTTTAAGAAAATTAATCTGGCAGATAAAAATACCCTTTTCGGACTCTACACTAGTAATGCGAACAGTTTTCGAAAATTAGTAAACAATTTATAAATGTTTTCTTCTTTTTATTTTTTTATGAATGACAGCTGATAAATTCAAGCTTTTCTTTCTTTCTGATAAATTTTCTTTCGTTTCACATACTAAAATCAATATTTTGATGTAGTTTTTCTTTTGATGAGTAATTTAATAACACTTTTTTATTTCGGTATCCATCGGCAGTCTATTTTTTAACACCGACCGTACTGAAGGTCGAATTTTTTCTAAAAACTGGTATCGGTAATACCGGTATTGGAATCCCTAGTTTATAGCATATCTATTGACTTACAAAATTTTCATACGCTTACTTTTAGTATCAGAAACTTTTTAACTTACGCAATTTCAACTGAACTCAAAACAAAAGATTTCATTCAATTTAATAGCGATAAAATCTGAACCCATTCTGCGAATAATAAGAACATTTTCTCAACAATCGTCAATAAATCAAAGAGACAAAGAAACCTTATATATACCCCTCTACACAAAAGTTAATTGAGCACATTCTTCAACCGACAACAACCTCTATTACCAATTAACAACAAAGTCGCACACAACACCAAAACATCCACACATATAAAAAAACAACAACCGTTCAAATATCTCCCGACATACCGAAGGCTTGCGACCATTGCGCCGGCGGCCTCCACTTCGGATAATTCTTGGGGAATAGTTGCTCGGTCCAGCTGGTCTTCAGAGACATTCTATAAACGGCCATCGTGTTCGGTGGACAACTTCGAGAAGAATCCGCCCCGAAGCAGGGACTGGCCAATTCTGACCACAGAACGAGCACGGTCGTCATCAGGCAGTGGGAGGCTTTCATGGTGGGTTCGATTGTTGGGTTTGGTGGACGAGTGGACGATGTCGGAGGAAAGTCTTCGGACAACTGCGAAGTTGGTCCAAATTTAAAACGTTTTCCGATATTTCTGTCAGCGCTTTCGTGAATGATATTTGATGGTACAGTGTGGGTTGGAAGTCTTTCGGTTGTTGGGTACGCTTCGATTTTTTTTTTAAAATGTAAGTATCATTGGGAAAATTAGTTGATTTGTAAAAGATTTCCAAGGGGAAGCTTAACATCCCATTAATTTGTAAAAGATATGTTTTTTTTTAATTTTCATTAAAAAAAATATTTTTTAAATTAACTGTCCAAAAATTTTTCAATTTTTCAAACTATTTTAATACATACTAATAAAAAATTAAAAAAAGATTCAATATAAAATAAATAATTGAAATTAATCTTACGTTTTATACATGATTATTGTATAATATGTTTGTATAGTATCATCCTGTATCGAGTGGGCGATGATCTCTGAATCATAAAGTCGTGCTACATTATGCCGGATTTTATAAATTTCATATACAGATGATCAACAAATGATTCATATATGTTCTTGAACTTTAAATGTATGCAAATGTGATGCGTTATATACTATGAATATAATGACCTCTCGATAAAAAAGTCTCTAATCGAAAATTCAGTACAAACAAAAATGATATACTTCGATACAATTACACAGAAATTTTATTAGAGTCCCCAAGGCATTCCATTATTCCCCTTTTGGTTTAAGCAACGCAACCATATATTGCACAGAGTCCCTCATAAATTACATCGGACTTAATAAATTGTGCAAGTAACGGATGACTCTCTACATGGTACATTCTCATGCAACTCTCCCCCATAAACTTGCACTTTTCAGCAGCTAGTCTGAAAATGCATTCATTAGACGGTTGTAATTATCGCTATTAATCATAAGCAATGTAGCATTGTGGGTATTGTAATCATATAGTATACAATATACCATTCATATAGAGCAGTGATGCACAATTTGAGGTCTGCGGGTTATTTCATTTTTTTGAATTGTTCTGTTGTATTGTAAGAATCAAAAACCGAACCGACTCAAACGATAATTCCGGGATATAAAACGTCAACGGAAACGGAAATTAAATGGCGTTTCCGACTCGGCCAACCGAGTTTTTAATTTAACGAATACCTCTTTTTAATCCGTCTCCACTTTCGGCACTCAGGAGTGAACAGGTTAAAATTGGATTTCGCGAGTCGGTCCTTTCGCAATAATTTTATTTCGGTTTTAATCCCTTTATCGCGCGCCGGGTCGCTCGGATACGAGGAGACCCTTTGAAAAATAATAAAGCCCTTTTCAATTTTTTTTCAGACGAAAAGAAAACGATAATAGAGACCCTCTTTCGGTAGGGAATAATCGCTTGAATTATGAGGTGCTCAGCGTTAAATTAAATGATATCCATCTAGTGCACATCCTAATTATCCGACTCGAAAATATAATATGATATAATATGTATTTTTATATATATTCGAGTTCAATCTGCAATATGATGTGTTGTGGCGTTTCGTGCCTTATCTGTTCGCAATGCCCGAACGCGTTAAATAATAAATACCTTTTTTTCGCAGATAAAATATGACTTTCTTTTTTGAATTTTATGAAGCGCTAAAGTCTACACTCGTTTTTTTATTATGCGAATATGAGCAACGATGTTTCTCTTCATAGTTTTCTGTATATTTTTCGCCGTGCAAGATCATATATCAAAGTCAAACGAAGCCATAATAAACTCGGCAACACGTGCCGCTATAAAATATATAAGACAATATAAAACTTTGCATATTTATAGGTGAATATGATTAAATATATATTTTCATATTTACTAGAGTTCTATATAAAAAATACAAACTTTTTGAAAAAGTCTTTGACCTTATTTACAATTAGTAAAATATAAAAGCGATTAAGTACTTTTTTAAATTTCAATATTAATTTTTTCGAATTCATCCATATTTTTTACGTTTTCATTCACACTTACTCACATCATTATGCCACATCCTAATTTTATTTTTACGCAAAATGATTACATTTAAGGTAATGCACCAGTTGTTAACCATGTATCAGTAATTGACTACTTCTCAGAAAAACGTAAAAATTAAGATTTTTAAAGACGATAATTTTTCGAAAAGGGTGCGGTAGATTAGCTGTTTATTACATCTTATCTATCGCAACCTTTCCGATAGATTAACGTCTTTGAAAACGTTAATTTTTACGTTTTTGTAAGAAGTGGTCAATCACAGGTAAATGGGAAACCACTGATATGGTTACCTTGCTATTAAATATTTTTTCAAATAAAAGGCAAATGAAAAAAAAAACCATATTTTAACATTTTATTTTGGAATTATTTCATAATATCTTAAATAGAGGGTTAAAACGCGAATTCGCTACAAATTCCGAAACTTTTCCGTTGTGGCAAACACAAAAACCGAAAAACCTAAAACAACGACCACAATTAAACGCAAAAGTATCGCAACTAGAGTTGTACGGAGTGATTTGCGTTATCGCTTTCACATTAGCTGCGCAAATCTCCAACACATGTCACGTCGAGCTTTCGCCTGAAAAACTTTCAGCCCACTTTTTCACCCCCTAATGGCCGCCATCCACGAAAAACTTTCGCCGAATCGTTTTGTATGCAAACTTACGTCCGTTTTCGGGAAAGAGTAGAGAAAAAAAAATGTCGAAAAAGTCAGAATACACCGAAAGGAGTCTCGTTTATTTGTCGTTCGTTTTGAAGGGTCGGGAAACCGAAGCGTCGTTAGATGGAAATTTTCAGCGAAAATGTTCTCGATTCGTCGTTAATTATTATCAGTGTTGGAAAAGACCGAAGACTAATGATTTTCCGATGCGACTTTGCGTTTGCGATTCAATTTGTTTCGAATGTTTGAATACTAAAGAAAATAGTATAAAAAATTAATAGAGTGGAAAAGAATTGCATTTGATTTGAACTCGTTCAATTTGAAGAGCCTTATTTATTTTATACACATTTAAAGATTGTGTTTATTTAGTCAGTAACTTTTTAATATACATTTTTGATCAAAAACATAATAAAATTAATTGAAAATGATCAATCAATATTATGAATGGTTAGTATTATATCTTTAGTTAATCAAACGGTCAGTTATTTAAATAAAACAATTCAATTTTAAATTATTAGGTCGATGCAAAAGTTTTATATTATTTTTTTGAAGAAACTTTGTATTTTTAAACCAATCCTTTGCGATGTAGATACCGCACTTTTTATCAATCGACTTTTATCTTCAACGCAATTTCTGTTATTTTAACGTAAATCAGCATTATTATGGCAAGTAACATGCCATTATCATATTTGTCAGTTAATGAAAAATTCCCAGATTTCAATATTGAAAACCACAAGTGAGTGATTCTAACGTTAATTATAATACATTTCTACTGTACAAATTATAAGTATTTTTAGTTGCTGTCGCGTTATTATTTTTATAAAATTTATGCAATGAACAATACCATAAACACACTTTATTATTAGACATTTCAAAAATTTCTACGGGTTGTTTATTGTTTACTGGCTAGGCCAAAACTTAACAGATACTAAAAATGTAGTGTAATAGAATAGTTTGAATGCAAATGTTATTCATTAGTTTGGAGAAAGAAAAAGGATATTTGGCCATCAAAAAAATACGACTAAACTTATGCATTGGCCTAATAAATTGTTAGTAATTCACAGAAATTGATTATTGTATATTATATAATATTTAAGATTATTATAAATCTTCATGTTAAATTCAACATTTAAAAAAATCATACAAAATACATTTTAATAATACTGAAACGACAATTCGTTTAAAACTTTTTAATGACCGTTCCCAATATAATAATTAACTTACCATTTCTATAAACATTCACCCACCATTTATTACACCGATTAAGGTACGAAAATAAAAACCGATTAAAACCCGATCGAACCAGAAACCGAAACGGCCGCGACAACGGACCCCTCGCGACCGGATTTATGGAGTCTCTCAAGAGCGGAAAACTTCTGCGAGGCTATCGATCTCGGCAAAGAAGTAAAGTCGACCCCGGTTTTATGTCCGTCGTCGAACTTTGCCAATATCCGGAGCTTTCGCGTTGCGAAAGCGTCCTCGGACGGTCGTTATTCAGCGTGCCGTTGCCGTTTGCCGTTGCCGTTACTGCTGCTGCTTTTGCAAGAAGTCGGTGTTTTAAGGGGATTTTCTATCGAGTGATGGGTATTGTTGGGGGATTTTGATTTTGGGATTGGGTGATGTTCGATCGGTGCATTTAAATGTGGTGTTAGGGAAGAATTGTGGAAGTTTCGTGTTGTAAATAGACGGATTTATTGTACAATTTATAAGTGTTAGATAAAAGTAATAAAACTAACGATAAGATAAGATAAGATAAGATATTGTTATCGGTCATTCACGTTAAATAATAATGTTAAACATGCTAGTTTTATTTTAAAATAGATTTTAACCTCCTCAGTACTGATTTTTTTTTCATAAAAAAAAATATTTTTTTCATTTCGTTTTTATAGCATTGAAGATGCATAAAAAGATTTTTTTTCTTTTATAAATTGTCTATCTATCTAAATCACATAATAATGACTAATTATTTGAAAATAAAAAAATACTGCTGAAGTGACAAAAATGACCCTTCAGACCAAATTTACGTTCTAATGTACATTCGTGTTTGATGTCAAATTATGATATGATCATTACAACATACAATGAAATTTTGGTTTCAATCGATAAAAGCAGTTTTTTTTTTTTTAAGATTGCACCATAATAATGATATGTAAGTGGATTTTTAATAACAAAATATTGAAAATAAAACGTGACTTATCGCAACGTCGTTGAGATGTCAAGCAAAACTGGCATATAACAAAAATTTCGCGCCCTATATTTCAAAACAGACAAAATTAAACAAAATAACATAGTTTACACAATAATTTACAAAAATTCCCTATAAAAATAAATCTAAAATAGCTTCAAAAAACGGTAACAAAGTCTATGTACATTGTAATGTGCACAGGGCTTGAGGAAGTTAATTCGTTGGTAAAATAATGAGGTTGTTTAAAAATGTTGAAAGATACGTAATGATTAATTAACTAATCAAATAATAATTATAAGGTAGAGTAATATGTTCGCAAGTGTATGGGAATGGATGAGTTGGCCTTCTTGTCAAAATGGTTATGCACCACTGTATATGTCAAAATAGATTGCTATGTTATGGTATCATAAAAAAATATTGTTGGTAAATTTAAAAAATGCGGCGTATCTTATCTAAAAATAATATTGATAAAGAATTAGGTCAAAAAAATTCGATATGACATAATTTTCTTATCTATAAATCAACAACATTATCATGTTATGTAGTAATTAACCTTCAATTTTTAGATAAAAACCATTAGACTCTTCAAACCAATCGATTCACATTATATAATACATTTAATTTATATAAAAAACATATAACAAAGACAAAATACATCAAACAAAAAATATTTTCACAAAGAATATGAAAATTTAAAACGGTCTTTGAAGAAAAACTGAAATTTCATAAAGCGGAACGGGCTGCTAAGTGTACCTGAAGTACTTCAGCAAGAGTACGACGATGGAAATGTAGTAGAGTTCATCGTTTTCAGCTTCAAACATATGGCACTCTCTGTCGGAATCCCTTTCAGCTTCTTCACTCCATTTTCACACATTTTTGGCTCGTTTGCGCCCTTGTGTTACCCAAACGACTCAAGTGTATATTCAGTGCATAAGTGTTGAGAATGCAGCGGTTTTTTTTGTTAAAAAAATTCTTTATATAATTCAGTTTGTATGAAAATTTATTATATCAAATCGCTTGTATTGCTCGATGAAGTCAAAGAAAAGTTTTATTAAATTTTTTAAATAGAGACGAAGTCGGCCGCATTCAAAGTTTTCGAATTATATGAATTTTTTTCGATGTCTCGAAACTTTTTTTTCGCGACAAAAGAAATCTCAAGTATTGAGATATCGCAGGAAACGATCACGAAATATGACTACTTGAAAATTTTAATTTAAAATTCAACTATTGTATTATATCAATTCGACGTAAATCCATTTTTGTAAATAAATAATTCAAAATATAATACTATGCAAAATCAAAAGTTTAATACTTCAGTTTTCACTCATTGAATTAAGTGAGAAATGGCATGATTAGTATTATATATAAACGTACGTAGTATTGATCAAACATTAGGCCATTTGGTAAAGATTACTTTTTAATATTCACTCATCAATTACTTATTATTAATTATAGATTCTCCTTATTACTAATAGACAAAGAAAAACTAGTCGAATTTTCTACGATATATCGAAAAGGTTTTGGACACAATATAAACTGGATATAATGATGAGTTATATAGCATTTACTAAAAAAATTGAACATTTGATCAAAATACTACAAAATAACGTGCTCATAATACGAATGTAACACGTAATACGTTTCGGCGCGAAAGTTCGCCGGTTGTAAACCGCTTTACGAAACACAAAAGTGGCCAATTTCGGTGGGTCATTTGTAAACTTTCCAAAAAGGTGTTTGGAACGAGTCCAGAACAAAGCAACCGACAAACGAGAAGTGCAATTTGATGGTAGCTTTCCCGTAAATATGAGCAACAGACTAGAAAGTCGATTTTATATGTTTCGATGTCCAAGACGCTTTTAAACTACTGAAATTCTAACACATTCGAAATTGTCAAAACATCACTAATCATCAAAACAAAACTCAAAATTCGCACGGAATGCAATTCGACTTAAACTCAAAACAAATTTTCGTGGACGTATATAAACAACGCTCACAAATGACACACTGTCGCTTTCGAAAATCCAAAAAAAAGCATATTTTATAAATTCAACGAAGGTGTGTGTAGGGAGCGTGAAAAATATTTATTTACTGCGTTAAACGTGTTTGCACGTCAGCCAAAGTGCTGTCTGAACGTGATGCGATTTTTCAAGTGCGGTTTAAACGGTTTAAACGCAAAAATGTTACGCGTTCTAAATAACGAACCATACAACTGACGTGCGACGCGAAAACGTTAGCGATTTTTCAATTATTCAAAAAAATATGCGCGCGAAAATGTATGGTAAAATGCGTGAAAAAATACCACGTAGGTTGTGCGATCGGGTTGCGGTTTTGATTGTGGAAAATCGCTTTTACGATTCTTTTTGGATTCATTTGATGATTGTTGATGATTAATATGGAATATAGAATTTCTGATGTAAAAAAAAAATTGTTTAAGTTCAACTTTTACAATCCAAATCCATCTTTTTTCAAAAAAAAACTCAATTATCTGAAATGATTTTTTTAAGTATATATTTTTTTATTAATTATGGGATTTACATATGAAGAAATAAGTATTATATTAGTTAAAATGATCATTCATAAAACAAAAAAGTTCATACCCTTGTTAAAGGTGTGTATTAAAGTCGAATTGAAAAATAAGTTGTATTTAATTGATATTACTATACAACGGTTTTAATAATATTTTCCGATAGTTGAATTTGATTTGTAAAAGACTGAATTTGATTCTTAAATGGTTGAATTTGATTTCTAAAAAGTTGAATTCGAAGTGTAAAATCTGTATCAAAGTCAAATTGAAGAATAGATTGTATTTCATTGATTACTATAACAATGGTCTTAATAACACATTCCAACGATTAAATTCGATTTGCAAAACCCCAAACTTAAAATTCAAAAGCCATAACAGACATAATATTACCACAAAACCACACACACTATCCTCAAAAACGACACAACCATCCAACGAACCACTTTAGCGAACAAAGCTCCATCAAACGAGCCCGAAGCACACGAAGCCATCGAAATTGTCACATTAACGACCCACCAACTTTGCACCGCAACGGATCGTCGTAAATATATTCGAATTAGCACCCGGAGTCGTCTCCACGAAGAAGATCGTCTGGCCCCGGAGTGGGTGGTCCTCTAATGGCCACCCACCCACCCACTGGGGTGTGTGTGTGTGCTCCGAATGTTCGTCTTGGGAATCCGCAGGGACTATTATTCTTATTAGTTTACATTAACTGCCTAAAGCCGGGTGTGTAATATGCACGATGTGTTGTTCGCGAGGGGGATTTCGATTTGGGTTCTGTTGGAAAAATCTGATTATGTGAGTGTGTTTGTAGTTGGGAAGGTGTAGGGGTTAAGGTGGTGAGGAAGTTTAAGGATGGTTGGAATCGTTTTGTTGTATAGTTTTTATGATGGGATAGGATTTTTTTTTGATGCTGTTTGAGGTTTGGAAGGTGACTTTTAAGGAATTTATATTATTTTGTTGAATGTTAATAATTAATTGAATGTATCATTATTTTGCTTGAATTTAGTGATCAGTAGTAAGATATTCAATAAAACTATATTTTAACTCAATGGTGGAAAAAAATTGTGTATTTGTTGTATAAAAATAAATATTGACTTTTTATTTAATATAACAAGATACTTACATATGTGAGTTTATTCAAGAATAATAAATTTCTGAATTATCACAATGTAATATAATTTATATTATTATTATAGAGATGAAATAAAACCGTAAATAGTTAATCAACTATAGAAACAATAGCAATTTATTTAATTTATGGATAAATAAAATATTTTACGATCTTTTTTTCGTAAGCAAAATATCTCCAAAACGTACATTACATCATCTGAAAACTAACAAATACGAAATATTATCGTATCATAAAGAACACTTTAGCGCAAAATATAGCCGATAAAAATGAAAGCACTCACAATACATAATAAAAATAAAGACATTTATTTTCATACATCGTCCCGATTTTCCCGAGATCGAGACCTAATAGGAAAATCACATCCATACGAAACGTCAAAACGACATTTGGAAAGGTTCCACGAATTTTCCGAACAACACACATATACATAATAACGAGCTTGTTATTTCTTCGTTTTCTCGAGCGAGTTTTCCGCGGGAAAATCACGCAGAACCGCGAAACGCTTTTCCCCCTCGGCCGCGGCTCGTGACGGTTTACCGCGCGCTCATTAAGGTCCTCCTCGGGAATTTTCCCGCGCAGGGCCTTTATTAATGCGTCACTTTTCCGGGAAAGTAAGGGGGAGTATCGAGATGAAAATGCAATTGAGTTTTTATGAAGTTTTTCCTGTTGTAAGTCATGATTAAGGGGTTACACCACCTTCAGATAAAAAATAATCATCCATTATTTTCGCTAGATAATTTTTTTATATTTTTAAGAATATTATAAACTTTTAATTATTTCAAAATTCAAATTATTTCCGAAGTTATATCAATTAGAAGGGAGTGCGTTAGAGAGTATGACGTAGACACTGACACCGTACTATTTTTTTCTTTTCCGTTTTTCTCGAAACTTTGTATTTTTTTCAAACTGGTGTATACGATATCTCAAGATCTATTCACCCGTTTTTGTTAAAATTAACAACATAATTTTTCTTATAATATTATCTAAAGGAAAATGGGGTATTTCTTTGATTGGGTGCCATGTTCATAAGTTACAAATTTTTTGAACTCAAAATTTTGAAAAAAATTAAAGTATTTTTTCAAACAGCTATCAATTTAAAAAAAAAATATATTTTTTTCCCCACTGTCACACTTTAGCTAATACCTTTTTCAACAAGAAAAAAGATTTTTTAATTTTTCAGACAATGCCTAACAGAGAAAATAAGTATACCATCAATAAGGATTTTCAAAAGAGAGTCTTATTTAATGGCTCATATCTCCGTCATTTCTTAATTTTGTTTATTCGTTATTATTTTAAATTATTCATAAAACTACTATTATATGTGTAAAGTAAAAATTATTTTATATACTTAATAATTGCGTCAAAAAAAAAAAAGATTTTTATATCTATTTTTTCGAGTGCGAAGTTGGTACAACTCTTTAATATACACTGTGTCCAGAAAGGGTGAGTGCTATTTTCTTATATTTTACTTTCAAACTGCACTCACATTTCCTGAACACCCAATATTATGCAACTTACATTCTTATCCTTTTTGAGTCTCTTATACAGTCGATACAACTTCAAAATCTGAATACAAAAAACCATAATCCTTCGAAAAACTAACAAAACCGCTATCTTCAAAAGCTTTCACACCGTTCGAGATAACAAGCACGTTCGTCGCCGCCATTGGAAGCTTCGCGGCCGCGTATCTGCTTCCGCCCCGGGCCTGGTGCAACGCAATAAATCCTGCGGCGATGGCGTCCCATATCGTCGAGGAAGTACCTTGGTGGTTGGGTAGGTGTTTGGATGGTGCATGTGGTGCTGCATCGCTTTGGTGCATGGGGACGTGATCCGCATCAGGCGGAGTGCGGGGGTGCAATTGTTTGGGGGTGCCGCTTTGGAAATTGTGATATGGTTTGGTGTTTGAGTGGTATTCGGTGTTTGTTTGGTGATGGTTTGTAATGATTGGATCGTGGGGAAAGGTCTGCGCGTGTGATGTGTTGTTAGCGCCATCTGTGTGCGGGATGCAGTATGTATGGATGTTGGATGTGAATTCGAATTATTTCGTTGATTGAATTGAACGGTTTAAATTATTTTTGAAAATTTATATTATATAAGAATTGAAAAATGTAGTAACTTTGTTACTTTGTTTTTTATAGAGTTTTGCATATTTTTCGATCGGTTTCAATATCTGGGATCGTATACTTTTATACATTGCTCGAAGTGCAACACTTTTTTTACTACGTGAAAAATTGTCGAAGGAAGAAAGTGTTCAAATGGGAAAATCTTATATATAATATTTTGTATCACAGAATCGCATATTATAATTTAGTAATGTATAAATCATAAAATACTCATTTATTTGAAAAATGATATGTGAGGGGAAAATAAATTAAATTTTCATCTTTATATGTAACAAATTAGCCCAATTTCATTCCAAAATAAACGTTAACTTAATATAAAAATTGCATATAAATCGAGTTATTATACTGTGCTTCAAATTATCGTTTTTCTTTTAGATGTGCGCGAATAGATTAATCCATTCAATGGAAAATTTTCTGTGCAAGAAAGGCGTAGTAAATCTCTTTCTTTAAAAATATAAAAAGATAAGAGAAAGATTAAATTTTTTATTTGAATTCGAAATTTTTTTTTAAGAATCGTATCTCGACCACTATTCACTTTTATTGTCATCAGCATCTATTGTCATTCGACATAAAAGCAACCACATTTTTATATAAAAAATATATAACCTTGATTAAAGTCTTTTGAGGAGCATATAAGAATTTTTTTTTCATTACCGAAATTGACATTTTAATTTATTTTCAAATAAAAAAGAACATTAGTTCATGTGAATATCATATAGATTTTCGAAATAAAAATATTTTAAGATGATGTGAATTTTCTTGATCAACATAAAAAAATTGAAATATGTTTAAAATTTTCTTTTTGTTACATAAAGCAAATTGATGTTGACTAAAATTATTACTCTTATAAAAAAGCTATTTGTCTGATAGTTTTGTACTGAGCGCAAATGGTGAATTATTTTTGTTATCATTAGGGAGATGTCCCGTATTGTGGGTAAACGTGTGAGCGTAAACATGTATTTACGCTCATGCGTTTTCATATAGTTTCATGCTTGCACTCAAGAAGCCTCAATAATATTTACATATATTTTTAAATTTCAGAGCTGTATTACTTAAATACATTTAGATGCTTCGAAAATAAAAAAAATATCAATATGAAATTTTCACTTTCTAGTTACTTAAGTATCACACAATGTTTCATTTAGATTTTTTTTACATATCCATTAGATTTTTTTTCACTCAGCTCCTTTCAAAACTAAAAGCATATTATTAAGACCACACACAACAACCCTTCATACAACAAAGCACCCATAAATTAAATCCAGTGCACTGTTGAAGACAACGAAAACGCATCCACTCTTAACACACACAAACAAGACGATTTTTGCGCACTCGCTCCGCAGCTAATTAAATTAGCACTGTCTGGCGAAACGTTAGAAGACGCACATAAACACACCAGCGAAACAACCGCCTCTGGAATTAGTTATGCACATGGTCCTCCTTTGATAACAAAGAGCTTTGTGATCTTGCACCGTTAAGCCCGACGCTCACCCCGCGCTGAGTGTAGCGCTCGCTTTATATCGAGTGAGGTGTTCCCATTACGAAGGCTTGAGCCTGTTAAATGTGCGTGATATCGGCGGGATTTTCGGGAGTGATTGGAAAAGATTTTTTATTGGATTCGAAGCCTTTCGAAAAAATATTGGAAGGATTTTTGTTTGATTGTTTGTAATATATTAAAAAAAAAATGTTATAAAATGATGGTTTTGGTTAGTCTTCAGCGCTAATTCAACACTGACATTGACTGATGGAGGATTAGGAAGTTTCTTAACAAGAAAGCTCGAGTTAAAACCAACGTACCTGAAAGTGAAATATCCGTTTTTATACAACAACAGTTTTTCTTATAGAGATTTAAAATATCACTACATAAATAACCGAGTATAAACGCTTAAACGATATCTAAGCTTTCGGAAAACTCAATTTCCGCAAAGCTCTGGCGGGGCGTATGAAAATCAACGTGCACTATTCATTAGCCGTGCAAATTTATCGTTATGGTTTTCGCATGGCATCTTTATTGCAAGACTGCGAATGAGCTCTTTTCAAAATGACTTGATTTATTTTTATATCGTCTGACTGCTATTCGCCATTTCTACTTTGTTCACGTACCACTTATTACGCTACTATTAAATTTAATACGCCCGTATGCAAGATTAAATCGTCTCGAGGTATATGAAGGTTGTGTACGTTTATATGTGCGTATATTGGGATGTTTTCGTTATTGTTGTATGGAATTTTATGTATTTATTATGTCTGCGAATGTTAAACAAAGATTTGATGGAGAGCGTTTTGCTTATGTTTCGAATGTCGTAAAAATATTTCATGTTTAGAGGTCAGGTGTCGTTGAACTGGATATGTCTTTATTGTCGAGTTTATTTTATTTCAAAAAAGAAAGTGATATGTTTTTTATGATATTATCTATAAAAATATTAACTGAAACAAATCTACGGATTTTACGATATCATTTTTTATAATGTTTAGAGTGATCGGAGAATCTGTTCAATCAAAATAAAATTAGTTTTTGCTCTTTTTAAAAGAGAGATAAGTTTAATTTTGAAAATATCAACCAATACCATACTCGTATTTTAATCACATTAAAAAAGTATGAGAAAAATATGAAAAGAAACAACTAACGTGAAAGTGATTGAAAACCATTTCACCAAAAGTCTATACGAAAATATTATTATATAATCAATTTTCACTATTTCAAAGTGCCAATTTCAATTTCCAACAATTAAAACAACCTCTAATCACCCCATAAATTAATTTACAATAACAAAACTCATATCCAATATACGTTTCGAAGGCAGTACATGCGAACGGTGCGCTATCGATTTCCGTTCGTTGTTTATAGTTTCTTTGCGGTCACTCGTGCGGTGTCTCCGGGGGCGCATCGGGGCTCAGCCCCATTAATCAGCGTCACCATGGAGGCGCACCCCCGTACAGACCCACCCTTGTCCCACCTCACCTCTAGGGGGGGTCTAGGGACTCCGTCCTGTACATAACATCCGATATGGGAGCGAATGCAAATAGAGTTTTGAGCGAAATTCGCATTTTTTTGGTTATACAGTTTTAGGCTTGAAATGCATTTTATAAATTTCAAATGAAACCTTTTAAACTTTAAATTCAACCATCGCAAATTTATTTTCTTCGTTTTTTAATTAATTTTGATTTCATGAAAAATGAATATGGGGAAGTATTCAAATTTAAGGGTAGTTTTAGGTTGAAGTCGTTTTTGGGTGTAGGGATGAATCTGAATATGATTATGTGGATGAGGGCGGGTTAGAGGTAGTTAAGGAGTAGTTAGAGGTAGTTTCACGGTGAAGTATTGAATTAAATTCTTTAATTAAAATTAAAATCATGTGTAATTATATTTTTAAGTGAAAATTGTACTCGTATTTACCCTCGTTCACAAAATCATCTTAAAAATCCATCTCCACACTTAAAAGTGTTCTCTAAAACTACCCTAAATCTCCTCTGAATTGCCCAAAAACTACTCCTCAATTAATTTTCCCGTATATATTTTTTCATGAAATAAATGAAAAATGAAGAAAACAAATTTACAATGATTGAATTTAAAGCGAAAAAAATGTACAAATTTTCATTGTGATTTAATTTTTTTTCATAAAAAATCCCAAACTTTTATTGACTAATTAAAATCTTTTATCCTCCAATTAACGTCATATGTTTTGCCCGTAAAAATAATGACAATATCCTATTTCACGCTCGAAGTTACATACATCGCAATATTACTGCATGAAATAGGTTGTGGACCGGTGGTTTCAATAAAAAATATATGTAGTTTAATATATTTATTTGAAATATTTCTCTCGTACAGGTATAATAAGTCTAGATGTAATCGAATACTGCTCGGATGGTAATGCTCTCGCTACAATGGGCGCGAAGAGTTTTATAGGATTAGATAAGGATTCGGTGTGGCGTGATTCTGGGGGAAATAACATCATCAAAACAAGAAAAGAGTAGAATATGGACATGACACATTTCCAGCACAGATGGTTGAGACCACCGCGCTTGCTTCGCAGAAGCAATAATTGATTACCTCTTATCTTTTCGGATGTTTCAATTAATAACAACAGTCTTTGATTTTACCGCGGACAAACATGTGTATTTGATTATGACGTCAATAAACTTAATTAATTAAAAAGTCTTTGTTTTATTAATTACATTTATGATAAACTTATATATGTATGTATTATCTTATATTAACATATTTATATATTGGTGTAATCGTGACGATCGACAGGTAGCGATCGTAACTCACGCGATTTCACAGTACATATGCATTCATTATATACATTGCAACTAGGGATTCCAAAAATACCGACTTTCGGTAAAACCGGTATTACCGAAAAAAAATTCCAAGTTTCGGTATTACCGGTTTCTACCGGTATTTTTTAAATTTTTTTAAATTTTTTTAAATTATTTTTTTTATTTATTCGTGTACACACAAATACAATCATACCACGTATTTCAAATGTCATTTTCTCATTTTTAAATTTGCAAACCGATATACGTACGAAGTACGAAATGTACGTACTTTTTTTTAAATAAATTCTTCGAATTTAATAATTGTATTGTACAGTGTACTCTCAATTATCTGCGCTAATGCGGGGGAGAGCGGGCACGGATAATATAAAAACACGGACGTGACGAGAAGGGGGTACTGAGTTTCAGGGTCCCGATCGAGATTAATGAAATTTAAATAATTGTATTAAATAATTGTAAAATAAATCGTCTTGTTCGCTCATTACATATAGGCCCATACTTTTATCCGCACCTCGATTATCCGAATTTTCGATTATCCGAACTGCTCAAAATAATCAAAAATATTACGAATTTATCGATTTTTAAGAATTTTGACGAATTGCGCTCACTTTTTATCACACGTACGTGACTGAATGCGTTACATTTTGACCGTCAAATTTATTTGTTCTCAGAATTGGTCCAATGCCAAATACGATTCCTGTAAAAATACGATTCTTGTGAAAAATTTTACATTCATATGTATAAATATATATTTTTTTCTATTATCCGAACTTTCCCGTATCCGAACTACCTTCAGTTCCTATTAGTTCGGATAATCGAGGTTCTACGTTTGTCCTATCGTTTCTTGTAAAGTGTCCTTATTATGCATTGTTCCCGAATATTTTTCAAAATAAAATTCTCCGACAAAACCAAAATTCATGAATCATCGACATTGTTAAGTTTCAGCTTTCTGCTGCATTTGTATACCTCGGATTTTTCAAATAAACAGATTAAATTTTAATGTATGTATAATAATTTTATTCATAATTTTTTTTTTCTTATTTTCACCTAATTGATACCTACCGTTTTTCTTACCTATTTATTATTAATTTTTAATTATATTCATAACTTTGAACCATTTAATTTAATATTATTTCAATATGTTACTCATTGTCAGATATATGAAATTCAAAATAATTATAAAAGTATTAACTCGAATTAATGTAAGTAAACAATAAAAATAAATCAGAGGGCCCGTCCGCACGATTCTACACCAGGGCCCGGAATTTAAAGACTCGTACGTAATGCACTCATTGTCGAATGCATAAGAAAAAATAAAATTTTCGTAGAAAACATTCTTGTCGAAATTGGTTCGGGGCGCTTAAAATGATCTGTTTCTCAGAAGTTCGACTTTTTTGAATCGTAAATATCGAAACGAATAGCGATCCTTTTCTCCAATGAATATGTTACATACAACTTTTGCGATCATCCATACGAATATGATTTTAATTATTAAACACGAAATAGGAATCAAAAATAAATAGACCTTAGAATAAAAATTATTAATATAAATTCAAATGAAACTAAATTTTTTAATTTTTCGGTATTTACCGGTAGATTTTTTCGAAATACCGGTAGTACCGAAGGCAAAATTTTCGCAAAAAACCGGTAGTACCGGTTTCGGTAATACCGGTATTGGAATCCCTAATTGCAACTGATTAATGATACATATGTGCATACTGAATTTTACGTGCATTCGCCCCTAATTAGAAAATGGATCGCGATCGTTGCCAATCAACGCGTATTGTCTGCATTGTATCGACATACAACTATGTAAGGGTGTGTTTTGAAATTTGTTGTATGGGGTACGTTGTTTGGTCCATTTGAAAGGGTGTTGAGATTGTTGGAAATACCATAGGATTGAATTGGACGTAATGAAATTGCATGTTCATTTTGCGAATTGCATGTATGACAGTAATATTGTGGAAGTAACATACTTTCAACAAATTCCAGTTATTGAGTCAGCTTAAATTCGTTCCTATTTATATATTAAAATTAAACTATGTTCCAAAATCGAATCAAACTCACAGAAATTCAATATGTACAGTCGATATTCCTCAAACAATTGCGTTAAATTACCACAATTGACATGCCGATATGTGTCGGATTAACCGATTTTTCAAACGTTCACATATATACACGTTTCGGCTGAAAACTTCGACGTCTGCTAGGCGAACATCCAATTTAATACAATCCTTGAGTCTTCCAAGGTTGTGGCTTTGAAAAAGGGGCCAGATGTTTCGTGGAAATGCCTTCATTACATGTTTTCCCATATTGAAAATTGTAACTGAATAATATCGAACGAATAGTGGAACTGTGTTTAATTTTTTTTTTAATAATAGTATCATCTCTTAAGATCTTTCGAATATAAATTATTATGTATAAATATGCTATACTCATGTTTTAAGCTTTATGATATGTTTTTGAATACTAAATAACATTTTTTTTATATAGATCAGCGCGATAATGTATTTTAATCGTCGGTGTAAAGCAATCGTGCCGCGTTAACGATGAAAATGGGTCAAATTTACACAGAAACCCTTTGAGTAAACCGGATCTGAAACGTTTAATCTTTTAATTGTGTTTGCATATCCCTTAGAGGCGGAATATCATCGTTCGAATGTGTACACACGATTTTGTTAATCCATTTGATGAAAACTTTTATTCGCACCCTGCTCTAATAGTATTCTTTCATTATACGAAACATTGCCGATTCAATCAGACCGTCAAACCGAATTATCACAGCATTTAAAATACAATTTATACGTAATCAACTCGAACTGATTCGTTCAAATGCGAAGACGTACGTATCAGCAACTCGGTTTAATCCGTTTTCGAAATTGACAGTTTCCGCATGCAAATTCACTGCATTGCAGTTTCTCGTAAGGATTCGCTCCGCTTCGAATTGCGAATACACAGATTATTAGATACGCAACACGGATATATACGAAACGGTCGATATTATAATATAATATTAAAGAGAGGACGTGCTGAGTTCGTGTTCGGATTTGAGTGTGCATTAGAGCCTTTTGCTGTCCTAATTGACCGTTGCAGGGGTCCTCTAAAGTCCTCGGGATAACGTTGTGTGTGGAAATGCATTCGATGTCCTCTCAAAGGAATCGTGCAGTAAATTGGGAGTATGAAATTTGATATGAGAACTTTTTTAATAAGGTTTCTAGATAGAAAATAAAAAAATGATATATATAATACATGAAATTCTCGACTACATTAAACCATATGAAAACTTTGAATACATCGTTATTTCAAAATCCAACCGAAACGATCAAGTTTTTCGATTCGCACACATCCCAACTATCAAGTACCTTTTTGAAAAAGTCCGAAAAACACTCGAGACCGGATTCAGCAAGTTTCGCACATACACACGCACGTGGAAAGGAGTCGCATAATACTTTCATCTAAATTACTATGAAGCGTAATCATGCGAACGTTTGCGAACGGTCCCCGTTATCTGGCTCCTGCGCGGAAAACGAGGTCCTCACCATACACATACCACTATATCCACACACTTTGTGGAGATTAAAAGCGTTCGTGTGTTATATACCTAGATGTTAGGGGAAACTCTGGTGGTTTGGTTCCTATTGGTTGTATAATATGTATTGTGAAGGATCTTAATTTTGATGCTGTGAAGTTTGGTGAGTTAATGAAGAATTGGTGTATTTAGGGATTGAATTACATTATTGTTCAACTCAATAACCGATGAAAATTAATAAATTTAAAACTATTAAATCAACACATTAAAATGAGAAAAATAATAAAAAAAAAACTATCTTCGATTTATCTATTTTTGACTTATCTACAACACCATCATTAATAGATATACCAAAATTTCTCAAATTGAATCATGCTTCATACCAAACCCGAATATATCACAAACTGATCGAAATAACCAATAAAAATCAACAAATTGTTATAGACCCAATCATCACCATATCAAACCGACAAAAAAAAATAAAAAAAACAACTTCAACTAATCAATTTTTAACTAATTTACAACAGCTTCATTAGAACAATCACTAAAATTTCCCAATCGAATCATACTCGACAAATCCATATTAAACTCATACATATCACAAACTCACCGGAATAATCAACAAATTCTTATAGACCTAATAATCAAACCGATAAAAAAATTAAAAAAAAACACTTCCGACTAATCCATTTCGACCAAACCATCAACATATTAAATTCATAAAAAAAAAAAAAAAAAAGGTTGAAAACCCCTTCCGACTGATCCACTTTTGACTGATTAGCACCACAACATCACCGGCACAAACACCACCATCTCCAAACAAAATTCGCACACATGACAAACTCGCCGGTTTTCCCCTACACACATACACACGTCGAATTCATAAGAACTCGTCGCGAGGGTCGAAAGTGTTCTCGTGGTGAAGGGTTCGGTTCTCGCGGCGAAGGGCGCTCATCCGTATATGGCAGATAACGCCCTCCACGACGTGACGATCTGAGGAGCGATCGTCGCTTCTTCGTCATACGTGTGCTGCTGTGTTGCCGTGCATGGCCATGGTGAAGGAGGACGGATGGGTGGTTGTGTGGGTTCGATGCGTGTTCGGGATTGAGTTGTTTTCGTGGTGTTTGTTGTTGAGATCGTGGGAAATGAAGAGTTTGAAGAATGGTTTGTTTTTTTCTTCTTTCAAAGTTGGTTGTTTGGTGATAATGAAATTCGTGTTTGATTAAGTCATGTTGGATTGCTGTATGAGTTGTTATATTTGAAAGTTGCGTATCTCCATTTTTTTTTGTTTCAAGATATTGAATTGAAATTGAAATTTTTTATTGTTTAAAAATACTGTAGAGTGGGAGTAAGCGGGGCTCGAGAGAGAGGGTTGAAATGCAAACGCCGAAGTCCGTGAAGATGTTTATTGTAGAGACATGTTGCTCGGACGACGGTCGGCACCAGAATGAATCAACATACGAGGCGCGCTATCTTTATAACCTTTCATCGTTCGTGCATGTACGCAGTACACCGCGGACGATTACGCGCACCTCGACCGAGTGACGTCATCCGAGCCATACAAAAACTTGTAGCAACGCTACAATACTATTAACGTACAATGAACTTGTTTTCTTTTCCAAGATTCTAGACATATTAAAGTGGTTATTAAAATTTTGAATAAAATATAACTGAAAAAATGTTTTTATAGCCGAAAATTGGTAACCCCACTTTCATTTAAAACGAAAGTAAAAAAACTTATCAATTGTTATATAAAAATGGCGTAAACGCTGATTTTGAAAAAAGAACTTGAAAAAGAGTCAAGCCTAAATTTAAGTTAACATGATGTCCTCTTTGTGTGTTTATATTTTAATATAAATATATAAAGAAGACAATTCACGGGAATATTATATTAGATTGACTTTTAATCTAGTATAATATTCCCGTGAATTGAACGAAAGATATTTCACAATAAAATATGATTGATTATTTTTATAATTCAAGTGGTGTATTTCCACTTACACCCATGTTTACTTAATTCTAAGCTCAACTCATTTTTCTTCGAAATTGAAGTTTGCTTTACTTACATAATATAACGGCTAATAAATATAATGCTAATAAATATAACGGCTAATAAATATATAAATATAATATTATACTATTATTTTTTAAGATCGTGATTTTACGAAATAGTAATGGTATGTTTGTTTTCCTCATTTCAAGTGTGGGATATTAGAAAGTGTTATTTATGTATGGAATATATTGAATAATCTTAATTGTTTGTAGATCATTATTGAATTAATATAAGCCATTTTTCATAAATTTCAAGTATAAAAACAAAACACTCAAACTGATTAGAAAAAAAAACAAAACTACCAATTTTTCTTACGTAACAAACATCTCAAAAACGAAACATCTAGAAAAATCCTATTTATTATCGCATCTTATATCCATTTTCACTAATGTGTATACATAGATCGAACGATTTCACTCCTACAAAGCTCGCTTCGGAACAAAAACGAGCAAAAAAGCACACGTGCACAGAAACTCGGTCGCGCATCAAAAGCTCGCTGCGACGATCGTGCACGTGTAATTATATTTGTGTCGCACACGTGCTGAAACGGTACTTATTCTCCGCAGATATCTCTCTACATGTACAGGGGTTGGTCTCAGCAAAAAGCTTTTATGAGATTTCAATTTGAAACGTTCCTTCGCGCGGGATTTTCAACTCGGGGGACGTTAAAAGCGATGCGCTAATTGAATCAGAACGATAGCCGAAATGCATCTTTCGATCGCATTAATTCGCTTTTAGAGTGCATCGAGTTTTGCGTTTTGATGTGTCGTTTAAATGGATTTTGTGTAATGTAAATCGTGGTTGATATATGTTGGAAGCTAATGAAGAATCGACGTTTTAGTAAGAGCTTCATTGGATGGTTAATATAATATGTAGTCAATTTGCGAATTTAGTTGCTGTGTATGACTGAATGTATTTATATTTTTTTAAATTTAAATTCATTTTGTTTTTGGATCTATGGAAATATATAAAGTGAAAGCAGTGATTCTAATTTAAAACATACAGACGTATCAGATTAAAATATCACTCAATAAAGTGACATGGTTATCATATAGATTTAGTCAATGGATGTTAATCTGAAATAGTTGAAAAATATGATTTAAGTCCTCGACTTACGCAATTTCAACTGACGTGAATTCGTACTTACGCTATTTAAAACAAAAATAGTATTTTTTTATTAGCTCGGGATTTTTTCTATGTGTTCATTAAAAAAATATAACTCCTGATCATGCCGGACATACAAAATGTGATTCTCGAATTTATAAGTAATTTTTACTTAAATGTAACTTCATATGTACACAAAGATGATTATGTACATGTGATTGTGTATAGCTGATTAAATAATAATTTCTAAAAATAATAATACTTTATCAAATAAATAATATGTATGTAGGTCTATTATTTTTACTTACCCTTTGAAACTAACGCATTATATCAAAAATCTCAAATTTAAGGTTTGTTTAACTCACGCGATTTTTCAACTTATCCGAAATCTTTGGGAATGAGTTAATTACGTAAATCGAGGACTTGCGTATCTGAATTACTTAATAAGCAAAGACAATGATGAATTTTTTGAACGGCTTTATCTTGCAATACACATTATATACATATGTATGTTATATTACGAACATTAATGATCAAAAAATCATAAAATTTCAACAGACTAAATTAAAATATATCAAAGAGCACCGTCATATAATATATAGTATTCATTACATGTTGAATATCTCTGTTGGTGAGACACAGTCGTCAAACGGCCGCGAGTCCTCTCCATATACGGTTTCCCGAGTAATCCGTCTACCGCTTGCACGACCGACGATTATCCAACGTTCTTTGTACGCAGAAGTGCTTCGAAATCCTTCTAAATTATTCTGTGGATGCTTCAAAAGCGCAAAACGACGGATTACTTGAACGAGCTGCTGCGATTCTCGCTAAAATACCGCGCGTTCCCGAGTTAAAAACGAACCGTGCGAACCGATCGAATATCGCAAATTTGTAAAAGATTTTTTTGTAATAATTATTTATAAATACAATATGTTTATATTTGTATTTATATATGTGTTGCGCAATGTTTGTATAATTGAATTTTTTATGAAAAATGGTGAAAATTTTGTATTTTTTTGTGAAATTTTATGTTATCTGTTGGTGTTATCATAAGAATAAATGTTTAACGTTATCTATCAAATATGATAGTTTATGTGTTTTACGATATACCTATGGAAGATTGGGAATGATTTGTATTTCTGATATTAGAGTATAGCGATATAAGGTTACGACACCAGTGGTGGACAATACACCTGTATTTGATCATCTTTCAGAAAAACGTAAAGATTAAGGTTTATAAGCTTGATAATTTTTCAGAAAGGATGCTATAGATAAACTTACTATTAAAACTTATCTATCGCACCTTTTCCGAAAGATTATCATCTTTAAAAACCTTAATTTTCACGTTTTTCTGAGAGATGGCCAATTACAGGTACATGGTCCATCACTGGTGTCGTTACCGTAATTAAAAAGGGCGTTAAAGACACCAATTTTGTGTGTCATAAAATAGTTCATTCTAAAATATTAGAGTCGGATAGTTACCAATTGAAAAAATAATTTCGATACAGATGTCAAATTTTGTTTAAATTTCACAAAAAACGCAAAATATTTTGCATTTTTCATAGAAAATGCAATTGCATAACATACGTAATAATAACTATCTACCAAATACGTCACAAACAACATAATTTCATCAACCAAAACAAAACAATACACTCAATTTTTAACTCCTACATCCTTCCAAAGACCCAATCCAAACAAACCAATTCATTATACCAAAACCACATCAAACACTCAAACAAAGCCTCCAGCAGCACAAACCGTCGACGTTTAGACAGAAACGAACGGAATCGAATCGATCGAGGCAATTTAAGGCCGAGTGCAATCTCGGTGCGCGTAATAAGAGGTGCATGTGCAAGGGGAGACGTGCATTCGTCAGGTGGACAGGTGAAAAGGCCGCTCTCGCAGACTGACTGTAATTGCGAGACGTCTGCGAACCGCTCAAAGGACCTTCCATTTCGATTGAATGTCGTAAATAATCGTCGTAATTCCGAGTATAGTGGTCGTTGGGATGTTTGTGTGAGATATTTGGTTGTTATTGGGTTTTGATGACGGTTTGGTTAGGTTTTTGTTTGTTGTGAATGTTATACGTCCAATTTTATTTTTACACGGTTCTGAAATAGCATGGTTCAAAGAAAAACCGATTATTTTTTTTACACTGTTTTTTTTTCATTTTGATATGATATAAAAAATGTATTATTATGTCACAATGGTTCATAATTCAGTGCAGGCCAGTATGCAATTATAGGTATTTAATTAAAAATTTTCGATGTTTTTTGATGATTTTATATATCGAAATTTTTCCACGTTACACATTTTTTTATGAAGTATATTTAGTTAAAAGTTCCTTCCAAATATACTGATGAAACCCATCTCCAATTTTTTTATATGGTCACTATACATTTTTTTACACGTTAGTCTCTGTAACGTATCCCTAGTGCAAAAAGAGGATTGGGTGTATTTGTTACGTTAAGTTTGTGACATCGCATTTTCTTTAAAAAACAAAAAAACTTGCCTTTTTTGTCAAATTTAAGCACCATTCCGTATCCAAATGATTATTTCATATGGTGAATCTTCGGCTTTCATCTTCTATTATAGAATAAGCTCTTTTATAATTTAAAAAGCTGTGATTCTCAATGCCCTTTTTAACTACATTGCGACACTATGATATCGGAAATGGAAATCATTCTCAGCCTTAAATCTTCCATAAGTATATCGAAAGACACGTCAATTATCATATTTGATAGATGACGTTAAAAATTTAACTTTTTAATAACATCAATTAAATTTCACAATAAGACGCATGACTTTTTGTGCGTTTTCATAGAAAACGCGATTACACAAACGTTGCGTAACAATACAATACATTATTAAGAGTTTAATAAAACCGAAATTCTCGAAAAAAAACACCCATTATTAAAAAGCATTACAAATGAATGCGTTATTAATGTCCTTTACCAATTTTTCAGCAGACCACGTCCGTAAATAATGACAATCGCAAAGGCACTCGCCAGGTACCGTTCACCCATACGATGGGAAAACACGTCCGTACACGTGTACGGACCATTAAACGTTACACGACACTACGGAAAGCTCCTCGTTTATGGGAAAAACTAATTAATCAACATTAAATGTGAGCCGAAACGTGCACGTGCGTACTTTTGTAGGTATGTACGCGTGTCTTTTCGATTTACGTCATTTCAACGTGACGCACGTAACGAAAATTTATTGTAAAATTTATTTCACACGTATGCTACTAAAAGATTGTCTAATTCACGTGATGTAATGTCTTTCCGTGTTAATTGTGAATTTTTGCGCGAAAACTCTCTTGCGAGGTTTATTCGCGTGTTTAAAAGTGTATTTAATTAAATGTCTTCTTGGGCAGTGTTCTTGGGTGAAGAATATGGAGTTGTTTCATGTAATGTAATTTTTTTTATTGTTTAAGATTTTATGAAAGCATCTTATTTCATTTTCAGTAAAAATATTGCATTTGGTTTTTAATAAATTTGTTTTGTTGAGTCATTTCAAAAAAAATTACTTTTAAGTTTTATTTGGAATCGAAGAAAACTCTTTTTAGAAACAGATAGTTCACGAATGAAACGATCAGTTATATAATTTCAAAAAAATATGATACCATTTATAAAATGGAAAAAAATATTTTTTTCCACAGTCAATTATTTTTGATAAATTTTATACGTTTTTTGCACCATTTATTATTGTAAGAAAACTGTTCAATTCGTTTCGAAAAAAAAAATGAAATAATTCATAGCGAATTTTTTAAACGAGAGTTAAAGAAACTTTTTCTCTGTTCTTATATTAATTTTATCAATATCAAAAAAAATCCTAAATATGACTTCGTAAATATTATTTTTATTGCCATTCAACATTCGCAAATATTTCATTTATGCACCGATTTCATAACAATTTCATACTCGATAAAATATTAATTCAACTCAATGCATCCCATATTTAAAATAAACATTCTAAAAAATCAAATCGATACTTCCTAAAATACGTTCAGTCCAAGGCTTTAATAATTGAAGGCGTCAAAGCAAAACTGTTCGCTCGCTTCAAATATTTACTTTCGCGATTTGAATATTTCGAAGCGCAGACTGTAAAGACCGGATAAAAGTGGAATTTGCATATTCATGTGGATAATGCGCCTGATTCGTCATTATAATCGCATTTCGAAAAACGAAAACGAAAACGCCCGTAAAATGGCCGACGACTGAGATGCTTAATGGCGCCGTTTCCGGGCCGACATTTTCCCATTAAAAAAAGTAACGCTTAAATATTCAGTTTGGTGTGTATTTTAAATTGCAAAAATCCAATTTGAAACGTGTCCGAGTATGTGATTCAATCCGTGATGAATTTCATCCGATGAAAAACTATAAACGATAATTTTAATGAATATGCAATAACGGATTCGACGATATTAAATATTTGAATGCGTGTAAATTTTCTATATGAGTGATTTCAATAATTGATTTAATACATTTGTGTATAAATAACATAGAATATTTTTGCTTTTGAATATATATTTTTAACGAAATAAGTAGGCGGAAGTAAAAATAATTGCAAACACTCAATATTCATTTTCGTTAAAAAGAGCTTTGAATTTTTTCATATTATTTTTATCAGTGATATTTTGGTATATTTTTAAATTTTATGATAAAAAAGTATTTCAATATACTCAATTAAAATAATATGTGATTCTTTGTAAATATGAGACTTCATAGATAGTTTGTAAATATTAAATAATATAATATATCGGTATTTTTCACTTATAATGAAACCACCCTTAAACAAAATTAAAACCCTTTTCATCATTTCAACCAACGATATTTCGAAACACAACAATTAGAACATTCAACCACTCAATCAAAACAATATCAGATATCAATAACAAACGATTCCTTATCGACTCCACCCACACAACAAACAGAACCACCCACCAAAACCACACATCCACAAAACGCCCAAACGAAAAACGACAACCTCATCAATACCTCATTAACCTAACAACCGATCGGAATTAACCCTTGACAGCAAAAAGGCGAAAACCTCACGAAAGCCTCTCGTCGCGATAACATTTTTGTACGCAAACACATCCCATGTAATGGGGTCGCAGTGGGGCACATTACATCGTTAGTGATATTAATTTCTCGTTATTAACCCGGCAAGTTGTGGCGGGCGGGAAGTGGGCGGGAACTTTCATTACGGGGTGGGCGGCGCGCATAAAAAAGCCAACCTAATAACCACCCCTGGCGTACGAACAATGAAAATGCTAATGAAATTTTCTCGCCGCGGAAAACTTTATTAAAAATTACGATTACGCGGGTGAAATATGCTCTCACGTGTGCGTTTTCGCTCGTTGCCTTCGCGAGCTTGATATATGATTTCTGGAGGAAATTTCTTGCAGGGTGTGTTTGTTGTCGTTTTTTTATTTTTTTTGTAGGGTAGTGCATGTGAGAGTAAGCTTTTAAAAGTTGAGTTGATGTTATGAGTGAAAAGTGAGCAGTTTTGTATTTTTAGATGCATCTTATGTTATTGTGATTAAATTATTATTATGGAAAGGGATAGTTTTGAAAAAAAATTACTTATCAAGAAAGTTACTTTTATTATGGAAATAAATGATAAGATAAAAATATCTTAAAATTCAATAGTGTTTGTAATGAAGTTGATTATATTATTCATAGGCTGTACTGTATATATTATATTATATTATATGATAACAAGTCAATATTAATACCTGGTGGGCTTACGCGATAAGGTACTGTTTCGATATTGGTTGAAGAGAACTTGTACTGAAGTGTACTTTAATACGTTGTATTAACACCTTGCACTAATAGTGATATTGATGATGATGATGATGATGATGATGATGATGATAATGATGAATAACACAATAATGTATACGCAATGATCATAAAAATCAAATGAAAATTGGTATAGTCAATAGATATTGTAATTGATTTTAAATAATTTAACAAATTTTTAAAATACTTTTATACGCATACAATATTTGATGATGTATTAAAAAACTATTGTTTTACTATGTCTATATAATTTATAATTTTTTTTTAAATAAATACCTAAGCACGCTTATCATTTAAACAAAATTTATGATATATTATATTAGAAAAACGTTGTTCTACTATGACTACCTAATATAATTTACTTTTTTTTTATAGAATATCTAACAAGGAGAAGCTCTCAGGCAGGGATTGAATTTCATAATTATTTTTTTATTTGAATAGATTACCTTTATTATATCGATATGGTAAGTATAAAATTCATTAAAATCCTACACAAAAAAATCCAATAAAACGAAAATCTCACAAACTGCACGCGACACCCAACAACTCCAAAACACCCATCTCAACAACGACTCAAGCTCGAAAATCATTTGCGACGTACCGCAAAACCCATCAATTACCCGACGCGGACACTCTTTAAACTGGAAATAAGCCGGGAAATCCGCGAAATAAACCCGACTAGTCCACCTCTGGCCACTGTCGATGGGACGGGGAAAGTGCAAGGAAGCCTTCCCGCCCGCTTTCGGTGCCCGTTACAATCCGCCCACTCGCCGCCCACTTGCCGCCCACTCCCACACGTCGAGGGCTTGTTGCCAATAAGATTAATGGCCCGACCCGCCCGACGGACCTCTATGCCTAATTGGACCCGACTGATTGACTCCAGAGCTTTTCAAATGGTGGTTCGATTTTGTGCCGGAAATGCAGTGCGTTTTGGATATTGATTTTGGTACTAGTTAATGTATGGAAATGTTTAATTTTTTATTGTATCGAAAAAGGAATATATATTTTTGATTTAGTACATTTATTTGTTAGAATGAAGAAGTATTATATTATAGAAATTTTTAGTATAAAAATATGTTTATAATAATTAAAAAAGTCTTAAGTAGAGAAAATTTAAGGCGAATATTCATAATATGCGTGAGTATGTGAAAAAGTTTAATTTTGATATAAATTGCATTCGATGATGATTCAAATACGTGTATTGTATTGTATTTTTGATAAATAATCATTTGATTTTGAAAAATTATAAATCTTCAGGTCACATCAAAGTGCGGTTTTATTAAAGAAAGAGTAGTTAAATAATAATGTATGTGGATTAGTAAAAATATAAATGAAAAGGGTTTATAAAATAAAAACTGGATGAGTATTAAGTTGTATAGTATAAAATTTATATATAAATTTAGTTCAAATATTGCAGGATGAGGTTTAATCAGCTAATTGAAGTAAACTCAGTTGGATGCACTTAATTTCATTACGCAAATTTATCGAACCCTCATCACGAGTGACAAATTTCAAATATAAATACGAAATCATTTAAAATTTCGTCAGATTTAAATTGACATCGATTACAAAAAGTATATAATAACGGATTAATATAATATATTAAATTCAAATGAATCATTCTAACACATTCAAAACTATTTTAGCACGAAGTTATAAATTACAACCACTCGACATGTAATTGGACCGTATTTCAATTGAGCACGAAGCGTGGTCAAAAGACGCGCCATCTAAGCCATAAATCGTACAATGATCCCGCATAACAGACAAAATCCAGTTATCAAATTAAGGTTTCACACATCGAAAAAAACCCACCTCTATTTGACTTTAGACAAAAATTCAAATATATCAAAAAAAACCTCCATTTGGCTTTGTTACAATTTTCATTTTATAAATTTCTTTCGCAGTGCTGCCAACTTGTCTATTTCGCCGCTCCCCTAAACGCCCGGAGGCATAAACTCGATCAACGTAGAGTGAATGTCAGTATCGAAACATCCAGTCTTTAGTGAAAGTAGTTAACGAAGAAAGCGCGCGCGGAATACGGAAGCGGATTAGGGTGGAAAACGGTTTGTTTGTTTCCGGTTTGTCGGTACGTGAAGGCGCTCAACATGTGTACGCTATTTGGGAACGTGCGCTTTTTAACGGCGATTTAAAAACTAATTTCAGTTGCATCTGTTTGAGACAGCGCTTCTGAAACTTGTTTTGTAACAAAATAATTTATATTTTCGAAATATGTTATTTTTAAATATTTTTTATATAAAAAAATATGAATTCTTGTTTCTGATGATCAATCGGCAACCTTATGGGAATTGGAAACATTATTTCAGTTTAAAAAATTAAGTACTAAAATATTTTTCCATTAAAAATGAAATTATAACTCGAAAGATGAAGTAGTTTTCGCGGACCGTTAAATATGAAATTATTAGGGCCAATTAACGTTTTTCGCATAAAAAACCGCCGCGATTAGTTCCGCGCGATTTCGCATGCAAATTGCGCGATGAAGAGTCCAATTTGCGAAAGGAAAATTGCGGTTTTTGATCTCATTTTCGCTCCCCTCCATGTAAATTTTCATAGTTTTTCCACAATGTTGGATGCACCTCGAGGGAAACATAAACGGGAGTGCATCCGCGCCATTGTATACGAAAACAACGCGTTTTTTTATTGTTTCGTATTGCACAAACTCGCACGGGGTGTCGTATTTTTTAATCAAAAATAGAAAAAAGCCACCCCTACTTTCTACCCGTATCGGTTCCGTATTATTTTTTTATGTGGATATGGAAAAGTTGGAACTTATTATGTATTGACGCAGTTTATGACGAGTATCAGGTGTATGTTGAAAACTTTTAAAAAGCACTTTTCAAATAGGAATTTATTATTGATACGAAAAATTTAAAATTATTATTATTATTATTATATATATACATGTGGAAAAATATATATAAAAATATCAGAATTTGATCCTCCGAAAAAAAAGCGCAAATATAAAAGGCCGTATAACACATTCAGCTCGCACTCGGCCCCGTTTCCGGGACTAATGACGACCGCTGTGGTAACTTTATACATTGCCTAGGTAAAGTATGGTTTAATTAAGAGGCCGGGGCATTGATTAACTTTTTGTCGGCCCTTGCGGAACGTTTGTTGCCCTTTCGGCCGGTTAGTGCCTTTCCGTGTTGCCGCGACTGCAGAACTGTTAAATAAACGAGACTTTCTGTTTCGATTCAACGGTTGTTTGAATTGTCGAAGATGAATTCAAGTTTCAGCGGTTCGTTTTCAGGTGAATTTTGATAATGATTAAACGAAAACGCTGTTTTTGAATGGAAATTTCAATGAATTTTCTAACGCTCTTTTGAAAACGGAGTTTTTAGATGAAATTTATTTTTAAATATTTTTCTTATGTAGTTGTATATAATCTCATCAGTATACATACTTAGTTTAGAGAGTTGATAAAATAAAAATAAAAATAATTACAATGTTCTATAATCGGGAAATGTTTAGAAGCACAGTTTTGTTCCTGCTCAGTGGGAGTTTGAATTTGTGCGCGTCGATGTCTCCCGTTCGGGATTATCCCATGTTCGTTGAGCGGGATATGCATTCACGGTTCGTGTGCAAAGTGCATCCACTGAGACCGTTTCTCCATTCGTTCTCCACTCTGAGGATATTGCTGCACTTCTGATGCAATTCGAAGACAAATCGCAAGAGGATTTGATCTCGAACTAAGACTTGGTACTGTTTAATCGATTTACTTTTGTTTCGTGTAAAATAACTAAGAATAACTTTATAGAAAGTTTTTGCTAATATCATTACATTAAATTTGTTATAAGATAATACTTAAAATATACTATTGAAAGTTTAGATATTTATAAATCTTAATATAATAATTTTCATTTAATTTCAGTAATCTATGGGAATTAGATACTTACTCTGTCAACACGAAAAATATTATTTCAGTTTATATATCATATTACAAAACACACAGACCGTAACGGAGTCTTTGAGATACAGCAAACCGTTGGGAAAACTAGGTATATTATTATCCTAGAATCCGCATTTTCACAAAGCGTCCGAAATAGAACACGTATTTATATAATCGCACGGGTGTGTGCAATTTTAATCAAAGTCCAGCTCGCGGATCTGCAAAGGACCCTGAAACAATCGTTCCTGAATCGAACCGACTTTCAGAATCTCGAATTCAAACGGATATTATTGCAGGTCCGCTTTCGAAATCCAATATTATCCTTTCGCCGGCAGCTGTCGGTCGCGATCAGCGAAAATGGCGGCAGAGCGCTCACTATGGCGGTTCGGCCATTTTTATTTAATTTTTTATTATTCCTTTCTCGGTGTATTTTGTTATTTTTTTCAGGGCTCTGAAGTTTTGCTTGATTCGCGGCCAGGCCCGTAATATTTTACGGTCGAATTTAATAAAACCGAAAGTCGAAGTTCGGATATATCTTTGCGCGAGGAAACGACCGCTTTTTTATATTTTGGGGCGCGAGAGTAAAATTTCGCTATAAAACCTTTACTAGCTTCTCTACGCGCGCACAAACGATACTATGATTGATCTTCTAAATTTATTACACATTTACATAGATAAAGTTTTCAAGATTATATGAGCGGGGCCTTTGAAATAACTCGCATATATTCGATAAAAATGTTATGTCGCTTTTATTTTTGTTCGCTTTTTTGTGCTCAGTTGGATCGATCGAAATATATCATATATAATTAATATCTATTATAAAACATTTCAAATTATTTATAAATTAGGAAAATCCGAAATCTGTATTAAATACACATTTCTATTGAATCGTTTCAAAGGAAGCCGCTCCAAGCTACAATCGAAATAGCAGCTCAGTCGTTTTCATTCGTTTTTCAATTAACTACAATTTAATTCAATTACTGAAATCTTTCATTGCAAAGCCCCAGCTGGATAACAGAACGAGGTTACGCGATCACACAAAAAACTAAAACGAAAAAATCCTGAAAAACGTTCCGAATCTCGCGCATTACGTAAAGATCGCGCGCTGAATACTAAAGTCGAATTTAATTAAAACCAAGATCGTCCGAAGAATAAATCGCTTAATGAATTTCGAATAAACTTTGTTTGCGTATAGGTGAAATTTTAATTTCACCCCCCTCCAATATAGGGGAAATGTTAAAGTGAATTATGCGTATTGTGTATAAAATAATAGGCCCGCGTATGTACGATATATAAATTTTATGAGTTTCATAGCCTCCTTCGGGAGCGGCGAAAACGGCCCCATTATCCGGTAGAGTTGGTTTTTGTAATTAAAGTAAATATAATCGTTTAATTTATCATTTAATTTATACGCGAGAGAGCGCCGAACGCTGCTGCTAGTCTTTATCTGCCGGTGCGATAACAGTATTTGATTAAAATTTAATTCTAATTAAAACAATAAGCGAAACGGGAAATAAAGTATTTTCGTTTGCCGCCGGTGCGTATTTGAATTTTCGATGGTAATTCGGTTGAAAAGTTATTTTGTGCGCGCTGAAATCGTACACGAATCATAGCAGATTGTTACGAAGCTCGAATATAACGCATCGCATTAATTTTGATACCAAATTCAAATTTCTTTAAGTCAAAATAAGTTTTCAATGATCATCAAAGATAGCCATATTGGATTTGTAATTTGAAAAAGTAACTTGATCTTATCCAGTTGCAATTTCAGTTATTTTCTACTTGAGAGTTTCTTTTATCTTATTACAATAAGAAAAAATGCATTGTCTTTTATTAAATATTTTAAAATCCATATCTAAATATAAATTAAATAATTGAGCATACAGTAGAACTTCGATTATCTGGACTAAACGGGGGTTGAGATGGTCCGAATAGCAAAAGATCCAGATAATCGAAACAAGAAAAAATTATATTACATAAAAATTATGAATTTATTGGAAATTAAATTAAATAATTTATAGAAATTTTTGGTGTGCATAATTATGTAATCAAGTAATTTTTTAAACTTATTTAGTCTATTTATTTTTATTATTTTTGGTTATTCGATACTGACAAAATTTGTGAGCATAATATAAAATCGCCATGGTAGTGTATTCATCGTTTCCCAGGATAATAATTAATGAAGTCATAATTTTTGATATCATTTGTAAGAATTTTTTAACTCTAAATTTTCAAAAAATAAAATTTCTGCCAGGTTTTAGTTTCATTATCTTCATAGTTAAGTTTTTCATGAGTCAGTATAATTTTGTTACATATTCGTAAATTTTTGGACGCATATCATTTAAAAAAAATCGTAAAATCTGCTATTTAAAGTAAATAAATAATTTTTTTGATCAATCCAGATAATTGAAAATCCAGATAATAAAGGTTCTATTGTATTTTCATATAATATATTTCAAAGATTGAATACGTTTCAATAATTAGTTAAATGACAGTTTTGAACCATTGATTTTACACACGAAGACAAATCCAATAATAGTTTAATTTCATCAAAAAAATCAAAACAGACCAACCACAATCTCCATACATTCAAACACACAACATTTACATGGTAATTACAGCGCATACAAATCCGCCCGATCCGCCAGATTGCGGTGCACAAGAACGACCAGTAATCTCTTCTCTCGGCAAGAAATTGCCACAGAACAAAAGAAACCACCCAGATCCTGAAAAAGTGGGCGGCGAACATCTGCGGGCGGCGAGTGGGCGGCGGGTGACTCCTCAGACGTGTTGCGGATGAAGAGGGCATACAAATAACCGATCAGTTGCAGGGAGGACTCCCCCAGGATGGGGTTGGATTCTGCTCCTATTGTTTCTTTCGCTTCAGAAGTCGCTTCGGAAGATTTAATCTTTCGCCCTAATCCTGTGCGTCAACATTCGGTATTTGTATGTAGGCTGCGTCTGCCTCTCAGACGTTACAGTCGGCTGCTTGCGTTTTGCCGATCCTTTCGGCTTCTTAGTCCTCGATGGGATACTTCTTTTTGTGTGTTTCGGATTTGGTGTGTGTGTTTCGAAGGCTGTTTTTTGGAAGGATGCGTATAATTGAGTTCGAATCGGTCGGTGGGGTTTTTTCGGGGGATAATGATCGGGAAGTGATTGTCGGGTTGATGGATGTACTTTTGGAATAACAAAGGATGCGATTTTGAATAGATTAAATTATTTTCGATAGAGGATTATGTATACATAGTATGAATGTCGGTATTAAATATTGCACAATGGCTAAATACGTAATTATTACTAGAATTTGTGAATATTTTCTATTATGGAACAGAATATGCACCAAAATTCATTATATAATAATATGAGTCGTTTAAAAGTCAATGCGATTAACTCAATTTTTTAATTATAATCAAATTGACAATGATATTTTTATTTAATAGAGAACTTGATCGTTTTTTAATAAATATTTTAACATCTAAAAACATTTTTTTAAATTCTTGAATATATTGTATAATATAATAATTTCAGAAGTTCGTATGTATGATTTAATCTCATTAGCTTCTGAATGGTTCGTATATTAATAAATTTTATTTGTGTGATTCAACTTTGATGAGAGTTGCCTGAAACTATAGTCGTTATTAAAAAAAAACGAAAACAAATTCAATTTTAAAAAGGAAAGTTTTTGACATTGAGCGAGATACGTTTCAAGGGGAAGCTTTTAAGGCTTGTACTAAAAGCCGAGGTGGTAACTCGAAAAACGATGTTCTCCTTAAAAAATAAATAAAAAAAGTGGGGAGTCGACTACGGATAGGGGCGTTTTAAAAGAGATTAAATCCCGAAATCCCGAGTATTAAAAAACAAGCGAAAAAATAATAATAATAAAATGGGAAAAAATAGGAGCTGGTCGGAAACCTTATGATTTACGAGCAATCTTCAAATAATGTTCGTCGGTTACCCTTTTCCTTCGCGAAGTTTATAGTCGAAAATTTCCCCGGGAGTTTTTCCTACAGTTTTCCCGCGACTTTATCGATTCGCCCCGGTCGACTGCGAAACTTTTCCGCATAAATATGAAGTTTGATTAGTGTCGAAAGCGTTATTGCATCGACGAGGAAATTTAACGGCGATTTTAACCGAAAGCCTTAGTTTCTGCAGTCGTCGGCGTAATGCATATAACATTACTGTGTGCGATCAGTTTCCCAAAACGCGGCACCTTTCAAAGAGCACTAATTAATTTATAAATAATAAATTTTTGAATCTATGACTAGGTATGAATAATCAAGAATTTTCTATGACTAATCAATAAGATTATTTTCATCTTTTGATTTGATCTTCGTACCTTCAATCGTTTTGATCTATAATATTTTTATTTGACTATGTTAATGTGTAATTATGTAACAAATTGAGATATTACAAGGTACATATATGAGGGGGTTGTGGGGTGTTTGAGCGCTTTGGAAACCACTGAGTGACGTACCCATAATAAAACACAGTATGCGCGCACAGGGTACATGGTTCAGTATAATGAATAACATGAATATTTCCGGCTTTTCAGCAAAGGTAGTCGACGCGAACAAAAGCGACAAGAGGAATAATTTAAATTGAGAATTTTAACGCGTTGGGAACGAGCCAACGAGTGTGCTAAATTTACATAGTTTTTAGCGCATCTCCTAACGGATGCATTTCGTTCGTTTGCAACTATTCGTTTTTCTAAATTCGCCCATTTTAATTTTTTTTTAGGTTAAGATACATCCTTTTGATTTGTGGAATTAAATTTTATAGTTTTGATGACGAAATTTATCAATTAGTATTATTATATAGAAATATTTTCATATATAATATTTTAATTATATAAGCAAATATTTATTTGGAAGTATAATAGGAATTAATGTATAAAAATAGTTCTTAGATTGTAAAAAAAATAAAGGATATTGAATTTATTAAACTGAAAACAATGATTAGTAAATGTACTCACGTTATCACGTTCTTCAGGATCGGTCTAGTTTTGTTGTCGTTCTATTAAAAAAAATAAGAATTTGAATGAGAAAATTTTCTTAAAATAATATATAGAGAATCAAAACTAATTGCCACATGATTTTTAATTAAATAATAAAAATAAAACGGGGAATAATTTAAGTGAAGTGCGCATTTTGTCGCGTAATACGCACTAGGGGTGGATCGTGTTGCGGAAATGTAGGCCGTTTCGAGCGACGAACAAGTACCAAAAGACGTCGAGAACATCACACAAAATATATATAACAAAATATACAAGTATTATATTATAATATATATAAAGAGGAGAAAGAATGAACTTCGTAATAAGTTAAAACAAGTTAATAAAAAGGTTGTAAAAAAATTGGTCTGTTTTCTGATGAAAATGAGCCAAACGAGATGTTTGAATAACGAAAGTTCAGTTTTAGTTTATATATAAAAAAAATAAGAATTTAAATAATAAAAAAAAAATTTAATATAATGGTGAAAAAAGGGTTTTCCGATACCATCGAAACTTCAGAAGTACATATACCTGAAAAAAAAATCTAGCGAATGTTTTAGGAATCGCATTTATTCGGGGTCCAATAAAATTTGTTACGTTGCGGAATCGGCCCAGTTTCCCCAACAGGGCGAATATATAGGGGAAGCGGGATAACCCCATTTTTCCCCGAGGAAAGGTGGCGAAGGATTTCAGGTGATGACTCTCGGAGCGAATGACCGTTTTCGACGCCCGTCCCGCCGTAATTGAAAATATTCAAAGGAAAAATTGACACTTTCGACCCGTGGCGTAATTTGCGAGGTTTTCTTTTTCGGCGAAAATATCTCTTGATTCGACGAAAAATGTATATATATATACTTTTAAATAAATACATTTTTTTAAATTCGAATTATTGATAATGTTTAAAATGTGAGTATTTTATACAATATGCATTGGCTTGTCGAGAATGCGTCCAATTTTCGGCTTATCGTTATTTCGTATTTACTATGTCAAAAATATGACGTGCGCAAATTTTGTATGCGGCGTCGATGTTATTTTACGACTACGTGTAAAATAAAAATAGGCGTGCGAGAAAAAAACATGAAAAACGTCAATTCGTTATTGCGGAAACGTCATTCTGTTTATTTTTTTTCATGTTTTTTTTGGGAAAACACGCATCGACAACCCCCTAACAGTGAAAAGCCGGAAAACATAATTTTCCGACGTGTGTTTGACAGCCGTTATGTGCACGGATGCCGAAGTCGTTGTATAAAATTAAAATAGATAATTTTCTATTTAAAAATAGAATATATAAATTTTTAATGAGAAAACATTACTTTTAAGATTACTTGGTTGGAATCTAATTGTTAATGAATGTTCGCAGACCAAAAAAGCTTGAAGCAAGAAGACGCAGTAAGAACAAAAGTATGACAATTTGGTCTCTTGGTTAAATTACATAATACACGGGACATTTAGTTATTGTACGTAGAGGTGCATATCTCGTACGGACGATTTAGTGCGACCATTATTTCAGAGACTTCATTGTACATTATTATCTCACACTCGGGGCGTCGCCGACTTAATTTCCTTTTCTCGTTTTTTAAATTAATGGCCCCACTATTGCGACGGAGGACTTCCGCATTTGGCGCCATCGCCAAACCCAGGATTTGTGGTCTGATTGGAGATTTAAAAAGGATCTTTGCTCTCGGGAAACTATCGCGATACGTTCAAGACTGCGGAGACGAACGGTAATGTGTTTCGGATAAAATAAATTATTTTTTCTGCGAAATTTTTTTATGATATTGAGCAGAATAGTTTGTGTTAAATAAAATAGAAAAATATAAAATTTTCAGTTTATATGTCGAGCAGGAAGTCGCGAAGGCTCGGTACGAATTCGCAACAATGACGGCCATATTTCCGGCAGATGTCTCTCGGGAAGATTTCCATCTGGAGTGTCTCACTCTTCAGATAAAGGAGCCTCATCCTGAGGACTGGAGAGAGTCCACTTCTCCGGAGACGCATTGTCCCTCATTAAGATGACCCCGAGCTCTGAGGATATATTCAGCAGCGGGAAACACAAAAGTTTTTTTCCCTTACGCGTTTTATTTTTTTGAATATATTGTGTCGATTTGTGCATATGAGAATTCGGGGACTGCGTAATTTGAATTTTTTTGACATTTTTATCCTTGAATTATATAGGACACTATTTCTGTTATTATATATATTCATCACAATCCGAAAAAAAAGGATAGCATCCCGAAGGAGAGTAGTGGCGTTAATAACGGCACTCACAGGCCGGATATTATTGCTGTGGGTCCCCGTGGCGATATTACCCCATATTTTTTCTTCATCAACCCATTCAGATCTGTTCTGTTCCTCGTTGACCTTGGTCCAACTTTTCAGAGGATTATATATATTGTACATAATACGTTTTCAGCTTGGGCCACGTCCATTGTTGTTGCGTTTTCCTTAAGTGCTTTCATCGCCTACTACGTAATGGGATACATTATGTGAGAGCGAAAAGATTGACCGTTTCAATGTTTATATCCTGAGGAATTGTGATGTCTGGATTTTGAAGCATGTATGTAAGTGCGGTATTCTAGGATATTTTTAGATTTTGTATATTTATTTATTAGTGAAATTTTGGAATTGTTATTTATAATCTAATTTCGGATATGAATATCATATTAAGTTGGTTCAAAATTTGTTTTGTAAAATATCATAATAAATTAAATATACAACAATCAACGTAGCGCGTATAACATGTACACAAACGGAACGGATCTCTTAACAAATATTTGCACAGACCCATCGCCTAACTTCCAAACTTCGACTCCCCTGATTAACGTCTTTCATACGAATCTCACTCAAATACACCTACATAAATAAATACACTCACCCCTAAATTTAAAAGCTATATATGCACCGAGAAACAGACTACAATATAAAAAAAATTAGTATCCAACTCCTCGAGAACTTTCCTCCGAAATAAAAAGTAAAATACTATTTTTAGACAAAACCTTTCAAAGAAAATCATTAATTAATCTGGACAGAAACGAACATTTAACACAGCTCGATAAGTAGGTAGGCAACGCGTGCAAATAAATTAAAGCTCATCGGAAAGTGAAAAGCCCGACAAGTTCCACGCGAACGGAAAATGGCCGAGTCCCCAGACGGATGTGTCCCTACTATACACAGAGACTTTCTCCCTTTTCCCGGGGACTTTCCAGGACAGTCCAAACAGGAAGAAGCGGGGAAGAAGAAGGTGGAAAGTTTCAAGGGCCTCGCCGCGCTTTTCGGTTTTATTTGTTTTGCCTTCAGCCGAGCCGCGGCGCCCGTAAAAGGGACAACGCGGGATTTAAATTGGAAAACTTGAGGACGTTTCGAGGGTGGTCTTGCATTCGTATCGTTTTTAGAAATGTTTTCATATTTCGCGTTTAAGGCTTGGCTGCAATTGTAGAAAAGGAAAGGAGGCGGTTGTTAGGTGATGTTGCTGAAAAAATGAGATCCAAGTTGGCAGATTCGAATACAAAAGTTGTAAATGATGGATGAGAATTAGTTTCATATAAACTTTTGTTAAAATAATTTATTTTATATAATAATGCGAATATGTTTATATTTAATTATATAGTCGACGTAATTTTGATTTGTTGGAATATTAAAACTTTCGCTGAATATTTATAAAATTAAATATTCATTAAGATTTTTATGGTTGAAGTTAAACCGCAAAATTTCCCATTAAAATTTTCCAATAATTTAAGCGGCGTAAAGTTAAATATCATTGTTCGCTATTTGACTTAGTTAAAAACATTTCTGAAACAAAAGTTTATAGCATTAGGACTCTTCGGTAAACACGCTGATAAAAGTGTATCGGTATATATTTTTTGATACGTTGGAATTGTATAAATATTAAATTAAAAAAGTTGTAGTGAACTTTATTCAATCTAGTAACATTTTTAACGTGACTTAATAATTTCTGAGAAATAAAATAAAAAATTCAAGAACACTTCAATTTATTCAACGCTCTCGTGAAACTTTGAACAAACGTATACATCAAAAGTTAAATAAAGCCATTTAACTACCGGTTAAGTTTCGTACGGGAGGGTCTCGTGTTTATTACGTGAACGTATGTACTCTTTCTTGCTTGTATATGAGGCGAATAGAATAAAAATTAACATTACGTTTATTTGATATATTAATTATAATTATAGAAAAAATATATTTTAATTTTTGTTTAACCATATTTTAAATTTTGATTCAATATGTTACGAATATTTCATATAAATTAAAAAAAATCTATTTTTTTATATTATAAAAAGTTTAAATGTCAGTTCAGCGTATCAAAATATTTTATAATATAATTAATATTGCATGTATCCATTGTTGAACTAAAATCAAATATTAAACTAATTATTTAAAATTGACTTTGAATATCGCTTGCTTGTCGAAATGATTTTGATACCACCTAAATATAAGATGTTTTTTTATTGAATATGGAAATAAAATATATGTAACCCTTTTAAAATATTAGCCATGAAAGGTTCCTAAGGTGATGTCTAATTAATTATCGAATTGAACATTATTTGACTGCAAAAATTTGAAAAAAAATATCATTTGAATATGAAACCGAAAAAAACTGACACAAAATCGCCCCGCGTGCATTGTTATTTTTCGCTTTCGGCGCTTCTTTCGTTTTTATTTGTTTATTTGTGTACATATATTTTTTTTCAGCTTTCGAAACTCCCTCCGTTCTTTATAAGCGCCGTGCATTTTAATTAAATAACTTTCTTAGCTCTCCTCTAACACCCTTGTTTTAATGCGGCCGCGCCGGAACGGCTCGGACACGAACAACGGGAAGGGGGTCGTTCCAGAATAGAAAATTAAAAACTTTTTTAATATCTGGATAATTAAAGTTTAAAAAACCGGGCGTTTCCCTTCGAGTGCATTCCCCGGCTAGTTGCGAATCTGATTAAGTGAAAAGTGTCGCGTGTTTCGCGCGAAAACCGATTGCGCTTTTACTTGTTTGTGTTATAGTGAAAATGTATTTTCAGTGAAAGTATATGTTTGCTTATCATAAAAAAAGGTTGGGTTGGGATAGGTTACGTTTTTTTCTAAAAAAATGTTAGAAATTAGATAAAGTGTGATTCGAAAAGGGAATTTTTATTTCGATACAGATTCTCTATAGCAGAAAATATACTTTTATTGATGATACATTTTCACTATATCACATAAATATTTGTGAACATTTCAAAAAGTAAAAAAATGGTGCAAATTCGAATTCAAAGGCTCGTTTCGTACTTTTCGTATTTCGATTTTTTGTTTATTCGGTTTCGGGCTGTTTCATAGCGGGCCCCGCATCGAGTAATTTTCAGACACCTTTTTGGAATCCTGTTTGAATGTACGCGTTGACGGAAAACTAAACGAAAAATAAATATGGGAAAAAGGAAAAATGGAGGAAAAAATCGCAGTTTGCCACCGAGTCGAAAACAATGAGGACTTTTCGGTCGTTTTTATCCGGACGGCAAATGTTTCGGTTTAATTAAGCGTGTGTGTAGCGCGACGGTTATTTTTTTACGACTTTGAATTTATTCGGGAAGTTAAAATGTGTAAATTCGGATTGGTTTTAATTGAAAAAAAGTGTACGCAATTGAAGCGATAAATATTCGGATTTGACAAAAGCGATTAATACTATGGGAATGTCCGAAATAAACGAGACTTTATATTTGGATGGTATTATACCAGTTCTTCATTTGGGATTGTAAATTGAATTGCTTTATTTGTATTTTAGTTCAAAAGTTTTGTTATGAAATTGAAATTTTTTTGAAATGTGTTCTTTGTATTTTTTTTACGAACATTAAATTTGATTGAATTTTATAATTTACTTTCAGTTTATATACAAAAATATTGAAACGGATATTACTTAAGCGGTTCATAAAAAAAAAGAAATATAATTTATAATTTAAATTTAAAATAACGTCTGGTTCAAAGAAATATTTCAAAATAGTAGTATTTTATTTTCAGTTTTTAAAACATGATATAACTCTTAAATGAATCATGTATTTTTTAATCAAACAAAATTTAATAATCGAAACCCTCGCTTTTTTTGAGCACCTCTACATATTATATTTCCCACCCAAATAAAAAAACTCACCCCAATATAAAAAAATCGATTAAAATTCAAACAAAAACGAAACACACATACAAAACCTCAAATTTTACGACCAAATAAAAAATTTTCAAAAAAAAAAAAACTCGTTCAAACACATTCAAGGACCCGCTTAAAAATATTTCAAAATAGTCAGTTTTTAAAATACTATATCACTCTTAAACAGCTCATATTTTTTTAGTCAAACAAAAATTCATAATCGGAACTCTCGCTATTTTTCAACCTTTTTATTAGCTTGCTCTGATTCAGAAATGTTGTTTGTTATTTTAAGTACTTCTGCATATCTTTCATTAAAAAAAACACACGCCAATATATTATAAAAAAAATCGATTCAAATTCAAACAAAAACGAAACACACATACAAAACCTCAAATTTTACGACCAAATTAAAAATTTCCGAAAAAAAAAAATTAATTCAAACACGCACAAACACATACAAGGACCCGCTTGAAAAGGGCCGCGTCGGACACGGGTACGCGCGTTACTTCCGTCCCGATTAACTTTTTGCTTTCGGTTCCCTGTTCCCGGTTCCCTGGTCCGGGTCACCGTAATCCCGTCGGAATGGCCTTCGCCTTTTATTCGAGATTAGTGCCGCGCAAATGAGCCGAAAGCGTGGTCGCAGCAAACGGCGTCTCTTTGAATCGCTCGCCGAGGGAAATAGAGCGGCGGTAAGTGTTTAATTGGTGTTTTTTTTTGTTTGTACTTGGAAGATGAGGTTATCTTCGATGTATTGTACTGGAAGATGTTGGGTTGTGTATTTAAGTAGAATAGTGTATGTTGATATTTTGAAGGGTTGTTCAAAATATTAATAAATCATATGTAATTTATACAACGTTTTTTTGCAAGACGACTTTTTTGATCGAAAGTTTAGCATTTTTTTTTAAATTATGAATCATAAATATTAACTTATTCATTTTTAGTAATAATTTACTTTTTTGTCAAAGGTCTCAAATCAGTGAGTTGTGCATTAACATACAGACTATGCCACTTGTTGCGTAATTATAGTGCTTATTGTTTGTTTGAATTGTAACGTTTAAAATTTTGAAAAAAAAATTTGTTTAATTTTATAAAAAAAAATTAAAATTTAGTCCAATCAAACAATTAAAGACTCGTCGAACATATCTGTTGACAAAAGTCAAGCGATCGTTCTAATGATCAGTACATGATTTACATAGATAGCCCATTGTTGACTTGAGACTATATGATAAAATATAGTTTTTAACGTTGTAATTGATGTTTATTTAAATTTTATCTATAAATAAAATGATTTAATTTCTGATAATAAATTGGATAAGTTTTTAATATTAAAAAATTATATAACCAGTACATTTTATGAACAAAAATATTATATAGAAAATTGCATGTCAAATTTGACTATAGAAAATATTGAAATTTGAATATACGATCGTAATATAATACTTTTCTGCTAAATGTTGATTATAAGGGTCAACTTGATCAATTTTATTGAGAAGGCTCTCTAGGGAAAATTACACTGATTTGGTTTCCTTAGGGGTTGTTCCGATATCAGGGTAAGTATATTAGAATGAAGGGGAGACTTGTTTGATGTGTGTAAACTGTGAGTTTTTTCTTTTAATATTATATATATTTGAATTTATCTTCAAAATGAATATTATATAATTAAAAATTATATTCATAAAAGTATAATATATTTACGAATGCTTTTGATTAACTCAAACAAAAAAAAATATCTATTCAAACGATATTTATATAATAAGAGCAAAAATTAACATTCCTACGGTTTCGCCAATTTAATTATCGTATTCATTAGAAAATATTTCCTTCACAAACGAGTACGTACAAACACCCACACAAAACACGTATTCTCAAACTTTTTCCATTATTCATACTTTGGAAGGCCTCTTATTAATTTCCCCGAATTCGAAATTTCGGCTTCTTCATAATTGCGAACGCTTATTAGAACTCCAATTAAATTTCGTACACCGAAAAAATTTTCATGCAAACATATGAAAATTAAGACAAGAAAATTATATTATAAATTATTGATTTATATAACACTAGCGGGTAGTACCCGGCGTGCTCGGGACTCTTGTTTCTCGGGATTTTTTAGTTGTTTTTTTCTGAAAAGTCATGATGATAGATAGATACAAATCGGATTTATGAAAATAAATTCAATTGTCGATATCAGTGTTTATTATTCTATAAAATTGAATGAAATTATTTATAATTTTCATAAGTTTTTCTGCATAATTTTAATGAAATTATGGCGTATTTGTTTGATGATAAATATAATTTTTTTTTTTCGAAATTTTGATCAACTTTTTGATATTTTCAAGGTCATAATCCAACTTTGCAACATTACATATAACCTCAAACGTTCATCCCGTAAACGGAACGCAATTCTCGACTCCCACTAGCATTTTAGTGGGGTAGGTTGGCAACGGGAGACGATCCATGGGGTTTCGAACGGGAAACGCGATGGATGGTGATGGGGCAGTGAAAGCGTATGAAAGCCGTCCGAAGGAAGCCATAACTCCACGTCGGCCATAATCAGTTTATGAAGCGGAACATTGCCGCTGAATATCTGCGAATAAATTACGACTCGCCAAACGAGGGACGGGCAACTAGTGGGCCATGAATTTTGCGCGGGAAAAAAATGGCGGGTGGATACTTCGTTTTTTTGATGGTATTGAATTGATGTTTTGAAATTTTTTTTTTTGTGAAATGGTGTATTAGTTTTGGAGGTGTTGGTTTTTATCGATTGTAGAAGGTAAGCGATGTGTAGTATGGTGAATATAATATAATAGAAGGTGTGATCGTGAAGTGTTTTGAAGGCTTAAGATTGAAACGATACAAGAAAAATTATTGAATTGAAAACGTTTATAAAATTTCTTAGTTTAACTTTCGAAGTTAAGGCCAGTTTATGGATGTGATCGTATACGGTATATATAATCTACGAATTAAATGAAAATAATAAAAACTCATAAAAAATTTACTTAAAAAAGATTAACTATCCTATTGAACTCATTTTTTCATAAAGAACTAAGCGATAAGTCACATGATCAATAAATGGATGAGATAGCATAATTTTTATTTGAGACCATTTTATAAAGGTGTTTTTGATGTACAATGTTTTGAAATACATTTTCTCTTTATATATCATTGTAATATTATAATTTTCATTTTACAAAGTATGCATGATGATGATGATATGCAATAATTTATTTCATTGAACAATTGACAAAAGTAAAATGAATAATAAAAAAGTTGCTTAAAAACGATTCACAAAAATCTAGAAAGGAGATAGCTGCAAAAACCATCCAGAATATATGAATTTCTTAAAATTTAATAAAAAAAATTGTGCGACTATAAAAATTCTAATATCCACCGCCATAAAACGAAACTCTAAATTAATGAAAAACTTAGAAACTAATAAAAATAAAACGTATTTACGAGCGCTTCATAAAACTCAACCCTTTCGTATAAATTTTATGGAACATCATCATCTACCAAGCACCGAAGCTAGCACCAATATTGACCACATTACAAATTCGCGATTGATCCACACTTACCTATGAAACAAACTATATTTTAGATTTCAAATTAAAATCAACTCTTGATATGTTATATTATACATAAACATATATTTGGTCGAATATACTAGTACTCACTAGTACTAGTAGTAATAGTAGTAGCTCACCAAAGTTATGCAATAAACATTGCGATTAATACTTGATAGTATTTTGCTGATAATTAGAATTTAAGAGCTTCTTGATAAGGAAAATTATAAGTTATTGATATAATAAAATCATTTCGATAAAAAAAATGAATAAATACCCAATGGTATATATAAAACCGTGTCCTGCATCTGACCCCACATAAATACATAAAGACAAAGCACAACACATGTTTTCGCGCAAATGCGGGTCAGCATTTACACCGTTTTGGACCATAAACAATCTCGCCATATTCAAATTCAAATTCAAATCGATCATTCGGGAGCAGTTAGAATCGCGAGGCGGCGAAAGGCCGAGGTCTGTCGATAAATTTCTCCACCCCGACGGTCCATTTGTAGGCTGTCGGTTACCGCCAAAAATGGCCATCAATTTGAAAAGTTGGCCCTCCCCGGGGCACCATGAGGCGCGATCCGAAATAAAAATGTTCGAATCGATCATACGCGAAATGTTAAAAAGCGGCGGTCGGGTGTGGGTTTGATTTTTGAGCGTTTCGAAATTGAGACGTTTTGAATGATGCGAGGTTAAAATACGGTCTCACGATTCGAAAATTTTAAATGTCGAATTGAATCAATATCCTACACGTGTCGAATGTATTGACACATTTCATGATGCTAATATAATAATTCGTGGATACTATGGTGAAGTCGTAGCCGGTTAAAATGGCCAACTCGGAAGTGGTTTCTCACTTGCGTGGGCGTTTTGAATGGTTCAACTCGAACCCTTGAACTTTGATACGATCTTGCTGTGTTAATACAATATATGGCACGCAAAGTGTTAACAAGAATATATTATCCGTCTATGCACGCGCCACTTGATCTGTACATAACTTTTGGGTGTCTGAAGTTAATCACATATGAGAAATGGTACATGGATTGACTCGTGTCTCGATTTCGATGTTGATAATTAACGTTTGAGAATGATGGATTTGTTAATAGATTTAATTTTTTATATTATAAAATATAATAATAAAAAACTTGAAAATATGGACTGTTTCGCATTTTGATTTGAACGTTTTGTGATAAAAATAATTTATAAATGATTTCAAAAATAAAAACGTATTAATAAATCGGCAATTCGTATCTATTGTATTCGGGCGAACAATTTGTGAAGCGTTTACGAGAAAAGTGTTGAGCGAAAAAAATATTTCAAGATAATTATATCTGGAATGCGAAAAGCTTTATACGGTGCGATTTTTCTTTGTCAATATTCTTTATCGTTTTTCAATATTTTTTGATTCAAATTGAAAAGCAGATGTTTTTTACGATCCCTTTGGAACGTAAGAAAGCATTTTGCTATAGAAACGGGATCACTTGTCGCCGACGGTCATTTTTTCAGACGAATTATGCGAAGAATAAAAATTTCACGTATAAATTGCTTACAAAAACGTGTCTACTCGCGAATCCATATCAAATATTCTTTTAATAAAAAATATAACAAGCGAATTGAATATGAATATGTTTTTTCGTATTGAACTTCAAATTATTTCACATAAAAAATGTTAAATATCAATTTTTAAAATATGATACAATGAAAAAATATTGCTTGAATTTATCATCAGTAAATATTATGATTTTTATTTTTAATTATTAACTTTGATGTATCAAAATATTCTGAAAATATATTAAGTGTACAATACTGAATTGAAGTAAGTTATATTATAAAATGATTAGATTTTGAATTTAATTTGATTAACTGATTAATATCATAGATAGTTATTGTCTATTAAACAACCGTCAATTTATACATTAAAATATTGACCAAATAACGAGTCAACATTAACATCTCAAAACGTACGCCATTAGAAAAAAAAAAAAAAAACGATCGAAAAACAAAGACCTCCGGCGAATAATTCAATTTTTAAGTGCCATTATTCTCGAACGGGGCACCCCGACAAAAGTTCGAATTGAATAATCATTTTAATTAAACGAAATTATTCCACCCTCAAGGGGGGCAGATTCCAGGCGCACGCAGCCTTCGGGCCCTCTTGGCGGGAAATTTTTAGACGGGCCCTTTGTCCTCCGCCGGCCCTGGTGCCGAGCTCGTTAGCAGTTGAAGATAGTTTTCGAGGTGTTGTTAACGGGGATCGAGTGGGGCCGGATTGTGTGTACTGCGAGGCTTTTTGTCCCGTTGTCGAGTTTGGCCAAATTTGGTATATGTGTGTGTGTGTGTGTGTGTGTGTGTGTGTGTGTGTGTTTGAATTTGGGGTGTTTTTGAAAGTGAATTTTGTGATTAAATATTTTTTTAAACGGTTCAGTTTTGATTTGTTGAACGACATATGGTAAGAGGGTGTGGTGTCTTTGAGACTGTTCGGAAAGGAAAATGGGAAATGATCAACCAATTGTACTTATAAACTTATTCGTTATCAAAAAAATTATAATTATTATGAATATTGCTATAAAAATATATAAATATAATATATTATTGCTATTATATATCGAAATAATTTTTGTTTACGAAATAAAAATTTTCGTAATAGAGATTCTGTTGTTAATATAGATAAAACGAACTTGTTTATTGAATGTGTACCAACTGGAAGTCAGTGTATTATTTTTCGTTCTAGGAAAGTGTTATTACGGTTCCAATATATCATAAATATTATGTGTACTAACAGAAAATATAATAAATTAACATTTTGCTATGAAATATCTATGTATATTCATTTTATTCTTTCAAATAAATAAAGTATTTGATAATTTATGTAGTTTCAATTAAATTTAAAAGTAGAATGTAAAGTCCGATTATTGGAATATTATTGATTTTCATTCTAGGAAAATTTTCTGATGCATACGAATGTAACGTACCTCGATTCATGATGAAAAACAAACTCACTTTTCAAATCAATTTACGTCTAAAAATAAAAATTTATCGACAAATATTAATGAAAGTATAGTTTCTAGGAATTTCAATCAAATGGTCAAATACCACATTTGTATGTACATTAAGATTTCGTCGAAATTTAAAATCAAATTAAAATATAATACATATTACTAAAGATCTTAATATTTAATTTTTTAGAAAATTCAGAGTCAAACATTTACAAGTAACCTTTCAAGTAGAAATTTTAACATTTTAGATTTAATGTAAGCGTACTCGCAAAGTTTTCTCCATAATAAAGTTTAATATTCTCCAATTAAGAAGGGTGCACGTTTCCATAGTAGATACGCTCTATTCATATTCAGAAAATTCTTTTACAGACCAATAGAGTAAAGATTATTACATATCAAAGATAACGAAACTAATAACTAGGTTTACCATTATTTTATTTTTCAAACTGGAATAAAAACTAAAAACGTCGTCAATATTATATTAATAATCATTGCTAGTATTATTATTACATTATATAATTTTGATGTTTGCCGTTTTCACTATTTGACTATTTCAATATGATAATATTTGTTTAAAATATTTGATTTAACGCTCATAGCGAACCGTTTATATAGGTATTTTGGGCTATTTTTGTCAAAATATCTTTTATAAAAATTTAAGCAATATTTCAGAACGCGTTCGTTGATATTCAATGGGTTCGTGATTTATTCATTTTTCAAAACGATAAACCAACCATGATTTTGAGACCATTCTAGATAATGGCAAGTAATGGTAAGAAATGGTAATGGTGAGCAATGGTCATGGTAAGCAATGGTCATGGTAAGCAATGGTAATGGTATGCAATAGTAATGGTAATAGTAAGTAATGACAATAGTAAACAATGGTAATAGTATGCAATAGTAATGGTAAGAAATAGTAATGCTAATGGTAATTAAAGTAAAGGTTAACAATGGTAATGTTTAATGGTAAGTAACAGTAATGGTAAGTAATTGTAACGGTAAGTAGTTGTAACGGTGAGTAGTTGCAACGGTGAGTAGTTGCAACGGTGAGTAGTTGTAACGGTGAGTAGTTGTAAAGGTGAGTAGTTGTAACGGTGAGTAGTTGTAACGGTGAGTAGTTGTAACGGTGAGTAAATGTAATTGTAATAGTGAACAATGGTAATGGTAAATAATGGTAATGATAATAATAATGATAAGCAATAGTTATGGTAAGTAATAGTGCGGTAAGCAACACCAATAATAAGCAATAGTAACGGTAATATAAACGATAACAAAAACCTCTGGTAGCCTTCGAATACCCACCTTTTCACAAAACATAACATCAACACGAAACTCACATCAACCACATCCCACCGAAAATGCACGCGTTGAAAACACCCGAAAAAGCGAAAACTTGATTCCCCACCCGAAATTTATTCCGGTCGTGTTGAAGAGGCGGAACTAGCACGGGGTGGAAGATTGATTTCGGCGTGTGTCTCGCCTTAAGGGTCCGCCATGGCCATCCATGGGTGGGCTGTGGGTGGTCCCATGGGTGCCTTCAGGTCGGTGGCTGATGCATGTCGCGACCCGCTCGGTTCAAATCACCCGAGGAGATCGTAAAGTCGAGTCGGTCCGAGAATACCCAATTTAAAGTTTAAGGTCGACGACGGGTTAAGGTGGGCGGGTGAGGGTAGTTAATGTCGGCGGGTGTGGGTTTTGGGGGGAAATCGGGTTGAAAAGTTATGTTTTAAATATGGTTGGGAAGGTGGTGGATTTTGTTGTTAAATAATGTGAGATCGATGTCTTGTGTTTGTGTGGTAAAGTGCAATCAATGATGCTTAAATTGATTGATTGGTGAAAACTGGTATATTGAAATTATATAATATTAACTAAATTTGATATGATGTTTTAAACGTAATACTATTGAACCAAACCTTAATATCAAGTGTTATATTATACTTTTCAGGACTACCTATTTTTGATAAAGGCTATGTATTTTTTGAAAAATAAAAATAAATTTTCAGATCAAAGCAATATGTTTTATTTTAATCTAAAAAGGAGGATTTATGATATAGCTAATTATAACCAACTGAATTAAAAAAAATGTTTTATAAGATTTTCTTTGAACAATTTAATTTTGAAAATTTTTAATGTAACCATTTAAAATTCAAATTAGTAAAAACGATTAATTTTGTACGAAAAACGTTGAATTAATCTATCGTATTATATTATATTATTTTATACATTTTCTGAAAATGTGCACACGAGCGTATAATTAAACTGCCATCACAAAACCTTCATCCTAAAAAAAAAATTACTCAAAATAACATAATATTGTCGAACATCTAATTATCTTTCGAACATTAAACAGCCCATCGCACATATCGACAATCAATACACACAAACCAATATACATATAATAAATATACACATACATCGAGCATACAATATATGTACATATATACACCAAACAATACACACGCCCCGATTGTGTACGATAGAACGCATTATTGAAAATTCTCCAACGAAAATCTTCACGCACGAGAGGAAAACTTATTGGCGTTCGGCCGCAGTTTTGCGAACTCAAAATTCACATTCGAGAACGTAAGTGCCTCAAATGGCCCGTGAAACGATTTCTAGATAAACCGTGAAAGCTCTAAAGTATTTCGACGAATATATCTAACACTCTCAATTACGCGATTTAAAACGAAATTACATTCTCACGCTTTTTGTACATGTCGTCTAATTTATCGTTTCGATACGATTTATTGGAATAGTCATAGGATTACCATTGAAATTCGATTAGCTCGGCACTTATCGATACGTAAACTTGTCAGAGAAACGCCATTAAATTTATGGGGCGGACGCGAAATTTCGAGGACGATTGCATATTTCGGACGTTTCTGGAACACGCACCGCCACAGGACTTGTACATGGAACAAAACCCCATGATTTCCCATGTGACTTGTATAGTTTTGTACTAAGCCTGATCGACAGACGGGCTAAGTCGCATTTACCTTGTAAGCCAGCTCTGTCATAACTAAAATTACATATGCGAATGTATAAACGCGACTCGCTTTCTGAGAATTCGTTTTTGAGTGGTTTTTGCGATTTTTTGAGGATTTTCATGTTAGGATTTGGGAGGTTGTTAACGTAATGTTAAAATTATAACATATTGTATATTATCATAATTTAAATCGGTGAATAATATTTTTGAATCGATATTAGATTTACGTATCAGGGATAGGCAAAAGGTGGCTCACGGGACAAATCCGGCCCACAGATATATTTAATTAATAATAAAACATATTTAATCGAAATAAAAGTTTAAAATTTAAAGTCAATGAAAAACAGTTAATATACTAATTGTAAATAAAACAAATAAGTGGAATATGAGAATTAAATGAAACAGAAAATAAATTATAAATAGACTTATTGGCAAAATGATTTTTGTTTTTCGATCAGTTATTCTGAATTATTTGAATGAGTTAAATTTTAACACAAGGAATGATATTTGGAGTATTCAGTTTTATTGGAACATTTGTGGCGAAATTACTACTTTTTTGAAAAACATCAGAGATGAAAAAAATCGATAATTTTCTCACTATGCAAAAATCCTACAGAAATTTCAGTACGAAAAATCTCCAGAATTATATTTTACTTATTTTAGAACTACATGCTGAATTTGAATGGCGTTTTCAAGATTTCGAAGAAATTTAAAGTTGTTTATTACTTTTTACTAACAATAAATATGGCTTTGACCCGCGATGGTCCAAGAAATTTTCAATGTGGCCCGCAATCTAAAACAATTGCCCACCCCTGACATACACGATATATCACGTTAGAGTATAACGGATATTATAGTTTGATACAGTTGTTGTCAAACTTTTTAGAATAATTTTGATTAAAAAAAATAGAAGTAATTTACAATTTTTTTTGGTAACGCTCATATGTAACGTTACACAACCGCAACGCTTCCACAATCCATACGAAGCATAACTTCAAAAAATTCCCCACATAAAACGGCATTACCGAAACTTTCGAAACCACCATCGAGCCTACGCCCACACACACACACATACAAACACCTATACCCCGAATTGGAGAAACTTCGTTTTATGGCGTCGTAATTTTCGCCTCTCGAAAACCGTCCCGTTCGTACATTTCGAACCGCTCAATTTCGCATGCAATTTTGCATATTCGAACGAGTGCCCGAGTATTCGATACCCCGTGGACCGATGCACCAAATGACACGGAATAATCTCGAATGTGTGTATATTCGTGTGTTTGATGGCTGTTGTATGTGTGTGTTTGTAGATAATCGATTTGTAGTGGAGTTGTGTGTGATAGTTTGGAGGGGTTAATGGTTTGAGTGTCGTTGGAGTAATGTGGTTTTTTTGAGACGAGGTGTTTTCGTGTTATCAGCGATGAAGGGTTTTATGGGATGTAGGAGTTTCGTGTTTATTCGAGTATGTTTTTTAAAGGGGGTTAGTGGGAGTTTAGAATGAAAAAAGTATTGAAAGAAATATTATATGATTGTTTTTGATAAAAAAAGTAGTTTGATTAAATAATTGTAATATAATATATGGCATTTATAGGTTTGTATGTATAAACGGAATGTGTGTACATATTATAGTAAAACCTCGATAATTCGGACTAGACTATTTTAAATAAAATTATGAATTTATTATAAATTAAATTAAAGTATTTATTGACAATATTGATGTGTATGATTAATTGTAAGTACAAAACCTTTAAGTATTTTTAAATGTATTTAGAGTTTATTTTTACTATTTTTGGTTACTTGATACTGAAAAAAATGTGAACATAACATAAAATCTAGTCATAAAATTTATTCATAATTTTTAACGCCATCTGTGAGATGATTTTAACTCCAAATTTTTTTAAATAAAATTCCTGTCAGGATTTAGTTTGATTACCCTATAGTTGAGTCTGTTATAAGTCCGTATAATTTTGTTACGCACTCGTAAATTTTTGGACGCGTGTTACGTAAAAAAAAGGTAAATTCTGCTATTAAAAAAATTGTAAATTATTTTTTTGATCAATCCGGATAATCGAAGTCCAGATAATAGAGGTCCTGCTATAATTCGTTTAACATCCTAATATGAAAATTATTCATATAAAATCTCTTTACTATTATATTAATCAATTACCTAATGTGCAAAATTGATCATGTCACCTGAAGTTAAGTTGAAAAATAACCTAAAGACCTTCTGTGAAGAATATGTGATACTTATACGGAATATATTCAGATATACATACATACAAATAGGGATACATATGAATGTAACATCGAATCCAATTTTCGTTGGCAATAACTCACGCGAACTCGGAGGGCGCGTCCCGCGGTCAAACCGCGATTAATACAATTGAATCTCGGATACCTTTTCAGCTAAAGTATTTTATAGAAGGCTTTGTATCCGTGTATAAAAAAAACCGATTTTTTAAGATTTAAAACTTATATTTTTTATGATAAAAATATTGGTTTTGAAAAAGAAATTTTGTATTTTACTGAAACGAAAAATTTGGATATTTATTCAAAAATTATTTAGTTGATATATTTTTTTTACAATAACGATGACTTTTTACTGATAAAAATATATGTATTATAAAAAAAGATCTAATGCAATTATCATTTAAAAAATAAATAGAAATGTTTTCAGCATCAATTCCTTAAAAATCTATTAACTATCCTACCCTATCAACTATCGTTTAATCAAATTAACAACAAAAAATAACTTTTAACAAAAAAATATAAATTTTTTTCTCATACCGAACCCATTTCCCGAAAACCCACGTAACACTCGGGCCTCGACCTCAAGCACGGCCTTCGTTCAAAAATCGACGGTTTAATTTATGACCCGCCTGATGTCAAAAAAGCCCGGTCGTTTGACGGTTAACCGAGCGTGTTCCGGTCTCACTCTCGCTTTTCCGGCAAATACTCGTCGTGTTTGATTTTAATTTGCGCCTTTGAGTCCGCCAGGATAGGGAAAATGTAAAGGAAAATCGTCCTGGCGAAAATGTGTACGCACGACGGGATTGAAAAAATACGACTGATTTTTTTATTTTGTTTTGTATGCGAAAGGTTCGATTGATGTCGGTCGCGTGTTTTCGATGTATAAAGATGAAACGATTAAGATTATGATCAATATTTTCACTTTTTTGTAAACATTCTGTTGATTTTTTAAAAATATATTCGAAATTGAAGAGAAATAGAATTGGATAGGTCCTCTTTTTTACTTCTTCACACATAATGAGAAATAATCACTATCATTTTTGATTAATATAAATATATTATTATAACTTCTGAAATTAAAAATAGGTCATGATTATAAATAATTTTTTTTTTATGTATCCTGTTGAGTTTTCTTTTTGATACATTTGAAATTGAAGAGGAATAAAATTCGATAAATCATCTCATAATTTTCCACTCATAATGAAAATTAATTATTATGATTAGTAATTAATATAAATATTATAACTTTCAAAATCAAAAATATATAAAAGCAATCATGATGATAAATGTTTTCATTTTTTGCATTCTGTTGAGTTTTTTGATACATTTGAAATTAAAAACTAATAAAATTCGATAGATCATCTCATACTTTTCCACTCATATTGAACGATAATCACTTTAATTTTTGATTCATATAAATATAATTACTTCCTAAATAAAAAATAATCATGATGATAAACATTTTCATTTTTTTTTGTAAATACTCTGTTGAATTTTCTTTTGGTACATTTGAAACTGAAGAGGAATAAAATTGATTAGATCTTCTCATACTTTATCTCTCATAATGAGCGATAACCACTATAATTTTTGATTCATATTAATATAATAAATTCCAAAATCAAAAAAAATATATAACCTAAACAAAAATAATCAATCAATTTCCCAAAAAAAAGACCATCGCCGAAACGCAAATCGCTCATTCAAAATTCGCAAACTGCGCGGCAGCTGCTCGCGAACAAAACGCATGATTAATGCGAAATTCAATCCGGACAAAGTTTGATATAATCGCAACACGACCGTTCGAGAGCGCCGGAACTTCAAAACCCCATAACACCAACACCATAAACCCGGAGCGTATTCGCGCGACTAGTTTCGGCGAGATCTGCGAAAAGTCGTTTGTTACACCAGCCAGGCTGTATTTTATGTATGGCCGTGGTTCTGTGGATGCCGTAGTAGCGGTGGTAGTCACTAGCGGTGACCACACTAAATCACCGGAACGAAAAAGTTGAACACCCGATGCAAAAGTTACACCGGAACGACACTTTCGAATGATTTACACGGCCGTCGTGAGTTTCGGGATGCCGGCGTGCTTTAAACGAATTTCAAATATATATCATGCAATTTTCCGTTTTTGGATGTAAATAAAAAGTGCGATTAATCTTTTGGATGTCGTTGGAGTCGTGTTTGATTTTGTTTAGTCGTTGGATGTGTGAGATTTGCGAAATTCTGATTTTGAAAAATGAGTAGTATACTATAATATAATATACTATACTATACTAAAGTATAGCACCTTTTTCTTGAATATGTTGTATGTAGTTTTTATGAGAATATGAAGTATGAATTATGAAATATTTTTTACTCATTGTGAAGAATATATGAAATTTATTAAAAACAATTAAAAGTTTTTTACATCTATATTTATAAAAATCAAACGGTGTATTTATGTATGTATGTATGTATGTATCCAATAAACTCCTAAACCAATAGACAAATCTTCATTAAATTTGGCAAGAATGTGCTTAGAAATCCGGAAAAACTAAGTAAGTATTCAGTTTTTTTAATATAGTTTCGCGTTTCAGTTTTTTTCTATCGATCGCTATATAAATTATAATGGTGTTTGGAAAGTGTAAGTGCACTTTAGTGAGTGAATGTTTTTAAACTGCACTCACACTTTGCGAACACCCTATATAATGTGCCGGTGTTGCGATTGATTGGGACAATAATTACAATCGGTCGTCGACATTCGGTTCACAATTTATTTTCAAAGAGTCCCGAGCACGCCGGGTATTACCCGCTAGTTATTAATAAAATTTTAGTTATTTTTTATATAATCCTTTTAAAGGGTTGAATATTGAAATGATCTCAGATTACCAATATGTGTTCAAGATATAATACAATTTTTGACTATATAATTTTAAATATGGTGAAAATATCAAAATTTTCAGTTTATTGTGTATGTTTTTATTCAAAACAAATAATTTTCTTCTTGTTCAAATAATCAAAATTTCTCAAGAATTCGTCGAATATCTAATTGAAGTATTTACATGAACGTTTCGCGGAAAAGCGTTCGAAATCAAACATTGTAATTTGCGATTAAAATTATTACAATTTTTCGTACATATTTAAAATTAACAAAAAAACGTCGAAACTCGCTCAAGATTACCTTTCAAAGGCGGAAAAAAAAAATAAAAAAAAAAGAGAAAGCATGCTCTGTCGGAACAGAATTTTATTTATTCATAGAATTTGTATTTACTCTGAAGAATTTCATCGCAACGTAACAAATTTAATAATACGCGCGCGGCGGCTTAAATTCGCACAATAATATTTAAATTTTGTATTCTGAGCGGAATTTCGCCAAAAACCTCCTTGCGCCTTATTACGGATCGATTCGAATTTTCGAATAATTGAATTTTTGCTCTCGAAAGTCCCCCGGCTCTTACAGACGAGTGTTTGTTTCCATAATGCCGAATAATTTCAAATTTGAATTATTGTCCTGACACTTCTGCTCAGCGAAATTTATTTTGAAAAATTGACAACGTTATCGAAATTTGAACTCATGAATTTAATGGTTTTTGTATTTTTTTAATTTCAGAATTACTTCTTCGTTATGTAAATTTTTCATTTTATATCATTGAATGATGTTACATAAAAAATACTATTCATAAATGTTCGTTTCATCAAAAATTTAATGGAAAGTCGAAAAAAAAAATCCACACTGATAGACATGTAAAATTTTAATGCATCACAGGTCAAATTTTTGTCAATTCCCGCATCGTCAGAGCTTATCAATCATTAAAACGAATGACAATTTTAAACCACCCGGTTTCCACGTCGGTTCACGAATATAAAGTTAATTAATGCCCGGCGGTAACGGAAGGGTTTTGAATACGCCAGTCGCTGTGTTTTAATTTTGAACGATTCCATTTATAACCGAAAAGTGCATATACCTTTTTTGAATTCGTCATTTTTCAGACTGATACTGTTTTGAAAAAGCGGCACCATATTTATTTTTTTAAATACGACGTTTATGAGGGTGGTTTCGGTAACGGAAAATAATAATGGCTAATGCGTCGGAAAAATCGATCGTAAAGCATGGGAAATGGGACAAGGGTTAAAAAGCATAGTTTCGGTCCAAGCGTAAGATTATATGAACTAGCAAAAATGTTATAACACATATTTAACGTCATCGATTGCGAAATAATGCGTTTCGTGGAATTCAATTTGTATAGTTTATTTTTCGGATGTTAGTTCAAATATATAGTTTAATCAGTGCTCGGTTCAAGTTGCGTGTTGAATTTGCACTGCAAAACTGCGTTGTTTTAAATGCAAAACTGCATTTCTGCGATGATTGCATTGCCCCGAGCATAGTCAGTAATTCGGAATAATAATATAAACCAAACACAGATGTTCAAACTTTAATAAATATTATATGATCAAATTTTTATTAAAAAAGTTATGAATTTACAATATCAGAGTCGAATAAGTTTATTGTTTCGCCGAAATGTTTGTTCAAAAATCTTTGTGCTTTATAAACAAATTCGCGGAATACGAATGGTAATTTTCGTAATAAACGCACTATCTGGTATATTGAAATTCACAAACCGAAATTAACAGAGCAACTTTCGGTACGCTTTCACTTTTCAATTTTCAAGACGAAATCCGAATCTCGAAGTTTCGCCTCGAACAAAACATGATAAATGTTATTGTGAAATTCCCGAATTCTGGAAGAGCGAAACGCACACACGTTCGACGAGGCGAGGTTTTTGCAATGTGTATATTCGTGTTTACAAAACTCTCGACGAAACTTTCGTTAATAATTTGAGGCTTTACATGAAAACGGGGAGAGATTTTACGACTATGTCGATGATCGTAAATAAAACGGTTGTAAGCATTTTACAGCGTCCATAAAATTTACTATAGTGCCGAGCTGTGTTCGCCCGACACGCAATTTACTGCAAAATTAAATCTATCTAATATTTTCGGACATTATTTTCGCACTGAAAGAACAAAGCAATAAACTTGTTTTGAATAATTTTAACGATTTAATAATTTGCATAACTCGGAAAATTACAAACGGCACAATGGAAATGTTTCCGTTTCAACAACATGTTTGAATACGTTATTGTGTGTATTTGATTTTTTAACGTTTTAACAGTCCCAATGTTTCAATAATGCAAATTCACCATCCGAACATTCGAATTTCATTATTTATGACGATAATATGTTAATTTCGAATCCGCAACTAATCACCCCTAGGCTAGAACACAACAACGCAGTTCGAAAAGCGCGCGCCAATTCAAAACGGTATAAATTCACGTGGCAACCGCACAACCTTCGTTCCTTCGAATAATTGGAGCCCGAAGGATATATCGCGTTTATTTTCCTGTATTTTTTCGTTATTTTGTCGTGTTCAAAGCGGGAAAGGTTGACCCACATACAGGGACCAACGTTATCTGGCTCGAGTCAGAGACACGACGAAAACATTTCTCCCGCGAACGTACCCTCTTGAACTAATGTGACAGAACCGGGAAAATGGAAAAACCTCGGGCAACCTGTATTTCCTATTTGTCGGCTCCTTTTTTATATATTTATTTATTTATTTATCGTCTATTAGCGGCGGTGTCGTGCTTTGTGTTCGCAATGCTCTGGGGAATGTCGCTCGGATGTGCGGTATAATGCTCTGTGATAATTTTCTTGTGGCCTCGATTTTCAAACTTTGTGCAATGATAATAACTGGTTTTTATAACTTGCTTTTTGTATCAAATGAAAATTTAATTTGAATTAACAAAAAAGATTAAATTAAAATAATAAATAAAATAATTCATCATATGAACGTATTCAAAACTTTCAAATTTGTACAATAAATTTATTATTAAAAAAATAGATAAAATATTAAAAAAAATAAACTTTCGAAACCACATCCTTTCAGGATTAAAAAAAAAGACAAACAATTTTTTCATACAAAAATTTTTACATGAATATTTAATTCGATAGGAAATTCGTTTTAGTGTCACGGTAGAAATGTTATGAAAAGCCGAAAAAACCTGATATTTGGGCGATTTCAGTGCCTAGCTGTGACGGTACCGTCTTTTCAGGCTTCGTATATAAATGGTAAATTTGTAAATATATTTTGTCAGTTCAAGGTTTCGTTCGTATCGGATAAATTTAGTTCGAACGACTTGCGGTAAAAGCGAGCTTTCGATTTCGCCGCTATCGAAAACACGTTTCATGTTGACGAATTTACAACGTTGATATATTCAAAATTAAATATTTTGCGATGATTATATTTGAATGATTAATTCGAAGCGTCTATACATATTATGAATAATAAGTTTACTTTGTGCAATAAATTCATTGTATGTATATGGAAAATGAATTGCGTACATTATTTCGAGCGATTTGACTTCGTCATGGATTTTCTCTGCAATATAAATTTAATATTATTTCAAGCAATATATTTTATCTGCGTATACTAGACAACCAGTACAAGAAAATAATATTGTAAATGCACCTTTTATTACCCCCAGCGAAAGCGCAATATCGTTTTACACACGAAAGCAATCTGACGAAACCATCGATCATAATTTCAAACGCATCTTTAAACATTTCAAAATTAAACCACCTCACATAAAATGTAATATACGAAGTTCGCAGAATCAAAACTCACCATTTCTAATAAACATTCGAACAATAAAATTGAATCACGAACCAATCGAATCGAAACCAAACTTCAACAACAACTATTCGATATTTAATCTACTTTGAACGTTTCAAAATCAAACTTTTCATTTTCGAATTAATAAAAACGTTGTGAATTTTGAATATTTACCCTTCGTATAATACGAAATATAATAATGCGGGTTATCTCGCGATCAATTTAAATCATTCGCAGGCGGTATGAAGTCTCGCCCTAGGCCGTCCACCCTCATAGTTATAATTTCGTTCTGAAAAATATACGAACGTTTGACACTCGTGTGATGGGGTGGTGTTGAGAAGGAGGGTTAAGCGACGGGATGAGGGATGATGACAAGGAAGGGGCGGGTTTTATTGGGCGATTATTTACTGACGCGCGGTTATAACAGGCAAATTTGATACGGGACGGTCATTATTTCTTTTTTCCGCAGTATGCGTATCGTATTATTTTTTTCAGATAATTTATTGTAGATGAATAAAGTTTAGATTTTCAGAATATTGTTTGGATCGGTTAAAAGTCTGATTATTAATTAGTTGATGAAAGTTTAATTGAAATTATATTTTGTTTAGAATTTAGTTGGTTATTTTTGTTGTATAGAGCCGTTATATTCTGAACAATAGTGAAATTTAATCATTCTATTTTCTGTAGTTGTAGTGTTTGATTATGATGATGAATACGATTGATATCATGAAAACGGTTTATGTCAATCGAAACAATACGACATCATGAATAATTATTATAACCCTGTGTAATGTATTTTATACACTTATATCTCATTTCAAATACGATATTAAATCATTTTTTTTATCTATAAAGAATTAGATTATTTTTTTTAATATATAAAAAATAGTAAAAACAACAACCATAAAATTTTTTGTTTCAATGAATTTGTGGTAGATTTTATATAAACTTTCATAAAACGAACCTCTTTCATAACATTTCATCCTATCAGGCGACCATTTTACGAATACAAAAACCCCCCCAAAAAACCAATCCTACACCCTACAAAAATTCGACACCAACCTCAAACATACAACACACAAAATACCAACCACATTTAACCAAAATTCGACTATCGGACACATTCAGCGAACATTGGAACATTCCGAGATCGCTTTGTTGCAGTATGGCGTGCGATAGAGTCGTAACGGGGCTACGTTTGTGTTTTGATTTCCTCGCTACGTGTATATCGGAGGTCGGCTTCCCGTAAATCAAACCGTATATATACATCCTGTATATCCAGCAGATACCCCTGTGAAACATATATCACCGATTTATATTGCGTTGTCTGTACAAGTCGTCGACTGCTGTTGCTCGCGCTTTTGTTCGGGGATGCTAATCATTGTGCGTATTGTTGGCCGTTGAATGGTTTTCGCGTTTAGGAGGAGTTTACTGGAATTTATTTAATTGCTGATTGTAGTTATCTTGTAGTGGTTGTTTGTTGGGTGGTGGTTGGTGTGGGTGCGGGTTGATTTGGATGTAGGGTTTTTGTTGGGTTGATGATGGTGCGTTTGGAGTTGGATTGATAAAATGTGGTTTTGTTATTTTGGATGGATTGTCTGTATAGTTTTGTGTGTGAATGTTTTGTGTATGTGTTATAATGAAATGGTTTATTTTTAATCATTAAATTTTTTTTATGAGATGATGATAGTGTCAAATTGTGAAAATTTGTTATTATATTACATTGATTTCACAACGTGAATTAAAAATAATGTGTAAAATAGTTTTTGTTTAAATTTCATGTAATAAAAACAGATAAATTTTAATCAAAAATTTCAGATCATCGTTATGTGATCATATTTACTTAATAACTGCGTCAAATATTGTTTAATATAATATTATAAGCTCACAGAAAATTTAATCAAAATATCGATTATTGTTGATTATTTTATGAAAATTATCATATCAAATTATATCTGAGTTGCTTGTTTGACAAAAAAAATAACGATAGACATGCGAAGCATTAAAACGATTTTTCAAAGACTGAAAAACTAAACAAACATCTAATAAATAATAGATAAATTTTGAAAAATATAAAAAGTACATTATATAAAAAAATTTCAATAAAAAAATTAGGAATTAATCAAAAAGTGTAAGTATCTATAGTCAAGCATTCATTATTGTTTCATTTTTTTAGTATATTATAGTTTTGACCCTGCTTACAAGTTCCAAAACAAAGTTTATTGATTCATTAAAAAAACACAAAATATTCTTCTAACCAAAAAAACAACATTTACCCAAACAACAATCACACACACACAATTTACATCTTTTAATCAAACCATCCGTACAACATAATCTTGAAAAGGCCCAACACACCGAACGGGGCGGGTCAGCCCGTAAACGTAAGACAACACGACCAAAGGAAAAGGGACGGGTCGAATCATCAGTGTTTATCCGGTGAAAATGTGAAAATATCGCGTCGTTGCCGTCCCGGGAAAATCGTGTCCCCTGTAAATATTGGCGTTATGGAAATTCACCGAATATGGACAAACAAGGGCGTCCCGAATTGGACCCTTCTCAAAAAAAGTGCTCTTCACTTTTCTGGATGACGTGCGCCCGGCCGTTGAAAAGGCGCCGTTTACAACTAAAAACAACAGTTTATACTCATCGTGTGCACTGGTTCGGTTAATATAGATGTTTTTGGGGTCTGGAATTGGTTATTAGATGTTTGTTGTCAGGGTGGTATGTAATGAATGTTTATGTGTTTGAATTTGTTTTTGTATGTGTGGTTTTGAATTGAATGCATCGAAAAAATATGTACAAGATAACATACAAACATATCCCGAAAGTCAAGTTAATAAAAGCTTGAAAAATGGTAAAGTTTGTGGTTGAATGCATTGAAAAAATGGTAAAGTCTATGGTACTGGTTTTTAGATGTTGAATTGAATGAGTCGTTTGTTTGGTATGTCATTGAATCAGGGAAATGCGTAATGAAAGTTTATGTGCGTCATATACTCTGATTAGTTTCGAACTGTTATTTTCAATTTGAGTTGAGTGCTTTATTGCGTAAAGTGGTATTGTGAATATATCGATGTGATTTTCTATATTATTATATCACCATGAACAAGTTAAGCAATTCGATTGTAAGTTCAATAATTTTTTAATAATTAATAAATTGATTCTTATACTATAAAATCACATAAAATCGCTGATATGCATATCTATGCACTAATCACACAAATTTTCATTGCTTGTTCAGATTTTCATATCTAAAATTCCAGTCTTTCATGGCACCCGTTATTTCATCATGTTCCTACATATGTGGCAATTGGATCTGCTTCCAAATACCATCAATCAATGACAACACCAACACCAAATTTTCAATTAACATCAATAATCAAAAATACCTTAAACATCCAACGATATATCATACAATACTTTCACACTTATAAAGTGGGTGTCGAAATACCATCCGGCATACGTCCATAAATTATTTTTTCGTTTCCGACCGACTTCCCGAACGACGTTTCTGAAAAAGCCAAAAGCCCACCGGATTCGAACGTGAAAAAAAAAACAAGTCACACGAAAGAAAACAACTAAAATAAACGTCTCCGAAACAATCCATCATTCGCCACCTCATCTTATCCAGACCGCACACCGAATCTCCTATGAAAATTGTCATAAATCATATCGCCCCGAGTGGGGCTAGAATTGGGCTAGAACGGGACAAGGTGAAAAAGCGCGCCAAATATTTGCAAACAAGCGGCTTTTGTTTCTGCCGTTTTATCGTTGTTGTGTACGTATATAAAATGTGACTTTTTCTCGGGGTTTTCGTATTATGCGAGTACATATTACGTACAAATATATACAGAGTTGAGAGAAAGCATTTGACAGTGTTGTCGTAAAAGATATGGAACTTTTCCGTGTTTTTTTTATTGGGTTTTTATTGTTGCGAAAATTGGATATCATGTTACGTTTGAAATTTTAAAAGTGATGTAAAATGTAAAACTGACAATGAGTTTCTTAAATCGTATCTTCTAAAGTTTTTATACTCCAAATTCAACCTTTTGAAAATCCAATCAAACTTTTTTCAAATCAAATTCAAGTATCGGAAATGTTCAGGTTCAAATTCAACTTTCTACAAATAAAATTCAGCTCCTTTAATATCAAATTTAACCATTCACAAATTAAATTTAATTTGTCGAATCAACAATAAATTAACTGAATTTCTTTCCCTTTTCAATTGATTTGTTGATTTGACAAGCTAAATTTAATTTGTAAATGGTTGAATTTGGTTTGAAAAAGGTTGAATTTAGAATTTAAAATTAGTATATATATTATAATTAAGACTGTGGTAATCAATTAAATTAAATTTTGACTATGTTTAGGTGATTTTTTAAATTTACATACAAAAACCAAAAACAAGAATTTTCTTGACTTATGGATGATCATGTTGCCCTAATTAATACTTATTTCTACATATTTAAATCCCAAAATCTATAAAATAATACATTTCAGATGGTTGAATATGATTTGTAAAAGGTTGAATTTCGAAAAAGGTTGAGTTGGATTTTTAAAATACTGAATATGATCTGAAAAAGGTTGAATTTGATTCATAAAAGGCTGAACTTAGAGTATAAAAGCTGTATCACAAAATTACACAACATTCCTATTAAATTAACCACAAACACTAGATCTATCCATAATTTAATCGATTGATAAAATTACGCGTAATTGATCACTCGAAATGACATTATGGAGCGAAAACAAAACCACATTAACTGATTAATTTCGGGAAATTCTATCAGAGTTATTGACGCGAATCTTTCCGCCCAACGAATCAATTTCAATTAGCGCGCGAAACGGCGACGCTTTTAAAATCGATCACAAATTTATGCTTTCGAATTTAGGAGGTTCGTTTAGGAATTAACGACGATTCGAATCAGCTGAACATCGGTCGGTCGCGTGATTGATGGCCGGAAAATTCGGCTTTTTGAAAAGCGCTGACCGGAAAAGCGACGAATGAATTTTTCGCGGAAAAACTAAACCGTTTCTTCATTGTGCGATTTTTGTTTGTGTGACGTTTGTAGATTTTGATTATAATGATCGATTTTGTTGAAAATAAAATTTTTGGTGCTTAGCGAATCGTGTGTTTAAATTAGTTATGTTTTATGTCAATGGTTCATTTTTTTGATAATGGAAAATTTAAACTGTTAGCGCATAAAAATAACGATTTGAATGTTGTTAGTTCATGCAAATATTTTAATGATGATTGAATAATAAATCTAAAACGATAACGCTACATTAAGCTCAATAGCAGCAATAAAATTTTGATATGTTGAAAATTATGCGTTTGGAATCTTTTCAAAAGATAATGATGTGTAGAATATTTTTGTGTTTTCGTTTATTCAAAAAAATATTTTTTCAACTTTAAATTATTTTGTGAAACTTATTTTATTAAATGTTGAATAAAAATAGATGAGAAGATAGTACTGATTTATTTGAAAGATTTTTTTAAGTTCTTCAAATATTTTATAAGTTATAACTAATTAATTGTTCTATAAAATTTTCTATTTTCAATATAATAATATGATATTTTAATATAAAACGATTTTTTATACTATCTATTATATATAATAAAAAAAGAAAATCCACTTAATAATTGAACCAATAAAATAAAACATATAAAAAGGTAATAGGAAATTGTAATCTTTGAGCCTTTATTCCTCATATAATATGTGTTAAAATAATTGCGGTGTTAAAAGATACAATCATGAAATATACGCTTGATGTATAGTTAAGATTGCGGTCACCCTAGCGATTTCGTTTCAACGACTCGATCCCCTTGTAATTATCGGCTTAAGCACTGCAGATAGTTTTCGAGATATGATTTATTCATTTGCGATTATGTGAGTGTCGATTCGAATCGCAGCCGATTATGAAAAGGGTTTCCAGTAATGAATTGCGGCTTTTTTGCAGCAGACATCGCTGTTTTATATATTGTATTATATGCAAATTTATTCCGAAGCAAAAATCTATTATACGACGAAAACAAGGCCATAGCGAAATAAAAAGCGATCGGAAAAATCCGTAAGTTCGGCAGCTCATCCGTTCGAGGAACGCAGGCAGATAATAAATTAACGTGACTGACAAATTTTCCGGACAAAAAAGTTTGCTTACATTGTAATCCTGGGGATGGATCGCGTATAGAAAAACAGGCCGTTTCAACCCCTATTCGGGCTATGTGTGTGTGTGTCACCCGAGTTTACATTGAAAATTTCTCGGGGAAAATTGACTGCTTGACAGGATCACATTGCGGATCTAGTCGGTGAAAAATTGTCTTTCGGAAAAATCGCGACTCGCCTTTTTCAAAGGTACTTTTCGCATGAACAGAACTTTCCGTTTATAATGTTAATAAAATTCGATAATAGAATGGATTATTTTAAGCGGAGCGACTCTGCTTTATTGTGAGGGGATGAAACGCGTATCTGACCCTTATCTTTGGTCACCTGAAAACCGCACAAAACCCATAACAAACACGGAAAGAGAACGGAAACGACGTATTTATGACAACAACCCTGAGGCCAAACGCACCCTTTCAATTGCACTTTCTGTACGAAACCGTAACATCCCTTAACGTTTGAGTCTTCTAAATTGTATGGGACACATCTGTGAGATCTCAAAATCTACTTTATATTAATAATTTTCATTTATATTATATAAAAGTTAATATGAATGATTTTAAAATATATGAATATGTAGTAGAACCTCGATTATCCGGACTAAATAGGGATTGAGATGGTTTGAATAGCGAAAAATCTAAAAAATTGAGATAAAAAATTGTATTAAATAAAAATTATGAATTTGTTAGAAACTAAATTGAATTATTTATAGAAATTTTTGGTGTGCATTTGGTTTGATGCACGCAATCTTGAATTATTTTTAAATGTATTTATTTATTTTCATTATTTCTGGTTATTTGGAAAATTTTTTTGAATATAAAATTAAATTGCCATGGTAATTGTATTAATCGATTAACAATATGATAATTAATGAAGTCATCATTTTTAACGCCATCTGTGAGAAAATTTTAAACTCGAAGTTTTTAAAAATAAAATTCCTGTCAAGTTTACGTTGATCACCCTCATAGTTGAGTCTGCCATGAGTCAGTGTAGTTTTGTTACATACTCGTAAATTTTTGGTCGTATTTTATGTAAAAATAATCGTAAAATCTGCTATTTAAAAAGTAAATTATTTTTCGATCAATCCCGATAATAGATGTTCTACTGTATTAAATAAAAAAAAATTGTTCAAATCTACTGATTTTTGGTAACGGGAAGTATCAAAGAAATACTCCGAACGAGATTATAATAAAGATAATAGAGAGAGATTATTATAGAGATAACAAATAATAGAAATTCTACTGTATTTATAAGTAAACTTTGAAAATAACGAATTCAAAATAATTTTAAGCCGATTTTTCGCAAAAAAAATCAAAAGCAACACTTGATACGGATTGAAAAACACTGCTTTTCCGAGTTTGAAAAAGAACCCCTTAACCTATACACACACGTATAGGGTTTGTTTGAGCTGCAGTTCAAACAGCCGTTTGAATTCGTTCGCTAAACGTTCGCGAAAATATTGACGGCGCGTTCTAATGAAGTGAAACGTTTCCCGCCCTCGCTTTTCGCAATTCAAAAATTCGACATAATTTATTCTCGGCGGGGCTTAATGCGATTATTCGCCGTTTGATGTTTCGATGTGAGTTTTTTCGCGCGCTTTCCCACTGTCTGAAGAAGGGTTGATTTTGTTGTGTGTGCGTAGTTGAGGTAAAGGGTATTTTGAAAACGGTCGAACTGTTTAAGCGCTCAAGTTAAGCCGCTTACAAGAAAAAGTATGTATTTTTTATGTACTTCCTAGTGGATGGTATAAAGTAAAGGTCGTTTAGTCGGTTGTGATCTTTTGACAAAGGTCGTTTTTTTTCGAATTGGAAAGGTTGCGGTTTTCGTGTGGTATATAAGTTGTCGAATACGCGAAATTTTCAAAGGTTAATTTTAAATATATTAAAATATCAGATTTCAAGTAAAGTGCCAGTAACTAGCGAACGTGTAAAGTGTTTTTTTTCCCATTTTTTTCCGTCGAAAAGTCCGACGCTCGCTTATTCATTTTCGACATTTTCATACTTTTTTTTCAGTTTGTTTCACTCGTCGTTTTCTATTTTTATTCCTGTAGTTTTTCCCGGCAGTTTCCAACAACGAAATGGCCGAGGGTCGGTTTGTTAGTGCAAAGTTACGTGTCGGCGCGCACATTTCATACGGCGAATTTAAAGTTAACAGTCCGAATGCACATTGGACAGAAATAAACGCAGTGATTTTTATTTTGTGTTTTTTGATACGAATCGTATTCTGTAAAAAAACACCATTTACAATATACTCTATTTGTTGAACATTTAATTTTTTACCATTAAATGTAATATGTATAATCGACTTTCCGTTTTGTATCAAACAACATTATCATTTCATATCAATGAAACATTTTAGTATCATCCTTGAATCCGCAAACAAAATACGAAAGATTAAACAACCTACATGCAATATTTTCCCTGAGACGTCATACAAACGCGGAAACTTTTATATTTATAAGCCGAGCCGTTGAAGGGCGGGATACATATGAAATGGGATAATAATGCTTGTTTTTATACGGCCTTCGTATGTTTTCGCCGAAGGGAAATATACGGGGTGTCCCCATTGATCCCGACATACTTATGGTGCACATAAATATTTGATCTGATGTTATGCGGCTACGTCTCGAGAATCCTAATTCCTCAAAGTGCACCGTACAATTTCCCGGTGAGGACAATAAGCAATATCCTAAGGAATGCTTTGAGGTTTTCCCAAAGTTTTCCCGCATTAAGGTTCGTATAAAAATTAATAGCAAATAATAGAAGTTTGTTTAGGCGGGGGAAATTTCGTTTCCGAGATTACAATGTATAAACAAAATTTTTATTCTGCGATCGCGGCCGAAATTAAAGGAAAACTTTTATCCGCAAACGTCTTAAACAAGGTTTTCGTTTCCTTTTAACTTTTCACATAAAGAAAATTTTGTATGTACGCACTTTCGAATGTGCTTAAAATTACAAAACGGGATACTGTTACTCTTTAAAATAAAAAAAAGTATAATAAAAACACTATATTATATATAAAAAAATCTTTGAAACACAAAACACGATCGATTCAATTTAATAGTGCGTAAACGTTCGCGCACCCGCCACAATCTAAATAATTGATTCGCTCCACGAATTATACGACGGTATAAAAAAAGAGGAACTTTTGGGCCGTATTTTTTTTAAACGTCAGCCCCGACTGCAAATTCGATTCTGAAAAAAAAATACTGAAACGACTGAAAACGATTTTACGCGTCGAAAAAAAAGGGGGACGCGCGAGTTTACGCGAAATTCGAAGGAATGTAGTCTATTTGTATCGCGAATTCGTTTTAATTTCCGACGATTGATTTTTATTGTTTGTTTACTTTGTTTAGAATGTAAATATTATATTAAAAAAATATATTTTTTATCGGAATTAATCAGATGATTTTTTTAGTTGTATCTATTGAGTGAATTTGAAGTAATTGATGTTTTGATCAGATTTTAATTAAAATACGGATTATTTTTTTAAATATTATTATTGAAAAATATATATAATGGAATTGTTTATATATGGAAATCGTAATAAAAACAGACCACTGTGCCACAGGGTGCGTCGTTTTCGAGACTCGTAAACGGCACGGTAGGTTTCACTTGCGACGTGTCCCGATTGAAAACGCGCCGGATAATTACGTTTCATTTTAAATTCAACCCGGGACCCGGCTTTTCCGGAGTTTTTCCAACAACAGGGCCACGGAAAAGCGGCCCGGCGACGAAAGGTGAGCGAGCGAGACGAAAGGAAAGCCGCGCCTGAAAGTGGCTTTCGCTTTTCCGGGGATTTTTCCTCCTACGTTTACGGCGTGATTGTGAAAAACGCTAATATCGGGCCGCGTCGCATAGTGCGACCGCGGCGAAATTTTTCCGTATCTTTGCCCGGGGAAAAGCGACGCGGCTTGAATGAGAATTTTCCCGTTGGTGGAAAGTGCCCGCGGAAAAAAGGGAAAATCGCATGAGGAGTACGTACACGCGCGCGAATTTCCGTATTTGACTTTGCGCTGAGTGGATGACGATGTTTTAAATTTCATCAGATTCTGAAATTCTTTTCAACGTTTTTTTTTAGAGCAAACGTAATAAAATATACATAATAGGGTATTTTATAAGTTCCTGGTTTTGGAACTGATGAATTGAGCAACTATTTTTGATGCATTAAGCGGCTATTTCTTACCAGTTGGTCCCTCAAGTTGCTTTAATCACTCTAATCGTCCAAGTTGTTCAATTTACTGGTAATTACTCAATTTAACGCTAATGTATGTGAAGCATTAATTATTATATTTTTATAATGATGCTCACAATTACATACTATCTTACAATAATAAAATATACAATGAACATAAAAAAATAGAAATAAATAAAATCGGTAGAATACAAAATCGCGCAACGTAAAAATTAATATTTGAAATGGTATGAGAATTTTTATTTTGTGTACATATATTACATTAATGTAAAAAATTATGTAACGCAGATAGCTTATATTTATCCTATACATGTAAAATTATAATTTTTCTTATATCAGAAATTTTTAAAACGTAAAATCATAAAATTTAATTCTATTCGAAATTTTATTTTGAATGAAATGCGAATGGGAATTTCTTTCGATAATTTTCGAATTTTCAAAAAAAATACTACCCATTTATACAAATTTAAAACTATCTTTCTCTTTAGCAAATCTCATTATAATGCACAATTCATTCGGTCGACTCGTTTTATTTGGCGCGCGAGTTTTCCTCGCGATTTTCCCGTTTTCGTAGTCGAGTCGGAAAATCGCTCCGATAAGGTCGGCTAATGAATCCCGGTTGAAGAGATTTATACATATTCGGGATTAGGTGAATTACTGCTTTACATTCGAAGAAAACATCCCAGACATTCATTTGCTGTTTCCTAACGAGGTTTCAATATTATTTATCTCAAGATTTGAAAATAAGAACGTTTAAATCTTGACAAATTGTAATATTGTATATCAATTTTCAATTAATTAAAAATGTTGAAGTGATATTATGTATTTGGTTTTGTTATCGTAATTTTGCTATGAAATATGCATAGGCACGGATTTTCTATTGAAATAGAATTGATGTGTATTCAATATGAATTTCCACTTGAGCACGAAAACGTTTAGATGAATAATCTATATAAGATAAGCGATGTGAATTTTGAAACGTATATTTTTAAAAGAAATAAAATTAGAATCAATAATATAAAAAGACAATTTGTAATCGGATCATTAACTAAAATTATATACAGTTTATAAAGATTTTAAGTTAAAAAAAAGTAACTTACCAGTGTTTACAAACCATTAATTATTGATCAATTAAAAAAAATATATAATTTACTGACCAAATTATGGATTAAAATTCTTGACTAAACAAATATATAACATTTTGCCAGACGCATTCCACACAGTAAACTGAATAGCGACAACAATCTCACTAAGCATATCGTAATATGATTATACACGAGCGCACACGGAAAACTACCCACGCCGGAAAAACTCGTCGAAGATTTTCCCGACAGAGAGTTAGTTCTTCAAGCATCACGAACATATCTAGAAGTCTTCGAGGAAAATACATCGTGTATTATTAATGCCTGCACCGTGGAAGATTCCAGGCCGGCTGGAGCAAAGCGGAAATACGAACGGGCGCGAGGAAAAGTCAGGAATTTCCATCAGGTAATCGCACCGGCGCATGGCCACTCCAGAAAATCTCTGTTTGCTTTCCGAGTTTTCCGCTAAGGCGAAATAGTGCGCGTTTCTGTATAAATTTATGTGTTATGTGAAAAATTCTGGAGGTGAGTGCGTACTTGGGGAAAACCGTTTAAGTTTCGGGAAAATTGTCGAGTTTTCACTCGCATGAGTGTTGTATAAATGTTTGTGTTGAGATGATGCTGAATCTCATTATATATGGTAAATTTTGATTTGAAATTATTTTATAGATTGGATGATTTATCAATGTCATGTTAAGTTTAAGAGTCTAATAGAAGATTTTGTTTTTATATTAAAAACTACATAAATTTATCTACTTTATAATTTATGTTATTGATGTGAGTTGTATTAAATAAGACGAAAACTTGAATAATATTAAAAAAATTTGATTAAATAACTTCATATATCAAAACTTTAATTTTACGTTCCATCAAGACAAACTGTATTTTCGCTAAAACCCAAAATTCACATAATAATCATAAAAAAATACGTAAACGAAGAAAACTCAAATATATATCAAAAACTTCATAGCACAAAAAAACCGAAATTGTATGCAAAAGCGAAAACTAAAAGCGCTAAAACAAAACCGCTCATTGTTCACCGTAACCGTAGAACAAAAGCCAACCGAACCGTCTCCCGTTTTATTTTAATTTTTCCCCGCGTATAATATTTGTCTTCTTTTAATTCGAAGCAATGTTCCCGGGCAACAAAGCGACCGGGGTAATAGTTCCCGGCAATTTCCCGCTCCGGTTACTATCCGGTCTATTTTCATATTCACCGCAAAACTATTTAACCGAACCGCCCGCTAACCGTCACGTTGTTATTATATTACAACGTTGCGGTACGTCGAACCGTTATTTTTTCATGGCCCGATTGTTGTACGGACATAACAATAACTCGAGGCCTAAGGATGCCATAAAAAGTATTAGCCTTATAGGGAAAAAAAATACAAAATCGGCCACTCGGAAGTCGATCGGGGTCGTAAATCGGCCCGGAGCTCGGATACTAAATGGGTGGACCTTATACGACCGCACGCGAACGTTTTTGGATTATCCTCGATCCCGGATCTATTTATTATAGATTGAAGATGTTGGGTGCTTATATGTTATCTTAGGATTCGTAGGAAGAAGGAAGATCTGATTTTATCTAAAGGATGCGCTCGTTTATTGCGGGACGATTGCGACGATGATTTGTGTCTCGTGTAAGATATGATTTTTTTCTTATTTTCGTATTGGACTCTTATCATGATATGCGATTTTATTTATTCAAAATATCGTTCAAATGAAATTTTGTTTTATTATACATTTATGATGATCAGTGACGTCTCGAGACAATGTGGCAAAGTTAGGCAAAGTTCAAAAAGTCACCTCTAGAAATACAGTTTAAAGTTCAAACGATTATTTTTAATAATAATTCTAATATTATAGATGGATATTTTAAATTTCATTTCTATGTCGAAATTTACTCCGCAACACAAATATTCTTGTTAGTTTTTTCGTCGAATATGTTTTTATGAAGAAAAATATTTATTTCTAAATTTATTTTGCCGCTCTTCAGAATTTGTCGCCATTGGGCATTGCCTTATTTACCTATTCCGTCGGGACGTCACTAATAATGATCAAAAAAGTACAAATTTTCATCGTGTATTAAAATTACTCGGGATATTTTAACTGAATTAACTAATAACTAATAATATGAGAACAGATTCGTGTGTACGTACCAAATTCAAATTTAATATTATATTTAAAATATACAGTGATAAAATATGTTTTAAGATCAAATTTATTTTGAATATTACTGTTACTGTGTTGTTAAAAATACCCATTTTTTCGTCAGACTTCATATAAAAAAATTAACAGTTTTTGATGCAAATGTGAAGCACATGGCAACATTCACCGAATGCAAGTGTAACAATGGCGTGTTTGTCTCTACAACAAAGTGAGAAACCGTGTCGTATTGACAAAACACTAGCGGCACCGTCAACCACCCCAATTAAGGGTAGTAGAGCACTGGAGTACCGTAACTTCCCCAGTTTCACACCCTGAGGCTTTTGTGTGTTGAAAAAGGAAGAAAAAAAACATGTGAACCGAGCATGCAAATGTCTGTCGGTTTTGTTGATTGTTTCCTTTTGCAAAATCTCGGAAAAAGTCGACACGACGCCGGAAGAAAATGTGAAGTGAGCATCGTTTCGAATTCGAATATTTACTAATGAACATATTTGGATGAATTATGCGATACACATATGGATATGATGCGTGTAACGTCTGTAGACTAATTACACACGTACCAATCGAATACCACGAATAATTCTCGTTCAAATTCCAAATCATACCCATCGAGCAAGCCAATTGTGCAAACAGACAAAAGACCGATTTAATTTAACGAGGCTCGTATATAATACCGAATCAGCGGCAATCAACTGAAACGTTGCAGAATAAACCGAATTTATACACACACAAACATTTTATATGTATAATATTAATGAACCCAACGAATTACTAATACATTGAACATTTCTAACAAAATTTTATTAAATAAATATTTGAACACACCTGTCTATTATAAATTCAAACGTCGAACCACCCTAATACCGCGACATAACGATAATATAATATGACGGGCCGCATAATAAACGAAAGAAGCGAAATTCGACCTCATCCATCTAAAATTATACATGCAAGATATTCATATCGTAATTTCGTTTGAAGGTCGTCTAGCCGGTGAATTGTTAATCAATCGTCTGAGGGATTAGCCGATTCATTCGCAAACTATGCCAATTCAAATATTGAACTGGTTGTGGTCGACAGACGATTGAAAGTTGGAAGTGTGATGGTATGAGCAGTCGTGGCCGAGCGGTTAAGGCGTCTGACTAGAAATCAGATTCCCTCTGGGAGCGTAGGTTCGAATCCTACCGACTGCGATTGGAATTTTTTTTGATAGTTATATAATTCAAAAAAAGCCTGGTTTTTTATATTGGTAAATATAAGTATGATAGGAATGTTATCGGTTGAGTTTTAAGCGTTTTTTGTGGTATAATTTTGATACGTGTCGTATCGATTAGAAGTGTATAAATACATAATTTAATGAAAATTTTGCATTATCTTTTTATAATTTAAAAAAAAAATAGTTTAATAACAAAAAAGTTAATTTTTTATAAATTTTTAAATTTGAATACAAAAACTAAAAAAAACTGATTTGAAAATTTTAAAAATAAGATCAAACGATAACGAATTTAATCAAAGTTCAACGCAAGTTTTTAGCAACACTTTCATTTTCCCACTCGTACAAACATCCATAAAATTAAATAAGAATATATAAATATTGTATAAAACGAGTTTTTCGCAAAAAAGCGTACATAATTAAATAACGGAATCGCTAATAAGCTCGGATGCACCTAATTTAACAAAGCCCATATTTCGCGGCCGAAAGCGAAAAAAAGCGGTACGACAAAACGTAAAAAAAAACAAGTCGACGACACAACGACGACGAAACAAAAATAAAATGCTTAAAAATACATTTTCCCAGAGGTGAGTTTAGTACGTCTAAGGCGCGCCCTTTCGCTTAATGAAGACGAAGAGGGCGGCTCGCTGGCGAAATATTTAACGCGAAAAGAAGGAAAAGAAAAAAGGAACAAAGGGAGGAATTAGGGTGAGGCTCCATAGTGATTGTGAGCGATAGCGAGTGGGAGTTTGAGTATGAAAGTGAATGTGAGTTTGAAATGTATGTTTGTATGTGCGTGAGCATAAATGTTAAAGCAAACTCACATTAGCTTGACTAGTGTAGCTAAAACCATAAAGTACGGTGCGTGCAAGTTCTTACAATTAGTCAAGGTCAAGAGCACTTTTTGGTTTTAGCTATGCTAGTTGAGCTAATGTGAGTTTATATGTGTGACTTTGAGCATGAATTAGAATTTGAGTGTGCATTGAATGTATACGTATTCGTGACCATAAATATGGATACAAGCATGAGCTTAAATGTGAGTATGAGTTTGAGAAAGTGTGAATGCGATTTTGAAATTGGGTGAACTTGAATGTGTGTATTTGTGTGAGTATAACCCTGAGCATAAATTAGAATGTGAGTATGAACGTCAGTGAAAGTGAATGTATACTAAACATAAATTTATACTTAATCTTAAGTGTAAATATTAGTTTTAACTTAAATGTGAGTATGTGTACTCATGCTCATGCGTGAGTGTAAAGATATCAGCAAGCGGAATTGCGTCAACAAAAAAACAGAACAGAACAGAACATTTCGACGTATATGCTCATGTTTATGACCACCATGGAGTTTTTCCTTAAATCGGGAATATGGTAGCGTGTGTGTGTCCTCTGGTCCCGTTTAGAGGAAAATGGTAGTAGCGTTGGCTCGTCTGGGAAACTCGGTTAGTCGACGCCGACGCCAAATTGAATCAGCGTCGAAAATTAGGCGTCGCTCGACGTATGTTTACCACTATACCTGGTGAAACGTCTAGTATCGATTGTGCTAGAGGTTCTCAAATGTTTCTCGGAGGATTGGTGTTTGTTTTGTGACGTTCGAATGTAGATTGGTTTGTTTTGTGATAGCTCTGAATGAATTTTCGTTGTGTTTGTGTTGGAAATGTGTTTGTTTTTGAGTAATGGTGTATGGATGGAAATGAAAAAAAAATCAACGTGAAACTTCTATCGGAGCGTTAATATAAATTAAAAATAGAAAAATTTAAAAATTATTGTTATTTTGAATAGTTATGATTGTTTTTATTAACTATAATGTTATGAAAAGGTGAAACTCCGTGGCGAGTGTAAACATAAACGTACAGTTCTGCAAAATTCAAAATAATTAAATTTTCAACCATCGTACTTACAATATTTTTCCAAAAAATCCTCTCTTAATAACATACAAAATAAAAAATCAATAATACAATTTAATTTTAAGCACTCGAAATACCATCCACTAAGTCAGCGCATTCTGGATCTAATTCGACGTCTTCGAGCGAACGTACATCAAATTAACACTTGCAGGCATAAGTGCACATACACACAGGTGTATATCTATATATACCTATATATAAATACAACCAGCCAGACGACGGTATAACTTGGCGACGATGTCAATCGCTCGTTCAAAAATCAAGTTTAATCTAATCACATTAGCCAACGAGGGGTTGAGCGGGAAACGTTCTCATAACTCGGTTAACCTTTTGCAGTCTGACGGCGACTTTTTGTTTTTGCAAAACGTGATTGTTTTACGCGAACGTTCGAAGCGGAACAATGCAGATATTCTACAAAATTTTTTTGGGCGGAAAATTTTTAGTCTTTTGTTAACGTATTTGAGGGAATTTTTTGATTCGAATTTCGTTTTGTTCGTTTTTTTGGTATTGTATGAGTATATTTGTGTTTGAATAATTTATTATTTTAATCTTAATATAATCAGTATTACATATCTGTAGTATTTTTTTATATAAAAAATTCTTTCAAATACATTTTTTTTATTCAATAAATACATTATATTTAAAACAATTTTCATATGATTTTTTTCATTCAACATTCGTTTCCCAAAAAAAATAAACTCAAAGTACCCGAAACGGCGTCAAACGTCGAAAATTTCGAAATTCCAGCTTTCGGCAATATCAATTACCGTGATGAATGTTTCGACTTTGTTCGCGCCCGAGACGAAACAACGCTAATAGGAAAGTTTTAATTGCGAGGCGACATTTGGCGGCCAAAAATTCGCGACCGGGCCGCGAAAACCCCTACGAGGGCGCGGAAGGGTTACAAGAGCAATTACACCATGGGGTGGTTGATGAGTACCCACCAAAGTGGGGTCTCTAATTAGCGAGATGCTGGTTTGGGGATCTTGAAGGTTTTTATTAAAAGTTTCTTGGTAGAAATATGTTGAAGAATTGGTTTTTTTTTCATGTTATAGTGAGTCTTTTTTCTCGGTGAAAGTAATATATATTTTATGTAATGAAAATACACCACCAACTCAGCCAGTGAATGTGTACTTAAATAAACTTTCACTGGAAATATATAACTTTATATGCCTTACCTTAATTTAACTTACTAAAATGATTTTGCTTCGTATGTAAACAATATAGTTGGATGGCGCTTTGTTGATATTTCTATAAAACTAAATGACTTCATTATTTGAAATTTAAACTTCTTTTTCATTGACTTCCTTTCCTCCTAACAAAACTTTGTAGATGTTACGCAATATTATCGAAATGGTCCAAGCCGTGAAATAAGTAAAAATTTTCCTCGTCATCGAAATCGTAGTGATAAAAAAATTTTTTTTTCACCAAAATAATAAAATTTTTGTGTAAAAAAATAAAAGTTCCATTCTACTACATTTTTCATATATGATGCACAATTGTTTTGCGTCGTACGCAAATTAAGCAATTTCGCAAACGACACGTAATATATATATTAAATAATTGTAGCTTTTAAATGTTTTGCCGAATGATGCGGATGTTTTATGTCCCGAAAGGGAAATCGCTAATGTATACGAATACGGAAACAAATTAGATCGAACAAGTCAATGAAATCTCGAACTCAATTAAAACGAATAATAAGAAACAAGTACAAAAACAATCGAGTCGAAGTATTGGCGAAAAAGCCGATCGTATTAAATTTGTTTCTCGTTCGCATCGGCCAAATTAAATAAGCAAGTTTTCGCCGGAGTTTTCCTTTCGACGTCCGATAGAGCACTCGTCGCGTTCGTTACACGCGCTTTTCCGGAAAATTCCCATCGACGAAAGCTTTTCCCGCTTCTTTATTTTTTTCCCACTACTTTTCCTCCACGCCATATTTCCTGAAACCCGAGAAGAGCTCGCAGCGCACGGGGAAAAAAGGCGAATAAAACTTTTATACACAGCGATAAATACGTTCGTATTACACGATTTTTTCGCTCGCATTATTATTTTCGCGTAAATGATTAAAAGGTTTTCCCATCGAGGCGAGTTGCGCTACCCTCGTCATCGAATTATATCAGGGAAACTCCACTAATTAGACGCGATCATTTCGCCGGTTTTTCCTAGGATTTTCCTATTTTTTTTCGAGTACATTAAGATTTCGCTTATGCGGATGTAGATCGGCACTTTGGAGGTTTAGTGTTCGCGTTGCAGCGACACGTTAAAGCACCTTCTTGATGCATTGACAAATTGTCTTTTTCTTTTCCCCGACGAAGTCAATACGTCTTCCGACAGAAACCGACCCCCGGTTTGGCAGAAAGAATAATTGGATTTTTTCGCATTAGCAGAAAATCTTCTAGTCCCGTGTCGAACTGCGAGATGAATAAAAAATCATTACGTAAGTAGGATTTCGTAAAGGTATAAATTTTCTTCTATCTTAATATCTACTGAAATATTATATTTTAAATTAAAAATAATTTATTGAGAAATTTTTAATCCAAAAATTATTTTTATCATCAATGATTTAATCTTGTACATTGTAATATTTCCCATAGATCACAAAAATTAAGCAAAATTTTTGGAATCATCTGATAAAACAGTGTGTGCCAAATTTTTCAAATACTGAATACATCAGAAATCCAAAAATTTCAAATGAATACTTTGATTTTGAAATTTTCGGATAATTTAGAATCTTAGTATTAATTTTGGGAAGTATTCATTTACTGTAAAAGATCAATATTCCAAAAAAAAACATAATTTACTAAATAAAAATTAATTTTTAATATTTGAAGAACTCAAAAACTATTTTTTCCTTATTAACAATAGGTCTTTGAACTTCATAGAGTATCTAAAAGCGATTGAAAATTTCAATATGATTCACTCGATGATTTAAATTATATAAAAATCCCTTTAAAAACTCTCCACACAACATGCAATAATTGAAATTCCGCAAATTCGGAAGTCACGACTTTTATCATTTTCCCAAAGGCGAACATTTCCTTCCTGCGGCGGGACTTTTAAAATCACAACAAGGCAGCGATCCTGGAGCGATATTAAAATCGCGAATCCTTTCCTCCGTAATATATTGCGGAATATGAAATTTATACGACCCCCGTGTGTACTTACGCTTTTTATATTCGTCCTCCACTTTCGGGAATCGGAGAAAAGGAGGAAAATCGGATCGCGTCACAGCTGGATACTCGCTCCTTTATACCCCCATTGATAGGCAGTTAGGAACTTTTCACAATGGACCGGATCAAATAATGAAATTTATTTTTAATTCGCACAAAAGGAAACGTCCTTTTGTCGGGCGAAATATAATTATGAATTTGGGCAGAAAACCCGGACGCCGTTTCGCATTATCGAGTCGTAAAAAGTTAGATGGAATTATCGAATTATCGTGTTGTTGTTATATTGTTTTATTTTGTTTACAAGTGTAATATTGTTTCTTGATATTAATTTAGGTTAATGGATATTAAAAATCTATAATTTTTACTTTATTAAATTATTATAATGACAATGGTTTGAACACATGTGTTTGTATTGAATGTAAAAGTTAAAAGGCATTTTATACAATCATTAGATGAATACTATTGTTATTAGTTTCAAGCTATTTGAAATTTCTCTATACTTTTTACCTATTTTTGTACAACACGTTCTATAATACATATGTATATAACATTGTTTTAGAAAAAAAATGAATTAGGTAGTGCTTTATTTGTGTGTATAAATTATTTATTGGTAAATTTGCATTTTAAAATGAATAAAAATGCTTTATAAGTGCTTAAATTGAGATTCTCAACGAATTTTACGCGTAATTCATTATAAGTGCGTAAATTATTTTTTTAATGAATTTTTCGCGTACTTTGGAAGTTATATTCATCAATTTTTAACTACATATATCTCAACGAGTTTCAGATTTATATGTTGTCCAGTAGCACCATTTTCTATCCAAACTATTAGAGTGTGCAAATGTAGACTATCTAAGTGAAAATGATTTGTGAAAACTATCAAATACTCGTATTACCTCCCCATAACACGCACACATAAAAACTAACAAAAAAACCGAAAACCCTGAACTTCAAACCTCGTATAACATGGATTCGTATCACACAACATTTTTGTGGAACCATATTATCGTGTTATACGAAGCCCAAATAGAATTTACATAATTTAAAAATACAAGTATTAAAAATTTAAACCCCAAAACAAACAAATTACCAAACATCGCAACCCTTCGCGACATTCGACCCACCTGCAATAATTTACGTACGGCGACAACTACACAAACAACAAACACCCAAGCCCATCCATCATAAAGCCAAACTACACCCAAAAAACCCAACCAAACCCCAAAACACACAACCCCCAAAACCCACACACAAGCATAATCCGACAATCCACGTACACGGACTGCATTAACGACATCTACGTGTCCCCGTGATTGATCATCGCCGATGCCCATAAATTTTATTAGGCTCGGTCTGCAGGCTGCCGCCACCTGTGCAAGTATCCCGCCTACGGCTACGTAGGCGGCTACGTAGCTTATGGAGCTTATGTAGCCGATACTGCTAATGGTGTTGCCGTCACGGCCGCGGGCATTAATCAGATGGGGAGGGGGTGGGTGGGCGGATTTGATGCCGCCCATCTTTCGTGTCGTTTGTGTTGGATGTGTGGTGCAATGGTGTTGTGAATGGTTGGATAGGTTCGATTGGGGTGGGGATGATTTTGATTTGTGTTTTTGGAATTGGGGGTGAAGTTGGGTGTATGTGAGTAAGTGTGAGCGTGAATGTGAGATCATCATTGTGCTTCATACTAAAGATAATTATTTGGTTGAAAATATTACGTATTTTTAAAGCTTGCTCTGAGGCATAGGTTTGTTAGTTTGTTATTCTAAAATAATTGCGTATAATAGTCTGCGTAATAGTCTGTTTACGAAGGTTTCAAATCGATCGGAGGTGTAGTATTTGAGATCGAGATCGATCTTTTTTTTTAGAATAAACTATAATAACAAACCTGTGCCTTAGAGCAAGCTAATAAAAAGCTTGAAAAAAAGATCGATCTCGATCTCAAATACTATTTCAGTGATTTCAACTTATATGAGGTAATGACACCAGTGGTTGATCGATCATGTATGTACATGTGGTTGACCACTTCTTAAAAAAATGTAAAAATTAAGGTTTTTAAAGACTTCGTTTCTATTCTGAGAAGTGGTAAATAATTGGTACGTGATCGAATAATGGTGTTTTACCTTACTATTTTAAGTTATGTTGGAAGTAAATAAATGCAATTCGATGCGATTTTTAACAATGGATGATAGTATTCAGTATTCAAACTTTTTGAAAGTTAATTTCTTTAAGTAAATAGTATACCTAATAAGGAAAAAAAATAATTTTTTTTTATATTTTACTGTTAAAATTGTATAAGTTGTAATATTTATATGTATAAAATAAAGTATTGGAATTGGAATCCGAACTGTCAAATTATTGCACCAACAATACAAATTTTGATTCATTCTAGCGTCACAATGATTCAAAATAAAAAATAATTTTATACACTACTTTCTTTTGAAAAAATTCAAAAATCTTCTCATAACATTTTAAGAAGCCTTTTAGAATCAATTTCCTTTTTTTTTTTAACACTTTTCAATTCACTAAACGTGCACAATATTTCACCATCTCCCTTCTACATCGTACTAGCCGAAATATTCTAAAAAACGTCACGAATTACATTTTAAATATATAATAATATTTTATAGCTAAAACAAAAATTGCATATTCGATAATTAAATTAACTATAACTGTCACTTGACGTAGCATAATTTCTAAACAGGAATATTCTCGACACGGCTTATTAGCGATAGTTGAAAGTTGCACAAAAGCTTTTCAACTCAGAGGCTTTCTGTTCGTTTCAATGGCGTGTTCATTAGGTGGTATATTGGTGAGTGCACTGCTTTAAAGTTTCCCTTCTACGGTATTATGATTTTATCCTTACTTTGTGGCATCCCAATTAAATATGATGATTGAAAATTTTATAATTACACCCGGAGTATAAAAGCATCAAACACTATTTAAAATTTCAAATACACCCAACATGAATATATACATATACAAATTATTTCGAAATGTTGCACCGTTCAAATTCAAACTTTTGTGAATTCAGTTTGAAGAATTGCAATTTGACATGCGAAGGGGAAAAGTGAATATGTGAATTTCTCTTTTCAACTTTTCGAGTCGAATTCGAGAATGCATTTGCAGCGAGTGCATTTCGGATGGGGTGTGATGAATCGAGCTGTTTCGAATGATTAAATGAATTTTTTTGTTGAACGAAATGTGATTTTGTTTGAATAGAATCGAAGAATCGATTTGTTGAAAAGTTTTCTCAAAGAACTGTGAAGTCGATTAATTACGGTTAAGTGAATCGAATCGGTTTCATTTTTATTATAAAATGAAAGTATTAACTTTCGATTCAAAGTTAATTAGTTTTTATAAATTCACTATGATTTATTTATGGAAAATGCATTCAACTATTATATCAAAGAACATACTATTATATTTATACACTTTTACAAGATCAGAAGACTTCAACCTTTTTTTGACGTCAACACAAGCAGTCTTCTATTGACTTTTCGTCTCGTCCATTTTTCCGTCGTATAATTAATCCTGTCTCGTTTATTAAATTGACGCACCTTAAAATATTCAATTCGTCTTTAAGGCAAACTCGTCTCCAGATCAAAGTCGTTTAAATACCGTTTAAGAAGAGAAGAAACGAGCTCGCATATAATAATGCGTGCGTTCAAGCAATTTTTTCAGCACGTTTTCCGAAGAAGAAAAACCGTGAAAATTCGTTTCTCGCATCTTTTGAACCTTTCGTTTCGGATCTTTGACATGCAAATTCGACGATCTCGTTTTTGACCTTTCGCCCGATTCCACTCTTCGAGTTATAGACCTCTTTAGGCGTTTCGATATCAGACCGCGATTAGATTCGTAATTAAATTGAGGCTTAAAGAGATATTTTCATTCTATGTCGAGAATTAAATCTCGAAATTGAAGTTGAAATTTACATAAAATTTACTCGCTTTTTAATTAGTATATAAGACGGGTAATGTATTTCAAATGAAATGTTTGAGACGAATGTATTTAATTAAGAAACCAAGTAGTTTTGTTTTCTGTTAGAAGATGATCGGTTTGATTTTTATAAAATTTATCAATGCTTTTAAGGCTTCAATTGTTCTTACTAGTAATGAAAAATAATAAATTTTTGATGTAATTGGAAAAAATTTTCTCTGTATTTGGTTGTTATAACAAAAATACAGAATCTTTATGACATTATTAGAAATAAATTCATGGAGGCTCACCTTCCTATACTAAGTTATTAAAAATGGCTGAAAGGAAAGATATACAGTTTTTATACTTCAAGTAGGACGTTTTACACCTCAAATTCAACTATAGGAAAATATTATTAAGATTGTCGTCATAGTAATCAATTAAATTAATTACTATGAATTATTGTTGATGTGTTGATTTTAAATTGTAAAACGTCCAATTTGAAGTGTAAAAACTGTAGAATTATTCAATATACATACATAAAGTGATGGATTTAATTTTTTTTCCACGATGACCCAAAGCTACAAAATTAAACGAAGAATTTGAAAAAAAATATGCAAATAGATGAAAAACGTAATTTGATGTAATGAAAGTTTCGATTTCATTGATTAAATTTATCATGAAAAAAATGTTTTTGAATAATCTAATTCTAACGAGCATACTACAAATCTAAAATTTTTGTTATAAAATTCGATTTTATAACAAAAGAAAAACTTTCCAGAAAACGTCCTTGTTTCGTGTGGCTGTTTCGCACCATTGTTCACCAACTCCACTCCAGAGCCCGACTATTGCTCATTTCCTTCTGTCTTTCAACCCTAATACTCTACGTGAGACGGGAATGATATTATTTTTCACATTCCGGAATCTATCCGCGAACATTGAATATTCGAGAGGGACGAAATTAGCGTTGGCGAAACGCTGCGCGATTGTCGTATTGCGAACGTGCGCCAATTTCGCCAAAGAAGAATATTGTCAAGTGTGACAGGAATAATTTCAGAAGGACTTGCATATTGTCTAGTGCGAATTCCTGCGAGCACTGTGAGCTGATTGTGTATATTTTGTTTCATTTGTCATGCCCGGGGAAAAGAATTGTCTATTTCGACCTGTCTCAGTTTGCATACAAATCGAGTGCATTTTTCTGTTTCAGGGTTTTATGAAAATTGCGATTTGTTTATTTTAATATTTTAGTTGATTTAAAAATAAATTGATAATCTATCATTATATTGAATTTAAAACAAAATTTAAAACATTTGAAACGAATTGAGTTATTATTTGAGCCGTTTATTGCACACATTGATTCATTCCATAAAACAAAAAGTTGAAAAATGCGATGAAACGTATGTACATTGATGATGATGATGATGACGTTAACATAATGATATTAATCTTTATTATTCAGGAAAGTAATTTTAAACATAAAAAGTTATGACCATACAAAGTATTATACTTTGACACTTAAATTTAAGATTTTTCAAAAAGTGGAGTTAATTGATCTGTGTAGTGAACGGCTCATTTATAAATCTTATTCGCAATCGCTGAAAGGAAACTGATTAAAATAATTAAGTTTTAACGATTTTGAGTATTAAAAAAATATATTCAATCATGGTTCTGATTAGCAAAAACATACAACGATCATTTAGAAATAAAAAAATGCATTATCATATAATATTCATTATTAAAACTAAAAAAAATTGACAGAATCGCAGTCGGTAGGATTCGAACCTACGCTCCCAGAGGGAATCTGATTTCTAGTCAGACGCCTTAACCGCTCGGCCACGACTGCTCATGATTGTTAATAAAACGACTTTCATTAAGTCATTCTATGTTTATTCAAGTGTTTTTTAATCCATATTGAAAAAAAGTTGCTCGAATTTAGGCCGAATTCAATGACAAACAGTTGCCTTTCGTTTAAACGAGAGCAGTCGCTCGATAACGACGGTCGACATTAAGAATGGATCGTAATCGATTTTGTTTTATAATTTTATATAAAAAGTGATAAATTTACGATATTTAAGCTTTAAGTGTTATTTCGAAGTAGTGTTGTTTTATTGGTCGAGTTGTTTTTATGTATTTTGAACGATTTGTGTTCATTTTCGTTTACTTGTTATGAAAGTTATAAAAATATTTGATCGATAGTATTTTATTTTGTCGAGTAAATATTTTTGCTTTTATTTTCAGTTTTATCAACACGAGAACTGTGTTCATTTCGATCCGAAAATCCCAGGATTAGAAATAACAAGTCTAGGATTTATGAGCGCAGAAAATTGGACGAGAATTCATGATGTGGAATTGTATCCCTTTCGTACTAAAATTCTAATCAAAGAAGCCATATAAAAAAATTATAAATTGAATATTATATGTAATCACAAATCGTAATGGTTTTTTTTTTAAGAATTCTCAAAAAAACTAAAATTTGAAGTTTAAACGTCTTAATTAAATTTTCGGTACTCAAAATGAGATTTTTTTTTAATTTTTAACATTTTTTTATCGAATACTATAAATTGTTGAATAGATTAATTAATTAATTAATTTAAATAAAAAAAAAACGTTTATTTATAATTTTTGCGACATCTGTATATTTCTGCAAATGCAACGCGACAAAGTCATCATCATAAGTGTGTCATTGAACTATGTTTCTCAACACTGACTCACTCACGAAGCGAAACCAGTTTTCTTTTAAATGACTCAAAATTTATTTCAATTGTGAAGTTCATATATTTCACAATCAGATGTTCCTACAAATCAATCATAAAATACTATTATAAATTAATTTTATCGTTGAATAAAACCGTATTTTTTTTTTCAACACATTTTTTTAGAAAATAATTTTAGACGAATTTGAATAAAAAAAATTAACAATATCATCAAATGGTTTATGGTTGATCATATTTGTCTACCACTCGCTTGATATCAACAATTGTGTATGCTCGGTATCTTCAAAAAGGATTAACCATTGATAATGTTCAATTGTCCCTTACCGAAATACGACTTGGGCTAGCGCGGTAAGGTATAATAGCCCAGTCTGCCGCATTTGTCCGGTAAGGCCTTGTCAGTGGATAACTAATAGGCTGCTAATGATGATGATGATGAATGTTCAATTGATCATCATCTAATTTCAATTCCAATAAAAATCTGATTGAAATTCATTGTAAGTTCACTTTTGATAAGGAAAAAGTAAATTTTGATGAGTTTGTATATTAAAAACTATTAATATTACCTAATCAATGCATTCAATAGAGTTAAATTATTTAAAAAAATTATATTTAATCGATGAAAGTTTCAGAAACACTGACTTTCTACCTAACTGTATTCAAATTGCACATAAAAGGAATAATTTTTCATCGGCAGTCGTGGCCGAGTGGTTAAGGCGTCTGACTCGAAATCAGATTCCCTTTGGGAGCGTAGGTTCGAATCCTACCGGCTGCGTTCATTTTACCCCAAAATTAAAAAAAAGATACACAAACAAAAACAACCCAAAACCGCACACAATACGCGAAAGTTGACTGTCGCCATTTTTTTATACACCATCCCACCTGCGAAGCCTGAAACAGACAATAAAACTTTACTGCGGAAACATAAGCGTATCTTTTTTACGCGGAGACTTATCAGTTCAAATTTACGAGGCTTTATTTGCAAAAATAAACAAGCGCGTTTATCGCGATCGAGATGTTTCGCGATTCGGCCGACAGGGCGCGCTGACGCGATAAATCCGAAAGTCGTAAATCTAAATTTTACGATGCGACAGTTTTTTTGTATTCAAATGTAAATTTGTGTATTACGTAATTGGGTGTGAATAAAAAAAAATAATTTTTGAGCGACCTCTATGTGTGATTTTTTTTATTAAGTGTAAAATTGAGGTTGTTGACTTTTTGGTACATATTTCGCATACGTTTTCAAAATATCTGGGTCAATTTTGTATGCGTTGAGTCAGCTCTTGATAAGTTTGAGAAACACTTGTATGAGCAGTCGTGGCCGAGCGGTTAAGGCGTCTGACTAGAAATCAGATTCCCTCTGGGAGCGTAGGTTCGAATCCTACCGACTGCGATGGAAATACTTTTTTTTGCTTTTTAATACAATAAATATTAAAATATATACATACGATGAATATGTACATACGATTTCGAATATGAAATCGAATTGAATCATTTTTTTGTTTTCGATTATTAAAAGTACATATGAAAGTGCCATTTCCGTGATGGAATATTATATTCGATCGTATCGCGGGATATATTAAATTTCGGGATTTGTTTTGGCGAGCCGGTGTCCCTCGATACATCATCCAAATCGAGTTTGCTCTTCCAGGCTTATAACGAAACTATCGAATTTCGAAACTTGTTTATGTTTATACGGCGCGATAAAATCGAAACGTCGATTTTTATACGAACGTTTCATTCGTCGGGATCGATGGGATTTATATTGTATTGATATTATTTAAATTTTATCGATGTTTTGCGATAATAAGTGAAACGTGTGTATCCGTATTTCAATGTCATGACAAGTGTCATGACGTCACGCGTAGATCGATGCGCCATCTGTTGTGATGAATTTGGAATGGGAAATTAAAAAAAAAATGTTTTTTTCGAAAAATTTATAATTTTTATTATGAGTTTGTTTATTTTTTTTTTGTTATTTGAAATTGTTTTTTATTTGATTTCAAAAAAACAAAAGAAATTTTGGGCTCGTCCGGGATTTGAACCCGGGACCTCTCGCACCCTAAGCGAAAATCATACCCCTAGACCAACGAGCCGGTACGAGGTTTTGATTATAAATTCTATTTAAGCAGTGTTGATATTTTTTATACATTTCTAATTTTTCTTACTAATTGATTTTGATTTAAAAACCGTTCTATAATAAATACTTTATAAATAATTTCAAATAACATTAATTATTTTTCGAACGCATACAATATTCACAATCGCGTTTGCAAAATGAAAACCGGTTTTATGTTGAACAGACTTGAATGGATATTATCACGTTGATTTCAAAAGAACGTATTAGATTTCACAATTGTAAAAATACGAACTCAATATTGAAAGAGTAATTTTATATATCATCATCATCATATAAAGTAATTTGCTATCTGTGCAGTATATAAAAAAAAATTCTGTTGATTTTGAACGATTGAAAAAAAATCTGTTTAAAGTCAACAAATTCACGATTTGTATACATTCAATCTAATTGCACATTCGCTTAGAAAAAAAAAAGCTTTTACCCTACAAAAAAATCTGAAAAACATTCGAAACGTAAATAACAAATACAATATTTTTTCGATCACTATCAAAGAAAATACACTTAAGTTCAAACTCGTGCATTCCGCGTTTCCGAAACAATCTATTCTAGCTCAGGGACACTTTCCCGAAATAATCTCAGACGCGTGTCACCGGCATTCTTTTCACTCAAAACTCATATTTTTTCAGACCTGCACAATGGCTTCTGGACAAAAAACAGCAATAATAAATAGGCGTCCATCAAACGTCGGACACTGATTAATATGGTCCAATTTCGGGCCACTGATCGATCGCGGACGTGTGTCGTTTTAGTATGTGCCGTACGTTGACCCGTTAGACGTTTAACCCCTGTCAATCTCCTGAAAAAAATCTGAAATAGCCAAAAAAAAGTAGAATCAATCTACGATCTAGATTGCCGATCGTGGGAGTTCAAAAGTTAAATTCACGCTTTGATCAGTCGATGGGAACTGACCTGTCCGTGGGATCGTTTAGATGTTCTAATTGAGAATTCCGTATTGTTATGTCAGGTTTTATTTTTTTTTCATAGAGACGTTGACTCGTTCAAGTTCGTTGATCCAACTTTGTCTATTTTTGTCGTTTTGAGGAACACGTGTTTCATATCTTCGTTTCGGAAGTGGACAGTTTCGGAAAGAACGAAGGTGGCAATGTTAAAAATATCTATGGAATTTTTCTATGAAAATTTATATAAATTATTCGAAGCTCCAATTCGACACGACAAAGCTTAATTAACACAGACAAATCAGAATTTAATTGTCGGCGCAAATAGGTGCACGTCAATTCCAATAATTCTCATTAATTACATACGTCAAGTACAGAACTTCAACTTCAATCTACTATTTAACATCGTCAGACACTACAATTTTTTTACACGGTTCAGAACGAATCGTTATTTAATGCATATAGTGTCGCAGAATTCTTTTCGTAGTTAATTTGCATTCATTACGTCTCGTTCTCGAAGATCAATTGGTCAAAAATGCAGACGGTTCATTCATTGAAAACTGCGTCGTTTCTATTGTTTGAATTAAAATAAACTCGATGCAATGTGCATATTTGAATTTTTCGATGTATGTTGTGGTCATTTTTTTTTGTTAATGTCGAATTCGTTCGTGGATTTGTGAAATAAACTTTTCGTATTTTTTGTTTATAAACTGTATCGTATTTTATATTATTCCTCGGTAATATTTAATGATAGAATTTGGAAAAACTTTCTACATTAATTCTGTATAAACTTTCACTCACGTGTATATACATACGAGTATAGTGGTTTTACTTTTATATCCATTTGATAGAAAATGGTTATTCATTCCCTTAGGTGTTACAAAAGTAATTATTGTACATAAAATATCGAAACTTATTTCTATGTTATTAAAAAGACTTTTATAACCAAAATGAAAATAAAATCTGAAACATTATACACTAACATTAATTGTAAACCATTCACTTGAAGATTATCAAAATCTAATATTTTTTTTCGATTAAATATTTATTTCGAATATTAAGAATTTAAATAATGATTTTGAACTGTAATAAATAAATTTTTAACTTCAAAAACATTCTTGAAACAATAAAAAACCAAATAAATTGTATTTTAATCATTGCGTAGACTTTGTTAGTACATTTTTTCATCTTATAAATCGAACAATAAAACAACGACCTTGAAATATTTTAAAAACCTTTCAATTCCATCTAAACGTCCCCGAAACATCTGAAAACATTAACAAAACAAAAAAAAAAAACTATACACAAGTCTCCATCGACTCAAATACCACCTTTTTTTTTTTAAACATCACCTCAACCTCAAACCAGAAAAATCCAACAAACGGCCTTGAACCACCCGAAAAAACCCAACCAAACGTCTTTGAAACATCCAAAAACCCCTTTAAAAAACCCCACAAAGCCTCCATCGTATGCCACTGACTCGGATCGTCATTACCTCACCACCCAGACGGGTATGAGCCGGGATGGGCTCGAACAGGCGCGTCCTCCTTTCATCGATATCGACTCAAATACCACCTTTTTTTAAACACCACCTCAACCTCAAATCCAACAAACGACCTTGAACCATCCAAAAAAACCCAACTAAACGTCCTTGAAACATCTAAAAACCCCTACAAAAGCCTCCATCGCATGCCACTGACTCGGATCGTCATTATGCTCACCACCCAGACGGGTATGAGCCGGGATGGGCTCGGACAGGCGCGTCCTCCTTTCATCCGATAATGAGAGAACACCTGTCAGGGACATTCGCTCTTATTTCGCCTCTTTCGAGGCCGAGGGATACACGTCAGGTGAGCGCAAAAAGTGCCCTCGAAGGAGACCCGCCTCTGCATTATGTGGCTGTCGGGCGTCTGCTCGTTATAAGTTGAAGGGCTCGCGTTTTGTTGCGGACGTTTCTTCGGCGTTTAAAATGGTCGGTCGGTGGGTTTTTGTGGGGGGTGTGGGTGGGCGTTGGGGTTCAATTGGTGTTTTGATAATTTTTAATGGGTAAGATTTGAGTGGGTGTTGAAAAAATGTGGGTTGTGGCTTATAATGAATTGCTTGTGCATTAGAATAATGTACGATGTGTTTTATTTCTGGTGTATTAAAGAATGTCGTATTTAGCGTAATTTTATTTGTAGTGTGCAATGAAAAAAAAAGTGTATTATAAAATATGAAATGAGCTATAGAAATAATAGTTTGTGCATTGAAATTATCGAGAGGTGGCAATGTCGCCAGAGTAAAGTCATCTTTTATAGTCAATACAATACAACTGTCAACTGTCAACGCTTCCTTTTGTTAAAACTTTTATTTAATTTAATTAATATTTTGACAATTTGGTCCAATTTGATTCAATAATATAATGAGAGTTGTGAACAATGGTTGTGCGGTTGGTATTTTTCCCTGTTCGCGTTTACGGCGTTGCCGATCCTTTATTTCTATTCATTCTAATGCACGTTTTATTTGTTTTAAGGTACTATTTTTTCAATGATCAAAATATTTCTTCTAATGTACACATTTCAATGCTCATGCAAAATGCATATATTATTTTGTAATGCACACTAATTTTATTAAATGCACGTTTAAATTCTCCCCATTTTTAATAACATAAAATTTAATAGACCTTTCAAAAAATTCAATATGTAAATTTTGTCACATTTAAATACTCAACCTTATATTCCATTAATAATTCAATATAAAAAAATACGAAGCATACGAAAAACTACAATACAAAACAAAAACCATCAAAATATTCCAGACCTAGACATTTTCAGGTTCATTTTTTCAGCTCACGTCTTTCGAAATTGCAGCGTCGCGCAGACGGCCTTCTTCCACTTTCGCCACGAGAGCGCATCGTTTCATTTTCTTTCGGTAATTTTCTCCAAAACATTTTTCCAGGCCTTCGATTTTCCGATTTGGTATTCTTCGGAGGCCTGCGACGTTTCGGTCGTCAAACCCTAAACGGGCCAAGGGTTGGGGTTTCGGTTCGAAGGGCGAAATGTCGGACCGACGTCACGCCGTAGTAATTGTTGGATATTTCTGAAATGAACTGAAAGTTTCTTAGTGTGTTAGAAGTTTGTATTATGTCATTGGGTAACGAGTTCGATATATAAAAATGAATTCGATGTATTTTTTTTATTTTATTTGAAATGAGCTGTCTGAGGCTTTTTTTTTAGTTTTCGTTCTAGCTTAATTGTGAAACTAATGAAAGTTTCAAAGTAAATTGATCGGTCTTTGATGAATTGTATATAATTTATTATGCTTTGGGATATAGAAAATTTTAATATAAATTTGCATGAAGAATTTAATAAATTTTAATAAAGACCTGTAAAAAAGCCATGATTATTTTTTTAAAATCAACTTTTATCATAGTATAAATAAACAATTAATCAACTAATTCAACTCTAATGACGCATCATGAATTTTTGGCATTATAAATGACTATAAATTTTCAAATCAACACATAATAATTTAATTAAACAGGAACGAGGAACGGTCATATTTATAACCGGCGGAACAATCGCAACGGCGCCGTTGCAATTAAAGACTAATTCCGTCGCTAAAAAGACCTTGAAATTAGAAAAATATATTCGAAAATAGACGATATTTTATATTATTGCAAAAAAACATAATAACATACATTTCCAAAGTCACATATCGACGATTTTCGTAGAAGGCGCCCGGAGAGCGAAGATTGCGCTCCCGCTGGCGAAAATACGATTTTGCAAAAAAAAGTGCCACACACATTTTGCGACAAATGCGCGAATTTCGAACCGAATCGACGACCGCAAAAGCCACTTGAACTGTGAAAATACACTATACAATATACCAAAATATACTTTGGCATTACATCGCCAATGTATTATACACATGCGACGGTTCGATTTGAACGTTTGAGACGACTCTGTCGCTTTTTCACTAGAAAAAATTTCAATTTTCGCTCGAAATTTATTAAAAATCGAATCGGTTTGAACGTTTATAAAATATATATGCGTTTTTCGCCGAACAAAAGGCGGCCTTTGAACGTTTCCATCGCGGAGCACATTAGCGGTTATTTACGAGAACCGGGGGGTCTTTGTCGACTGGTGAACTATCTGCTCGCATAATATGACGTTGTTTAGCATTTTTATAAGCTCGAAGAAAGCTATTTACGTGGAAGAATCGCCGGAGGAAAGTGCCGGAGCTTTTTCGGTGCCGGAGTGCTTGCGACGCCAGTTATTCATCTTTGGGTCGTGCGAGTAAATCAAAGGAATGTTCTGGATTCGAGTTCGAAAATGTTGTATAGATGGATCAGTTGTTAGTTGGAAAGTTTTGAATTCGAAAGAGGAAAGTATCAAAGATCTGTTGTACAATATTTGAGATTGACAAACTCGAAATTGTGTAAGAATGTCTTATTAAAGTTCTTTTTAGATCAAACTTTCGTCTTCATTTAACTTGCAAAGTTATATTTAAAGCAGAGTTTTCTGAATTTGACATTGTTTGCTTTCATGAAATTCTTAGTTACATATTGTAATAATGTACATAAAAAATGAATTATTCAAATATCATTGTAAAATTCTTATGAAAATTACACAAAGAAAGTCAACTATTATTTTAACGAAATTATGTGCTTGTTCAAGTCTAAAACGCTGCTCGACCTTTATTTGTTTTCCCGAAATTAAGAAAAGGGTCTCATTCACCATATAAAGCTAAAACCTAGTAAAAAAGCAGTATGTATGTTATGTTGGGGGACTTGGGCTATATTGAATGTTAATATGTTGGTGTGGATTTAGTGTGGTTTTGGTGGTTCCGGGAGCTTAGACGTTTAGAAGAATTTATGCTCGCCAAGGCAATGTCCGGTCGTCGTATATTGGTTTTATGTTGTATATGTTGAAAAATGCATTTTTTTATTTTTTTTATATCACATTGGAACTTTTATTCGATAAATATGAGATATTTTTAGATATTTGATTCAATTCAAGTGATAAATAAAGGTTTATTCTGTGTGTCGTTTCAATAGAAAATTCGAAGATCGATTTAGTTCTTAAAATGTAGTGAAGAAATTTCTCAATGCTTAGAAAATAAATAAAGAAAGAAAGGATTTGTAAAATTTACTTGTACGCCGTTTCGTGTTCTTGCAGTACATGTAAAAGTAAATTTCTTCGTAAAACTAAAGCAATTTAAATAACAATAAAAGTTAAAATTGTTTCCCCGACTATAAAAAAGTAGTACTAAGAAAAATTATTTCGGCATATTTGTAAAATTTTCCACGAATATCTCGAAGCGGAAACTTCACCCCGTTGAAGATCGATCGTCTGAAAAAATTCATACAAACTTTCAGTTTTATGCACGAAGTCGTAAAAATTTCCAACTTTCGAATTTCACTAAAAAAAAAACAACTTTTTCCAGATCGCACTGGAAAATTTTCACGTACATATACATTTATAGAATTAAATTTGCCAACCCCGACTTTCAATCCACGCCATTTTTCCATTCCTTCAATATTTACAACACCGTACATTAACACGAAAACATATTCGAACCTGACCTTTTCGCCAATCGGAAAAAGCCCGCGAAACCCTCGGGACCCACACATTCCGAATACCGATTAGCCTAGGGTGCATAGGCCGCATTCCCCACGGGATTTCGCATCTCGGGATAAATAATTTATAAAAAGAAAGGCCCGCGCTTAATTGAACCTTCGTCGATTTCTGCCGGCGGGATCGCGTGATTTAAACGCTTAAACTATTCGTCGGGACGCGAAAGTTTTATGGATCTTACGGGACGGAGTTTATGGAATTTCGATGTGAAATTGCCGCTAGTTTCGTACGCAATACACATAAACGCAACTGGGAAGTTTCTATCGGTTTCGTCCTAATTTACTTTTGCGGTTAGACGTTAGAGAGACGGACGGTTACGGCCCCCTGTGTTCGCTGGTTGGCTTAGTTTTACTGTTAAGAAATCGATCGGATGTGTTTTGAATGCTTTTTATCTGTTGGTTAAATGTTTTGATGGTTTTGACTTTTTTTTTATAATATTTTGTGAATGCGTCATGTAAATAAGTTGTTATAAATTTTAAACAAATAAAATTGTATTTAGGTTTCATTGTTTAAAAGTACTAAATTATTTTCGATTGATATGCGGAGATGCATAAGGGAATAGTTGCATGATCATACAATTAATTAAAAAAAGGCTTGGTAATGGTGAAGACCGATTATATGTTATTTCGAGGTCTGAACCATATAAGGCCAACGATCGCATAGTGGTCAGGAAGGGCGCAGTCTGCTCAGCCCCTAACTCGTCTGTCTCACTGGTTGTCAATGCGATATGCTTAGTGAATAGCAATCAGAGGTTCTAGCACACAGAAACATGTATCGTTGTCTGAAAGTCTTCTCCGTTGACATGAGCGGATTGGTTATTATGTTACATGCCCCTTAGGCCCTCACCATACTATTTGTACTAGCATGGTATGGTATAGCCTAACCTTTCACATTTATTTGATATGACCTTGTCCTGCAGTGGATAACTTACAAGTTGCTAATGATGATGACGATGATATTATAATAAAAAATAGATAAACTATCGATACGCATTCAAATCCATCTACAGATCATATAACAACCCCTCTCAACCTTCACAAAACCCATAAAACACACTAAATAAACCAAATCCAAAACACAACCCTTCTTCCAAACAATTTAAACCAATTTCTCCGCCAGCATCAAATGCAGATTTACAACATCCCGCAAACCTCAAGCACAACCTCACAATCATCAAAAAGTTCAACACAGTTCGCCATCCACGTCCCGCCTCCCATCCAGGTGAGCGTCCCGCCTTCTTTCGGCCGTCGGTAATCTAATTTGTCCCGGCGAACACAATCGGTTCGAAACTTGTTCGACAAAGTCAATTACCAATCGAAGCATGGATAATGGGATTCGAACCACGCCCGGCTCCTTTGTTTCCGCGACATACTTTCCTGCGAGTCTGCGGGGAAAAATAAGCGAACAATCGCATTTCGGACGACGAAGATTGCTCCGTTCCCGAATATGATTGACAAAGGACGGGAGTTCCCTCCCATATGAGATTAGGGGGTTTTTAATGGGGGGTCGGCTTATATCGAAAGACGCTTTCGTGGGGGTGTTTCGTTTAGATGGTTTTTGAATGGTGGAGACTGGAGAGGTTCGATCTGTTCTGTTGAGTTGTATTAAATATAAAATATTTAACAAGTCAGCATATTAAAATTAAAAATAACAAAGAACATGATTCTTTTCTAATATTAAAAAACAAAAAAAAACGTTTACTATTCGCGTCTCGTTCCTAGGACGGTCTTCTTTTGATCAAGCCAAATTTAGTCACTTGAAGTATTACGACCTAATACATGATTTTAAGTATATATGAATTCGAAAAAGATGAGTATTTAATTTGTATTCAGTTTTCAGAAGTATGTATATTATAATATTTCGAATGATTGTCAAGTCTACGAATTTTGAAATTTTAATGAAATATTCAACTGAATGAAAATGGAGATGAAGTCTTCAAACTTAATATAAATTTTTTCTATTTCATCAAAAATTTTCATTCGTTTATCATATTGGAATATATTTGATTAAACTATTACGATTATGAAAGTTTTTATATCTAAATTTGAAAAAATAACAACTTGTGTTTTGTATTTTTATAGAAAAAAAATTATAACTTTTAGGACCTCGAATTGCGATTCAAATCATTTAAATTTTTTATCTAAACTGTACCCATAAGGTAGCAATATTTTAAAAAAACTGTATTGAAGTTACAGTATCTCTTTATTTAGTAATTACTGATTTCCATCTGTTTGTTTGACTGTGATAACGCTCATAGTAACTCGTTCATATTTCCAACTTTACTTGTTTTATTCCATTATTTTTTTTTTTTAAATTATGCATCCAATGATACTCAACGGACTATAACAACAAAGCTCACACATCATCTCTACATAAATCAACAAAAAATACAAAACAAAAATTTCATCCACCTCAAAGATTGAAATATCAAAAAAAGACCAATCAAGCCCTGCAAAATTTTTCAAACCACTCTCACATACACAAACGAACCAAAAAAAACCCCACTTCATATCCGTTGCACACTCAAAACGAAAAAGCACCATACGACACATGCACACCGCAGACACACGCACACCACACACAATGCGCACACGGACACCAGCGCGCGGCCGTTCAATTAACCGCGCCGACGGGGCGACCGTAATTAAAGGGAGGGGCCGCTTTCCCGCCGTTTTTTCCACGTACGTTGGCCCCCCTGTCGCTTTTTCGCTCCGCCGTATTTTCGTTGTGCGCGTTTTTTTTCGCAGTGTCGCCTCGCATCCGCCGACAGATAGCGGCTCGGAAACTCGCGATAAGGGCCCTAGGATGAGCCGGGGTTACTGGTCGCTTTTTTCGCGACCTCGGGCCGTTTCCTCTTTTCGACCTTTTTGTTGGTGTGCGTGTAATTTTGGTTTTTTAGGTTGATTTTTTTGCGGGATGTTTTCGAACTGCCTGTTGATTGTTATCGTTGAGGTCGTGGAATTTTTGGATATGAATGTCTCTATTTGATTCGGATTATGTTAAATTTTTTAAATTATGTTTTATTATTTTGAAATTACAGTATACTCTCGATTATTTGGGCATATGCCGGGGAGGATGGGCATGGATGACCGAAAAACACGTATAATCCAAACTTAAATATTTTTTTAATTTTCTCGAAACTGTAACTCGAGACTTCAGAATCTCTAACTCACACGCATAAGGAGAAATAAAATTTTCACAAAAACAAAAACTTGCTGTCAAAATCGGCTTGTGGCACATGTTCGACTTTTTTGGGGCGCAAATATTCAAACGAAAAGTACAACGCATTATTGTATCACGCCGTTTGTTTCCTATGTCACATAAATAATATAGTTCAAATTAAAAATACAAAAATTTAATTAATTGTAAGTTTAAAAAATTAATTGTATATATTTTAGGTACGGATAATCCGCAGCTGGATAATCGAGAGTATACTGTATATTCAAAACTCTTTTTACACATGAGATATGTTCCAGAGACTACCATGTAAAAAAATGTATAGTGATCATATAAAAATATGAAATTATAATGAAAAATGTGTAATGTAGTGAAATTTTGGCATATGAAATCATCAAAACATAATAAATTTTCATGTGATAACTATAATTGTTTACTGGCCTGGTCCGGATCTTACTATTGTGACATGATTATACCTTTTTTTTACTCTGTGTTAAAGTGAAAAAAAAAACAGCGTGATCGGTCCTTTTTCTTGAACCGTGTTGCTACGAAACCGTGTAAAAAGTATTGGATGTACTTTGTATGGTGATAAAAAATAGTGGCCGGAAATTCTTATCATTATGATATTGACCTTGTATTTTGTTTTATGTCGTGTTTAATGTCTGCTTATGTTGGAACTAATTACGAGATTAAAATTGCAATTTCCTTTTATGTGACAATAATATAAAACGGAAATCATTTCTCATACATCGAAATATTGATTGCATACAGAATATCAATCATATGAATTCAAATATGATCGAATTTTCATATAGAAATTTAACAATTTTAAATAATTTTTACAAAAAATATAATTTTCTAATTTGAACAACAACTTACCTATAAAATTCGCCAATCGCGCGAAATATTCCATTCAGATTCGAATTGAATCAAATGTCGCGCAAAACAAAGGTGCCCCCCGGTCTGCCCCCACCAATCAACCCATCTCTTTCCAACAAACGCTTATCAAATATAGCCTTATCTCTTTCGCACACAACACCACCCTATTACTAGAAACGCCGTTACACTGCCACCTCACATACTACCATTCCAACTCAATTTTATACAAAAAAATACTTTAATAACATATACAATAAGAGCGTTTATATTCTGAAATACAGTTACAAAATCAGCCGCATAACGGCGACTTAAATAACCAACGCCGTTTCAGTGCTATTTTGAGTAGATATGAGAATTTATAAAATATACGAAAATGTTCTTTAGTTTAATATGTAATAAGAGTGTTTTTGATATCGTGTATAGTTATAAAAACGGCATCGAAACGGGTATGGTGCTTAGTACCGAGCGAGCCTCCTACTAGCCGGCCAGTCTCCCGCGAGCTTTCGCGCCGTTTAGACGTTCAAACGAAAGCGAGGTCGTAACCGAACGCACAACAGCCATCTATTTCGGTCATGTGACACACTCGATCCGAAAACTGCACACATGTCCGAGTATAAAATGTCGGCCGCAACGTGAACAGAACTAGCCGTCCGCACGGGTCCGAGAAAGCGCTTCCGCGTTTGTTTTTGTTTTTTGTTTTTCGTTGTTTTGATTTGAGCGTGATGGGCGTCTCGACGTGCGCGCTGTTGGCAGCGCTGGCGATGACTTTTGGCGCGGTTTTGGGCAAGGGCCCCGCGCAAGGGCCTGTCGAGTCGTGTCAGCCTGAAAAGATGACCGTTTACAGGATGGTGCTGCACACTTTTTGGACCAGGGACAAGTTTCCGAAGCATTATCCCGACTGGAGGCCTCCGGCTCAGTGGTCTAAAGTTTATGGTCAGTTTTTTTGATTTTTTTGGAATTTTTTTCTGTTTTGAAATTGACAGTTTGGGTCTGAAAATTGAGGAGATTTGTCTGAAAATTATTTCGTATAGAAAATAGTTGTGGGTAAAAGCGTTTTTAATAATGTGTATCATTTTTTTTCACTGAAATATCTGAAATATCGTATTTTCATATTTTTTTGAGATTTAGAATGTAGATACAATTTCTTCTAATATTTTATAATTGAAATAATTTTCATTTTTTTTTTAAAGATACGAATAGATAGTTAATAAATATAAGGTAACGCATCAGTGGTTGATCATTTTTCAGAAAAACGAGAAAATTAAGGTTAAGGTAGCTGTTTATTACATCTTATCTATCGCGCCCTTTCCGAAAGATTATCGTTTTTGAAAACCTTTATTTTTACCTTATTTTGAGAAGTGCTCAACCACAGGTACATGGTCGATCTGATCGACAGGTACACGGACAACTTGGTGTCGTTACCTTATATCAATATATTGATATAAATAAAAATTTTATCACTGAATTTTGAATATTGAATTTTATTGAATACATATTGAATTTTATCACTGAAAACGTACTTAATAATTTAATACTTTTCAATCTAAAGTATATGTATATACAATTAAAATGATTAATATGTATTTCAAATTTAAAAGTATAATTTCTGTTTATAATCCAAATAACATCGAATAAACATTTGATAAATTGATGTAATTTTTAAAGCGATTTTATAAACATTTTGCGAAAATAAAATAACGGATTCGAAACCTTTCCGATTCATAATTGATATATTCCGTATGCAAATACGTTTTCTTTCCATTCACAAGATCAAACGAATCACACGATGATCAAAATAAAATTATGCTTTTGTATTCGTTCAAACGGGCAACAGGTCCTCCATTATGCTTTCAAGGCCAATTTGGCTTCGGTATTTATTTCTATCGAATTGTTTCATAATGTCGATCGATTAGGCTGTTGTTTATATCTGTGTGGGGAAAATTAAGAATTCGGATCGTCCTTTTTCTGTGTGTCGATGGTGATGGATCTGTTTTTGATGGGCTAACTAGCGTGTCAATAATGAATCGTTGAACTGCTACGGTTTTATTGATAGGTGTAAAAAATGGTGCCATCTGGTTTGAATTGTAATAGAGTTTTTTGTTGCGTTGATTGATAACTCGGTAGATTGTTATATTATCGTTCGATGACTCCATTTGTTATTATATAATGTTCATTGCAGGAAAATATTGTTTTGCATAATGAAAGTGTGTTTTGAAGAGTTTGTATACTGAATGGTCTTATTCTTATTGTTAGATCATCAGTCTACAAAGGCCGCCCGGTCAATGGTTTATTAGTTAATAAAAAAATCCTAGATTTAAATTTTGAAAACCACAAATGAGTAATTCTAACTTTAATTGCATCTCTACTGTTCACATTACAAGTATTTTTGGTTGCCGCGGTCGCGTTATTGTTTTTATAAAATTAGTACAGTAAAATATTCCATAAATACACTTTATTGTTAGACATTACAAAAATTTCTACAGGTCATTTAATATTTACTGGCTAGACCAAAACTTATAAGGAAATATCTTTCACATAATAGATTAGTTTGAATACAGTTATTACTCATTGATTTGGAGAAAGGCGAAAAATATTTTACCATCGGAGAAGTGTGTAAGGACTTTCGTATCGGCCTTATATTGAGTTGTTTAGAAAGTGAAATATTACATTTTTTCTAAAAAAAAAAAAAAACAACCAAACAACTATTGAATATAAACGAAATTCGTGTTTAACTTTAAACTATGTATATGTATTTGATTTTTTTTAATTTCTGGTTTAGTTTTGTCACTTTGAGTAATCACAGAACAAAGGTCGCCTTTGTCGCCTTTGTTAATACGAGAAACTAGATCCTATAATGTTTCCCAAAATTTTAATCATTCTATTATGAATTTGTTATAATCTAAAAAAGGTTGGCTCTCGGATAACATATTTCTTAGATTTTCAACATTCGATGAAGAGACCTCGTCCTGCAGTAGACAACTAACAGGTCGACATTGATGATATAATCTAAAACACAAAATTTGGATTCTAAAACAAAAAAAAACAATCAAAACATCCATCAATTACCACCAATCAACGACCATAACACCTCAAACCAATCTTCAATTCACAAACTTTTTACGATACACACAACAATCCAATATCACCGAATTGACCCACCCACACACCTCAAACATTCATCATTGTCCACGCTCCTTCCCCTCCATCATCCCGACTTCGACATTCAAAAGGGCGTATCAATCAAGACCTCCCCGCCGATGACTGTATGATTGATTTGTTTTCCCGCTTAACGAACTCGGCTAGACGGACACGTTTCCCTTAATTAAAGAGGCAACCCTCGGTGCAGAGTGTCCCAAGGAACGTGCTCGTTCCGTGTTCGGGGTGTTGGTGTTAATTCGGTGCTATGTAATGGAGCTGGTCGGTGATTGATTCGTGTGGGCCCCCGTTTTTGATGTCGATATGTGTGGTCGGTGTTCTGGATGGTGATGGCGTGCTGGTTTCGTTGATGGGTTCTTTGCGAAGAGTTGGTGGTTGGTTGTGTTGGTTGGTGGTTTTGGGTTTTGGTAATTTGAGGTTTTGATTTGATTTGATGTCGGAGTTAAGTTGTGAGTGGTGCAGTGTATATATGGATGTGGTTAGATGGAAGTATTTGAGGGATGTGTCATTTTGTATAATATTTGGTTGATGAATTCCTTACGAAGAGTTAGTGGTTGGTTGTGTTGATTGGTGGTTTTCGTTTAGTAATTTGCGGTTTTGATTTATTGGATGAATTCGTTTTCGGGTTAAGCGATATGAAAGCGTGTATGTGATTAAATTAAACTATTTGAGAGCTGAGTCATTCTGTACTTGGTTTGGTTGATTGAAGGTTCTCATTTTTTTATATAGTGCATATTTTAACCTTTATTTTATTATATGAGTAATATTTTGATTTATTAGATAAATTCAATGTCGAGTAAGTAGTGAATTCAGTAGATGATGTTAAGTGACTAATGGTGCAGTCAATAAGTGGATATAACTTAATAAAACCTTTTTCTTCCTGGTTTTTGTTAGCCCTGTACTATGCAGGGCGCCAATTTGTTATTTAAAAAGCCTAAAAAAAAAAAAATTTTTGATATTTTAATTTAATGAGTTATCTTTCCATTATTTTTAAGTGAAATAAAAAAAATTGAACTTCCATTAGATTTAAAAAGCTTTGTAATGTAGATTGTATATTTTGACGATGTAAAAGTATTTACAATACAAAAAAAAATTGAATAAGCGATTCACTCAATCCGATCGTTTCCAATAATATTAGCTCAAAAGTTAATTTCCAATGTAAAATCGTTAAATACATGTCAGTCGAGATGCTTTGAAACTTTGAAACACAAAGTGCACAAGATTGTTCGACGAGTTCAGAAACTTATACCTTTGTGGTTTCCAGGCTTTGTTCGGCGGCTTAGAAGATTGAACGTCTCAATTGAGTCGATCGTTATCAATTTATTTAACAATTTTTGATCGAAATAACAGAGTCTCGGTACGTTTGACGATCGCTGAAATTCTAAAATAGGAAGCCTTCACGAACACGGTCGCTCTTGAAGAAAAAGCGCGCAATCGTTGAAATAAGAGTAGTTCGATCGGTTTAAATTGTCTTTTTGAAACGCGAACGCAATTCAGAGCTTTCAAGAAAATCGTATTTCTTCAGAAGTGGTTTTAGACCGGCGGTGTACGCTCAAATTGAATTCTTAAAGCTTATTTTCATCGCAAAATTATTTGCGAAGCATTTCACTGCGATTAAATGATTTGAGCATTTAAGTTCATAACTTAAAATAAACACTTTATCATTCGAAACGCCGAATCTAGTTAAAATTTGGAAAAGTGAACGAACCGATCGAAAGATTCAACTCGAAGTTTCCAAAGTTCATTTTGTAATTTCGAATCAAAGAAACACTCCCCTCGACGGATATTTTGCTGGGCGAAACCTTTGATATTTCGCAAAGGAAAAAAGCGACGTAAACACATTATATTTAAAAACAATACTTTTCGGAGCACTCGAGGCATTTTGTGCGGAATTTGTTCGGCGGAACAACAACCTTCGCCGGCATTTAATAAAAAAAAGTACGAAAGTATGTAGTATGACGTACTTTGATAATGTAATAAAGCGTTCACCTTTTACGTCTAACGAAAAAAGCAGAAACACGATTTTTTTTGTCTCTGGAAAGCACAACGACAACATTTACCTAGATTTGTGCGCTCGACGCGTTTGTCGTCCGGAAAAATCAATATCATATTATTTTCCGACAAGATTGTTCGTAGCCGAATATTCCCGGAGTTATACGTATCCATATAATCTATATTAGGGCACTGCTTGCGAGTGTTCTTGAAAAACAAATCCTCGGGAAAAATACGGGATAACGCGAAAACTCCAGATTTCCGCGAGCTTTTTTTTTTCCCTCGTGTGTGGCTTTGCTTTAACGCTTACGTATAATAGATACGATATAGCAGTCAATATTTTATGTCATGTTGTATAAACTATCTGTCTAAACACGCGGATTGACTTTTCAATAGTGTCTATTGTTCAAGGATAGTACCTATATTGTAAAAAATATAATATTTTAAAATATTCATCACTTTACATTTCTGTTTGTTTGAAATGAAAAGGTGGATTGAAAAGCAGTGTTTTTATTTATTTTATTCGAAATGTTTGAAAACTTGCATTTCTGCTACGTTCTGAGTTCTCGAGGACTTATAAAAAAGTATTTACATATGTATATAAAATATTTCATTTTACAAATGATTTTTGACTGTATAAAACTTATGAATGTAGATTTCATTTTATTCTTTGTCAAATGATATATAATTTGAAAGTATCATATTTTAATGAAAATTTGGGATAAAATCTATGTGGATTAGAATTAATGTTGCCGAAAAAATAATTGAGATGATGACGTCTTGACAAATTGGGAATTGAAGGGGACGAGGTGATTTACTAGGTTTTCGTTATAATGGACCGTCAACCATGACAATGAGTTTTTTTTTTCAATTTTATAAAAATTTCTACGAAAAAGTATGAATAGAATTCCGCGTGAAAACACCCAACGGAAATCGATGATATTAAATATTTAAAATCGATTGAACAAAATGTTCCATTATAAAAGATTACATAGCAACTGCGTATTTTTGGTAATCTTTATTGATTTTTTTCAATTTCGTAATCAAAATACATCGGATATATGATATCATATGTATGTTTCCTACAGAAAATTCGACAAATTCATCCTAATTAATATTTAGCCCCGGGGGTCCCAAGGAAATCAGAAGCTTCAAGCGAAAGCTCTCGCCCCTACTTCCTTTTTTCCCTTCGCACAAAGAGAATTGAATAATGATACTTTAAATAAATACTTCTAATTATAAACACAATGTGCACCCTAATTATTCGGCTTGTACTGCGGTCCGTTTTTACCATGTCCAAAATTAATACGCCGGAAAAGAGATACAAGTTTTTTCGTCCCCCTTTTCAGGAGTCTGTTTTATTTTATTGTATTCTTTTAAAAGATTTTTTCATTCCAAATCGAGCATAGCACGTTGTGTACGAGGACAACTCACCGCTGAAAAAAAAAGATGTTTGCGAATTCAGCTCATTAATCTTTTCGACGCGACGTTGACGCCCCGTCCTGAAAAACGGAACATTTTTCAGGAATACACTCCCGCTCTATCGTGATATTTAAATTAATTGCCGTTAATGCCCAGAATTTTTTTTGGTATATTCGATTTTTTTTCAGCTATTGTTATATGAAAGTAGAGGGTTGGTGAATTGTGATTAGTAGAATTAGAAATAGGGGGATAGTCACAGAAAATTTATACATATTTAATAGTGGTTTATATTGATTTGATTGAATATTGATTTTGAACTTATAGTATTTTGTATTGGTACTAACTGTTTTTTTATTCTATTTTAGTATTGAAAATTTGAAGTATTTTCTTCATAATGATAAGGAAAAATATCTCAAAAAATACATAATAGTTTGATATTAACAAAATAGTCATTTTCATTAATTTAAGAACTTAACCTTACAATTTAATAATATCGATCTAATAACAATAATTTATAAATAATATTTATTGTAGAATAAATTTTTTTTTATAACAATTATAAAAAATCAACTCTTATAGATAAAATACTTTTTTAAGTAATATCATTCTGAAAATATCCAATCAAATCCACTAATTAAAAAATCTTCACTGACATCAAATCTTTGAATATAATAATCAATAATCAAATCCAAAATTATTCATTACTGATTAGGTGCGTTTATATGTTGTACGAATTTCCCCATCGCAAAATGAACACCGACAAAATCACTTCCTCTCATTTCGTTTCATTATCAAAATTCGGGGTTTCGAAACCCGACAAAAAAAATAAATACATCCCCGCTAACGAAACGACGTTAATTATACGAATCAATTGAGTCACGTTGTATTCATGGAAATTTGTAAACAAAATTAATGCAACGCAATTATCGTCGGTCGTAAACGTTTCGCATTCACCCGGAATATTTATCCCGTGTTTTTCAGAACCGCCTACAAAACCCCCCAGCAGGCTTTATGAAGGGATGAAAACATTGCGTCCATAAACAAAAAGTTGTTTTCGATTTCGACTCTTTTCAGCGGGAAATATGTACGTTTGAAACGAGCTGAATATAATTTGCACTCGTATATCGTTCTGGTTACAAAAACGTTTCGTTTTTTCGATTGAATTCAATATCGTATCACTTTTCATAGAATTGTTCCGAATTCGATGTATGAAAATTTAATAGTATCTATGAAATACCTAAATTAAGAATCCATACTGTGATGTAACAAAAGTTGTTTGTATAGGTCTTTTGAATAAATATCGAATGAGGTTTGTTCCAAGTACATATTTTATTTCAATAAAGCGAATGTTTGTATGGAATAAATTTATTTAATAAGCAGAGTTCTGCGTCGAATTAAAATTTGAACGGATCTAAAAATAGTTTATTGTTCGAGAATGTTACCGGGTAGAATATTTCGGGAGAAGTTGTACATTTAATCTGAAAATAAATACAGAAACGAGAATTTATACATCGTTGATTTTCATCTGTGTTTGACGTAATTTTCAGCACAATGCCGAATCTGCGGAAACTTTATTACTGTACAGAAATTGTACATTTCACCGAAGATTTTTGTTCGAACATCCCAACAATGAATCGGTACGTCCGAGCGATTCGATTCGAATTACAAAACATGAATAAAAATATTAAACATATTTTATTATAGCGACAATAAATACATAAAAAATTCCATTATCCACCATAAATAATTTATTATTCGATCGAAAATCACTCCACACAAACAGCACACGATAACGACGATGATAGCTTTCGCCATTGAAACGTGTCAATTTCAGCCCAACTAAACACTCCTTTGTGCCTTCCGATAGAGGCAACTTTGTTCCTCAGCACCTTTGTTCATCGCAATATGCAAATAATAATTTAATGAATAATCGTTCTCCATAAAGCGCTCGAGTCGCGCGCCGAATCGAATTTTAATTTAATCCCCGTCAAATAATAGCGGGCGCGTTAATTGCAACGCGATACGGCGAAAATTAAACAAACAATTTTCCCGCGTCGCTCGAAATTTAATTACAAAAACGTAATAATAATCCGAAACGACTTCGAAGTCGACGTTCGAAAAGGAGCTCGGTTTTCTCGAGATGGTGCACGGATGGGTGGTTTTGCGCCCCGGGCCGTTTTGAGGCTTATTAAAAATGTTTAGGGTGTTCGGATTAGTGTTTTGTGTATTAGGTCTGTTTGGGAATGGGGGAAATTTAGTTTTGGGTAGTGGTGTTAGGGTCCAAATTAGGACGGGTTAGTTGTGATGGTTTGAAAGGAAATAAATGTGAGTTGTAGGTTTTATTTTTTTGAAGGTAATTTTGTATGGAATTGATAATGAGATTGAACGGTAAAAAAATTATTTGGGTTAGTGTTTTGATATTCAAATATGTCGCCTCAATTATTCTGGTATTAAGTAAAATGTTCGTTACTGGTTTTATTTTTAAGAAGTTAACTTTGTATGGAATCGATAATGTATAAAATTATTAACTGATACGTTTATAAATGTGAATGGTGAGAATTTGATTTGGGTTAGTGTTTTTAAGTTTCAAATAGGTTGGCTCAATTATGCTGGTATTAAGTAAAATGCTCGTTACAGGTTTTATTTTTATGAGTTAACATTGTATGATACGATAATACATAATATAAAGGAAATTGTATAATATACTGATTTTTATTATTGTAAACGATAAAAATTTAATTTTGTGTATTTTTAACGTTTCTAGGATTCAACTAGAACTGCCTAGTTATGTTGGTATCTTAGAATGAACTGCTAGTGACAGTAAAAAGGTTTACTTTTTGTTAAGCCAACTTATTTTTATATTTTTGATAACATCGGATATTCAGATATTTTTAACTATATGAATATTTAGATCACTGTTACATATGTCTATTTTAACTATTTATAAGAAAACGTGAAAAAACTACATTTGGTTAATATTTTTGCGATTCAACTAGGCTGGTTGGCTTCAGATATAAAAAGAAATTTATTATATGTGAACGTTGATATAATATTATGATTTTTTTTTCATATATTATATTTAATATTATCATAGATATACATTGATTTTTATGGATCACTTAATTTTAGTATTGTTATATTATATAAAACAAAATGAAAGAAATCCGTTTCATATATGTATTATATAATATTTACTTGTATAATAACATATCAAAGTCACCAATAAATATACATATTGTGTAGTAATATAATGGTACAGATTTACGTTATCATATATAATAATATAGTATATTCAATTACCTAAGGTAAAAATATATGGTTAGAAAGAATATTCATGATTTTTTTGCACACATTGTTAAGAAAACGTATTCGGAATAGATCGGCGAAGAAAGGAAAATCGCCGAATGGGGAAAAAAGAAAAATTTGAATACACACAAGCTGACAAATCTCGTATTAGATCGTCCTTTAATTTTCCGCCTTGAATATGAAAAAGGGCAAAGCGACCTGAGCTCTTAAAAAGGGAATTGAAATTTTCGCGTGTGCGTGCGGTTCAAAGGAAATTTGATCAAAAGTGGAAAATATTCAACAATGTACAACGCGGCGATTATGCAACCAAGCTATTGCGAATTTGACTCAGAAAAAGCCTTTTCGAATTGTTAATCTGCTCGCAGCCGAGAAAGTTATTTTTTTGTGAACGAAAGAGCTTTTTTTTAATCGTAGACTTGTTTCGAATGATATCTTTGTCGAGACTCACTATCTTAATGGATTCGTTTACAATTAACTTTTTTTGCGCAATTCTGCTGATATGGCTCTCTCAGACGTTCGTTATTTCGCTCGAATAATAAATTATATTTGGAACGAGAAGCATTGCTTTGTATTTTATTTTTTTGCGTGTTTGCAGAATAATTGCAATGTCTAATGTAAATCTTAGCAAAAAATCCTTTGGAATTTGTAGGATCGGAAAAATTAATTGAATCAAATATTTTTTATATGAATGAGTTGATTATGTTTGAACAAAAATTATAAATCTGATTAATTATTTTTCCATTTTGTTTATTTTCGCGATGATTCAATTAGTTTATGATATTCTAGACGCATTAATTTCAACTTCGATCTATAAACGAATATAAAACGTAATTGCAAAACAACTCGTCCAAAATTATAAACTTAAACTTCTAAACTAATGTAATAACTTTCTAACTAACAGAACCGAGATGCAATCTGTTCTATTGTAACTAACGAAGCAACTTCGAGAAATCGTTTTCGCACCCCCCCTACGAAACTAATTCGATTTAATAAAAACTTTCAACGGAAAAAAGCACAAGTCCGATTTATCTTTAATGCGTCTCGATTCGAGTGAAATATGAGGCGGCTTTGTACTCGAGGATTATTTAAGTCTTCATATTGTGACGGTTAATTCCGTCTCAGACGCGGACCTGAGATCCTGAAAGCCGGGCTAAATTAATCATGGCACCTGAACAATTAGTCCCTCCGCGAGGTGAAACCGACGACCAGATAGGCAAAACCCTGAAGAGGAGGAGGGGCTGAAATGTTATTAAAACGGAGGCAGAAACCCTCCTGTCTTATCCAGAACCGAGATGAAACCAATTATATGGCCGGGAGAGATGCTCTCTCTCTCGCGAAAAAGTCCACGGTCGGATCAAACGGTTGAGTTTTCGCAACCCTTGCCGGAAAATTGATGAAATTTTCCACGGCACGTGCTCGAGAGTTGTTGCTGATTAATTTTCGCAGGCTTGTTTGGCTCGGGGGGGTGTACTATTGGGAGTGTTTGAGTGGTGATTGTTGCCCGATCGAAATGCAATTGTTGTTTTACTAGGTTTTATGTTTGTTTTTTTTGAGATGGGGATTTTGGATGTTGGTAAATGTGAATCTGAATCAAATCGGATTGGATTTTTTTTTATTTGAAGACGAATGTTTAAGAGAACACTCTATTATATTTTTGCTGAGTGCAGCTTAATATAAAATCATATTGTATGTATATATAAAGGTTGGTACGAAACAAATCTGTCTTAAAACATATATTTTTCTTTTTGATAATGTAAAAATTTGTGATTCCTTTTATGTGAGGTTCATAAAAATGTATGATCTAAAATTCTGTATGAGTTTTAAATACCCAAATGTCTATCAAGTAATGAGGCATTTTTATTTTGAGGCATCATCTTCATATTTATTTTTTTGATTATCAAACCATAATTTCTTATTAAGCTGCACTTTATTTAACAAATTGCGTATGTTGTTTTTTTATTTTTCTAATTGTAAATATTTATGTTTCAAATAAAAATTTGAAACGATATGTAGTTGAATAATAGAACTGTTAAGCTTCGAAAGGTTAAACTTTCTTATGAAAATAAAAATTTTGCAATCTGACAAATCACGTTCTATATTAAAGAATCAAAATATGTTAAATTTGATTAATTTTATTGAAACTTTATACGAATTTTCTCGAAACGTACGAGCACAAAACAACAAGATACGCAATCTACCCTTCTCGTACAAATATGAGGCGAACAATTCGAAAATTCATTCGCTCGCTATTTCGACAATATTACGCAAATAAACACGGGTAATTCTGTTGCCGTTCTCGTACGAAAATACACCGAAGGGGAAAAAATGTACAAAACAAATTTAGAATAAGCCAAACGCGATCTCGTAACGTTTTCACTCGACCGGCATATATTATTCAGCGTTTCCGCGAATTTTCGACGACTCCGTTGCGAAATTTCACGTCAAAAAATACGAAATATGCGAAATTTAACGCGGACAAGTGACGGGCCCGTTTCGCAAAACTTAATCAAAATCGAGAACGGGAACAAATTCGACAAAGAAAATTCTCCCGGGTGAACATTAGGGACGTTCTGCATTGAATGTCGGCGTAGAAAAAAAATTGGGGATAATGGCGATGTTGTTCAATTGAATTAGTGGCAGACATTCGAGAATTATTGCTTCGTAGGGAAATTAACGATCTCGACTCCGCCTCAAAGGACCTCTCACGATCCTTTGTTTGCGTATTATGTGTTCATTCCCGAAGAAAATGTATAACATGGGTAAACACACTATTTCGTATAGTTTGTGGATGGATATGAGTGACTTTCGTGTATATGTCACTAGTTGAGTCCGATGATTATTAAATCTTTAGTTTTACTAGTATATTATGGCATTATTTGTACACGATATGCCAAATATTGTATAAAAACTACCATTTCGGTTTTATTTTAAATGTTTATTACAAGTTTGGATTAAATACAACAGATATCATTTGAAAATAGTGTCATAAAATAGTTAAATGACTCTTATAAAAGCAAAACTTTTATAGGAACATTAGTATAAACCGGAAATGAAAAGAATTTTCAAGCACCTCTTTTTTCTTGAAATAACGATAATTGTTAATAAAAAATACTATCATAAAAACTTATGAAGTTTCATATGAAGTTTCACTTCGAATGCGAAAAACTGTTTCGTATTTATATTTTTATAAAACAGGAAATTTCAAATAGTTAAATAAACCAAATTCAATAATATGTTGGTAGATTTTAGTATAAATTTTTTCGCTCAAATCTACTCTGAACATTCACCATCATATTTAAGCAATCGCAAGGATTTATTGGTAAACCGGAGGTTCCAAACTTTTATAGTAACACATATATAATAAAACGTTTTCGGGGGGGGGGTCAATTTAGTAATTGAAAATTTGCACGTACACTTTTTATATACTGAAAGTGAGTCATGTAAATCATTTAAAAAGTGAGCTTATCCGCGTGCGTATATTTACGTAAGTGTTTACGTAGATTTTTATGGCCGAAACTGTCAAAAAAATACATTGTTTTGATATACCGAGTTCGCTGCTATATTCTTCCGCAAATGTGATGTGTATTAAATTTTTATATACTGCTAGAATGAGTGTTGTCGACCTCGTTTTCGAACGCGCTTTTCTCCCGCGTAACATCTTTATAAAATCGCGGAAAATGTAAATTGTTTTTTAATGCGTTAAGGGAACTCTTTTCCTTAATGACTCCATCGCTAATCGATTTCGGCTTAATAAATTACCTCTTTTTTTAATAACGTCGGGGCATTTAAACTCTTTGATTACTTAAAAAAATAATTATGCAAATTTGATCCGATTTAAATATCCTATTACAATTAATTCAGTTTTTTTCTTCTGCGATATAACATTTCAAAGTGCGATGAAGTTTTTTTAGATTTTTTTCCTTCTCGGAAAAGTCAAACGCTGTTTATCGTGCTACCATTGAAACTTTATTTATTTGAAAATACTTTAAAATAAACAAACAGTTCATTCGACTTATGCAATATAATTTTCGATATGGAACCCGAGAGCAGACCCAGTTTATATGTACATAGTTCCGAAGTCGAAGCGCAGACCGAAGAACAAACAGTAATTTCAGTTCGGCGAGCGTGACATGTTTATTAAGAAAGTTTCCCGGCCATTTTTTCCGCCGTTCTCTCTCTCTTTTCCAAATCCAACTTTTCGTTTTTGGTTTTCGTCCGCAGATGGCACCCGAAACTTTTCGCTTCGGCCTAATTAAAAACCTCCGATTGTCGAGCACTTCCGACGTCGTCTTCCTGTCTTCTGGATGGCGTTCCTCGACCAGGTCCTTCCTCGGGACGATGTTTTGAGATTATCCTTCCGTTTTAATCAGGGTCCTTGTCGCCGTCGAATTTGATACCGCGAGATGGAAGTGCGCAATTTTCCCATGCCCCCCCGCCGTGCTCATTTCCCAGGAATATTTATCTCGCCAATTTGAAGCGTATTATTCAAGATGAACTCCTTCCTTTTGAGCTCGTTTAACGCTTCGATTTCAATGGAGATTGTAGCGAGAGGCATTTCCGAGCTTTGTCGCAGACTCAAATGCTGATGAGCTGTATATTGAAAGCGATTTGAGTCGACTGTTATAAATAAAGGTCCAATGCACGATTGTTAATTTGAAACATTAAGTGAATATATATATTTTAACATTTCCCATTATCTACTCTTTATCAAAAGGTGATAAGAAAATTCTTGAGCTTTTAATGAAAAATATCCTATTGTTTTATAATGAATGAAATTGTATATGGTAAACGTTTTTTTTATAGTAAAAAACTGGTATAGGAGTGGCAAAAAATGTCTCTGTTCCGTGACAGTGTAATGCCACAAATAGTGTACATATTGAGAAATTAAAAAAATCATATATAAATATTATGTATGTATGTTTTTAAAATGTAAATTTTATTTATATTGAAGAATTAATTCTTGAGAAAAAAAATTAAAATGACAATGATGATTAATCCCGTTTAAATCACATAACTTCTAATTGACTCAGAAAATCTGTTCAATGGAGACACCCAAATTCTTCCAGAGTGAATTCACAGACCGTAAACCTATACATTTCGCATTTAGACACGTTCAACAATCGTCCGGCGAAATATTAAGTCCGTACTACACAAAAGGGCTTTTGCACCGGGCGTAGGGCGAAGACGGACCGCCTAACAGTCGACGTCGATAAATCCGCTCTTCATTGTGTTCAGCAATAAGCCTCGAGCTGCTTATAGACAATTGAAAACCAGAGGGATCGCCAGACGTCCTCCCGATTCCAGGGTGGTTTTCATCCTCCTCTTGTTTGATATATTTCGTAGAAGAGTCCCGTTTGGCGCGAAGGGAACGGTCCCGATCCGTTAATCCTTTTTAAACGGCCATTAAACGCCGACACGACGGAAGTGGACGTTGAAATATCGCTGTGTTGTTTGTCGTTTTGATGTTTCGAATTTGATGAAAAATATTCAACAGATCATTCACACAATTATATTATATCTTCATTTGGAATGAGTAACTTTTTGTTCTACAACTTTCAATATAAATCTGAATTATTAAGACCGCCCATTTATCATCTCGGTTTTGATAAACTAGAAGTTGTTAGATACAAAGTCGAAACTCGTCGAGGAAAAAAATAAAGTGGTTCGCCGCGGATTCGTCGGTAGTTCATATTTCTGACCGAATTCGCCCGTTATTTTTTTCATTGCAAGCTTGTCTTTCTACTAATATAACACGAGTAATAAATCGTCGGCGCAAAAAAAAAAAATGAATTAATACCGTTTGATATATTTGAGTGTTTATGGCATGTTTCTTGTTTGATAAATGGGAAATATTCGCGACTGCTCCACTAAAACAATTCGGCGCCTAGGGCGTTAAATATGCGCCATTAAAAAAAATCACATATTCGACATTTATATTACGATTTTTTTCGAATGAAACGATCTATCAATGTTGCCTTTAAGATCAAGTATTGTTAATAGATTAAATATTCAATTTGAATTTATTTTTTTTTAATTAGAGCTGTAACTGAGTTCCAATAATACATTTCATCGTTGCTCTTGAACAATAGAATAGAAAAAAAGTTACATATTCGACATTTATATTATGATTTTTTCGAACGGACCAATCTATCAATGTTGCTTTTAAGATCAACTATTATTAATAGATTAAATATCAAATTTGCACATACCTTTTTCAATTAATGCTGTAGCAGAGATCCAACAATGCATTTCATCGTTACTCTAGAACAATAGAAGAACGAAACATACGTTCAATTAACAGCACAACTTGCAAACGTCTCCCCTTGTCGCCCTGCGAATGCAACCATAAGCCCTTCCATCCCCATCTTTTCATTCGCAGATCGTCATCGTACTTATACGTTAAAGTGCAACGCCGCCAGCACAGAAGTTAATGGCACAGAATGGTTCTCGTTAGGTACGCCGGGAGCACTTTTACTCATTTGCAGCGGCATTCGGAACGAGAAGAAACGGGTAATGAGCCACGTCGGAGTACACACGGTCCGGGGACGGCGAAAAGCCTATCTGACACACCCTGGTACCTCCTCAGCCCGAAGGTACCGAGGCTGGGAGGTCCTCCTAGGGGTCGTTTGACCCTTTGAACCCGGCTGGGGTCGTTATCTGATGCATTGTCCCCGCGGGAGGGACTCGACCCTTCCGGGCTCCGGGAATATAAAGGAGCCCGTGCACCCGCAGGAGGAGATGACCCGCGGGTTAAAATTGTCGTTTTCGTTTTGGTTTCGTGCCGCAGAATGTGGTGGGTTTTTGCTCGTGGTATATGGGACATGTGTATCGTGATTTTTCTTGTGGTTTTTTTTTTGGTGTTGTTTTTGGTCTTGGGATGGTGCGCGGTGATCAATCTTCGCCGGACGTACCCCTGATGGGAAATCAAACCCCTTCTTGCTGGGGTGTGCTAGGATTTCTTAGTGTGTGTTTGTGTTCGTAAAGAAGAGTGCACTTTGGCTCAAGTGCTAATTGTCTGTGAAGAGAAAATGTTTTATCTTGAGTGGGTTGTCAAATGTACCTGTTTTCAGTATCGTAGCGAGTATAACGTTCAAGAGTTCAACATTTTTGCAGATTTTGTTACAAAGCAATGTAATCAATTTCGATAAAATATATACATAATTCGATTTAAAAAAAAAATAATAATAATTATTTTTATATGTACTGGTTCCGACCGATAACTGAAGTTATGATACTTTAATACAGTCAATACATTTTTACGTATTATTGAATAATTTTGAATATTCAAATTTATCAATATTTACCTTCTTACTATAAAAAAAAACAAATATTCTAAATCAAAAAAGTAGCTTTCTATAATAGACTATACGATTTCAATCTTACTCGTGAGATATTACGATAAATATTCGTTTATAAAAAAACACATTTAAATTTAAAAATAACTATTCGATTAGTATAATATGATGTAAAATTTGAATGACAGTTTTCATATCAGTGAAAAATTGCATCAAATGAAAAATAGAAATTAAAAATCTCAGTATATTATATTTTTATATTGAATTGCATTATATAGCAGTCTACTGTAATACAAAACAACACGAACATAAATCCCGTCTAATTCACCTTATATTCAAATTATATCGCAATCGCAACACACGACCAGCGAAACTGGATACGAATCCTAGCAGGTGACGCCATTCGAAAATCTCCATTCAGCGCACCCACTGCATCCTCCAATTTACGGCCATCTTCAACCAGCACATACACCTGGCTCCCATTTTAAAAATAATATCCAATCGTGACCACGCCAGAGCCTCGGAGACGACCACCATCCGTTACCAGACGGACAATATAAAAGCGGAAAGACTCGGGGGAGAGACACGAGCGTGACGCTTTGTTTCTGCAAGTGCTTTGTTTTGCCTGCGGACAAAGGAGAAGTAGGCACGCGAGCCTACGTTGAAGCCTTAGGCCGTGATAAAAATGCGTGATGTACGCGTTTTGGGTGTCCGAGGAGGTTTTGGGGGGTAGGAAATGCGATTTTTAGGTGTTGAGGTGGTGATGGATGTGCATGTGATTCGGTTTTGCTTTTTTGAAGATTTTTGATTTTTTTTGTATGAAATTTGGAGTCAGTGCCTTTAATGAACTGTTTTTTCTTCAAATTACGTACATATGTTATGATCGAGGTTGTAACTCCATCTATAACCAAATCCCAGAATTTATTTAAAACATACATCAATTCGCATAACATAATAAAAAAAAACACAAATATAAGTAAATATACAATAACATCAAAATAAATAAATATACAAACATGAAAAATCAAGTATTTATCATAACTTTTGTAGAAAAACAGTAAAACAAAAAAAGTCCACCACTCATGTCGATACCTCATAGTCATATTATATTACCCAAAACATACATTTTTATTTCAAATAGTATACAGAGATTGTATTGAAATTGACGCATATATTTTATCCATTGTAATAATATTAAATTAATTTTGTTACAGGTAAGAAAAATCATTTGATTTATATTCCAAGCTGCATTGAAATTCGAGCGAAACGAATATCACATTGAGGTAGGATTAACAAAATAACATCTTCCATTAATCCCAAAAATTATTTTAATTAAATAACTTTATATTATATATACACGTATTTAGGACATTGCTTTTATCAGGAACGTTATTTCAAGTTCGTTTCAGTATCCGTGCGTCGCTAAGTGTGAATTTTCCCCTCGAATCTCGTCCGGATCAAAAGGAAAACTCGGGGATCGCGTTCCGAGCGCGCGCTTTTCCGGAATTTTTCCCGCGAGGAAAACCCGCCCGACCATTAGACGGCTTTTCCGAGTTTCGCCTTTGATGCAAAACGGACACCGTATCGATTCCGTGCCCAGACAAACATACACACATTCGAACGTACACGTACATTTTTAATATTCGTTTTGTTTCGTCATGCCGCTGCACGTATGAATAAATAAATTGCGATGCGCCGCAGCTGTGCAAACTGAAAAAACATTGAATTTTCACGTTTTTCTTCGGTTTTCCATCATGAGCAGTCGTGGCCGAGCGGTTAAGGCGTCTGACTAGAAATCAGATTCCCTCTGGGAGCGTAGGTTCGAATCCTACCGACTGCGATCGGGATTTTTTTTTCAATATTTACATGTAGAATCTATGAAAAGAACGATATTTTATATGAGTTCATATCGGAAAAATTATTATACAATATTGTATTTATATTTTTTTAAGGATCTGTCAATTAAAAGGACGTTTCTTTCATGCGTGGTCATTGAAAAGGATCGTGATGAATGCGAACGTAGTTTTGCTTCAGTGAAAAGGAATCCGTGAAGGCAGTATTAGCATTCAACGTCAAACGTGCGGGTTTGCTAATTCTTATTCACAAAGTTGTTCGCAATTACTGTAAAACTGATGTTGCGGATCCTCGTGTGTTACGTGCACACGTCGTCGTGTGTTTTGTGACTAATTAGTGCCTTCTGAATATTTCCTAACGTGACTTTTATGCATAAAAAATATATCTAAGTATATATAAAAAATTCAAACAGTGTATGTATGTATTTATCCAATAAACTCCTAAACCGATCAACGAATCTTTACTAAATTTGGCAAAATGTGCTTTGAAATCCGAACAAACTAAGTAAGCATTCAGATTTTTAATATCGTTACGCATTTTAGTTTTTTTCTATTGATCGCCATACAAGTTATGATGTGCCGGCGTCGCGATTGATTGTGACAATAATTACAATCGGTACACAATTTATTTTCACAGATTCCCGAGCACGCCGGGTACAAGCAGTTAATAAATTATAAATTTCAATCGAAATTTCAGACGTTCGAAAGTACATCGCCGTCCGAGTACTTTTTCACGTTTTATTGGAGGAAAGCAAATTTTTCGAATGCGAACCGAATCGTAGGTGCGTGGTGGCGGTTGAACCTTTTAAAATATGAATGTGCCCGACCGTTAAGTCCTCCGGGTGCTTTTTCAGGTGAAATTTTGCACTCAGGTATGGGCGCTGCGTCCGAGTCGTAAAAAAGATCACTTTGAAACTTCCGTTTCGCGTTCAGGGCGCAACAACCGTGAAAAAAGCGATTTTAAAATTTTATACGATTAAATTTTCATTGATTTTAAATAATAAACTGGGTGAAAATTGAATATATGTATGGAAATCGGATCGATGCGATGTGTCGGTAATTGTAAATACGAACCCAAGACTTTGAAATGTTCAATCCCAAAATCCTTAGATTAGACATATCAGAATCTTGACATTTCTGGATTAAATTTTAACATCATACTAATTATTCTGATAACTAATCCATTCGATAATTTTGGTATCGAATCTCATCCTGTCATCTTTACATTTGAATCTTGAACAACATTACACCAACACACAAAATTGAACTAATGAATATTTTTTCTACATACTGCGTTTTTTCGAAAATATATCTTACTCCAAAAATTAAACCTGCCATGATTTTCAAAGATTTATTTTAGTATGTCTTAAAGTTTTATTTCACGTGAGAAATTGGGGCTAGTGATTGTGAATTTTCGAGATGGAAAAATTTCTTTTTTTTTTTAGAAATTTCTACAATTATTTCCTTTTATATAGGGACAGAAAACTTTATTTTTTCCCACAAAAATATAAAACAATCCACGAAAATAAGATCTAGCGCATTTTTTGGATATAAAATTAATATAAGATCGGATCTTATTTTCAAAGAAACACTAGTATATAAAAAAAATTGAAAAGGTTTTTTAAAAAATTTAAAATAAAAACGATTCGCAACCTCTGCACTGAAACAGACAGAAAGAGGATACGTACGGCGACATTGTTTCAGCACTAATACCCAGTGGCGTCTCATATTTTCAGCCGAGAGCAACAACAAACGCCTCCGGGAGAACGAAACTTGTCCGTTGCGATGCGAACGCGTGTTGCGGCACTCCGCGACTTTCCCCTTTCCCTAAGAACAAACAAGCAACTGTGGGCCGTCGGACCACCCCCTTTGGCACCCGCTTTTGCCTGCGGTGGGCTGCGCCTATCGGGCGTCGAATGGGTTAAGTGCGGTTAGCCGTTTAAACTGCGGTTTTCGATTGGGCGTTGCGTATGTGGTGGAAGGTTGGTGATGTGAGATGATTGTTGAATGTAAGATGATTTTTTTGGTGTTGTATGAAATTTTATTGATTGGAGTTTTTATCATGTGGAATGATGGAGTGTGATGATGATGAAAATCGGTTATAAAAGGAATCGAAGATGTTTATATTTAGAATGATTGCATATCATGGTGAATCCGGTGTATTATAAAATGAGGCTTTTCTATTATCTTTATCTCAATGAATCTTATGTTGAAATTGCTAAATAATTTAAGATTAACAAAAAATATTCTATTATAACATAACTGCATAAAGTGTCGCTTAACTTTTGTAATTTTTGAAAATATATGTGTAATAGTTAAGTTTATTGGAATTATTTGATTATTTTCTGAATCGTTTATATGAATATTGGTAAGTTATGTTTTTAGTTGAACTTCGCTTGTTCTAATTTGCTACTTGGCTCTTGGAAAGGTGTTTAGTGCGTTTGCAAAATTTAGAGTTTCCAATTAATGTAAATGTGACGTTTGCGATTTCACTTAATTTTGCTAGCACCCAATTAATTCGGTCCAATAATAGACGTGTAAATTTACATAACTAAACACAAACTGCTTTTATTGCAGCGCAAAGTAACATTTTGAATACGATGTTAAACCGGGATCGACAAACAAATTCATTATTCAAAACAAGCATATTTCGTACTGCAAAATCCCAAAAGCACGTTCACCGTCATAAACACAAATAATTCCGTTTCAAAAAATAAAAATTTGCATACAACAAAAAAGAGACAAAAATTCGTCTGAAACACGCTTTCACGTTCAATAATGCATACAACAAAAAAATATCTGCATACAAAACATCCGAAACTCTTTCTAGCGAAAAAGCGCACTCGTTCCGATAAAAAATTCATAAGAATCGATACGTGCACTCTACGCCATGAGCCTTCTCTTCGCCCTCTTGCACTCGAAAGATCGGCGTTTTTCAAGGGCCACCCGAGGTTTTGACGTCCCCAATCTTTCGTAAATGTTGTATATAATATCCTGTTGCTTGGCAGAAAGGACGGATGCAGGACGGGTGCAATTTCTTCGGTTTTTCGCGAGCGGCGCCCTTAGGGTTTCGCCGGAATGCCCGAATATCCCGTTCGGAGGATAAAAGGAGAAATTCAATGAGTGAGTCCCTTTGAAAATTAAGCCTTTTATTTTGTGTCTAGGATCAAACGTGCGCGTAGCTTTTCGTATTTCCGGGAAAAATTCATTTCCGATTTAATATTAAAACAATGGAAGAATGCCTGTGTCGGTAAATAAACATACACGCTCTTGAATTGCTTTTATCATTTTTTCAAATTTGCTTGAGTTCGTTTTATTTTTTTCGAATATGAAATGCTTTTTTTATTTACTTTTATATATTTTTTAACTTTTGCATATTTAATGTAGAACAAACAGTAATTAGATTATTCAATTTTAAATTACATTTAAACACGATGTTTCACTTTACAAACTTTTTGTTATTTAAATATTTTTTTTAACAAATTTTATCTTGCTTTTGATATTTTTCTGTATTACTTTACATTTTTCATAAATATATTATAATTTATTATATTATACAGTTTAAATTGATATAAGAAACTTCATTTCACAACAAATGTAAATTGCGTCAAGTCGGCTTATTATTTCATAAGTTTTCGAAAAAATGGAAATTTTTCAATTTAAGTGGATCGCCTCATTTTATTTTTGATCTGAAATTTAAAAATTAAAATAATTTTCGTGGGCCTCTGTGCTAATTAAGCAATTCTACATAAATTAATTGCGCTCTATAAATTTCCTCGAATTCGGGCAGTGCTCTCAGTTTTAAACGCCCTCATAAGAGAAGATAAAATATTATCGCGTAAAATAATATATTTTACATACGAGTGTAGACTGAATATTAATAAAATCGTGGAAAACATTACAATTGCGAAAAATTCAAATACAACGAAAACGTTTCGAAAGAGTTTTCCAACGTTAATTTGCATACGCAATTTAAATATGCGCCGTCGAAAGGAGAGAAATTTTAAGGGAAATATCAATACAGGCTGGAAGAATTATTTCTACTCTGGTTATCTTCAATTCAATTATTTACGATAAGGCCAATTCCGAGATAATTCCTCGAAGATTTATTGTCGGCGTATTCTCACTCATCCGACGAGAATTTTCCTGTACTTTCTCTAGATATTTATTTTTTCTGTATACATTTCGTTCGTTTTATTTTTCCCTTTCGCCGCCCGTTTAATATATTTTTTCCCGATACAACGGATCCATTGTTTGCAGAATAATTCTTCGGCATTTCCTTTAAAATTTTTCGCTTTTATATACTTCACTTCGGCGAAGGCAGGATATACAACTCATCCTGATACGAAAAAAATTAAACGAATCGATAACCATTTTATTTATTCATGCCTATAAATTCGAATTTTATTAATGCAGTCCATAGACGTTGACGAGTTAGTATATAGTCCATTTCGAGAAATAACCTCAGACGGATAATTGATAAAGTTGGGGTTAGTTTTGATTGAATATGACTAATTGAAACTCAAATCCGTTTTGGTGCTGGACATATAATTCAATTTATTTCTCACACAAATTTAGCACATTCTATCATAACTGTTTATATAATATTATGAAAATTTCAATAAATATAAAAGTTAAACTACAGACAATCGTCGATTTACGACGGTTCGCATTTACGGCCGAAGAAAAATAATATAAATAATTTTTCAAAAATTACTTGCCGAATCATAAGTTATCGTTTCCTACAGCTAATACATTTCAGATAAAAATGTGGACTCAATCGAATTATTATATTAAAAATGGACATTTTAATATGACTAAAAAATTTTTTTTTTGTATCGATTCGACTGATTTAGGGACACATTTCCGTCGTAAATGGAAGAATATTTGTACTGAACAATCTTAGAAAGATAGTTAATGCTTGAAAAAATCTCATAAGTGCTTTCATAAAATTACAGCGATTGTTAAAATCCATATTTTTTTATAATGATTGCGTTTTTCCAAGATTAAAAATATTCTAATACTTATCTTATAAAATTTTAAAATAATATCTAATATATTATACTCGATTATTTAAAAGAAACACGAAATCCAAAACTTCCACAAGATTTCATCAAACATCCACCATCTGCTGAACTCCAAAATTCACCGTTAAAAACTCAAGATTTATTAACCTCCACACATTAACACCCACATACACACACAATCAATCAAACACATGAAACCCGAATCGAACCGCAAAAAACCGCCTAACCCAAAAAAAGCGGCCACATAACGAACTCCGGACATAATTAATGAATCCTCCAGCGCTAGTATATAGAGCAGTTAACGGTCGCAGCTAGGAAATCCGGCCAGAAGAGTTTTCCACGAACTCTAAATTTATCTAACCCGATTCTCGGGCGACCGCCTGTAAATATAGACCTAGGCCCAACCCCGTCCATTGATCCGATTAAGGGCCCTTTATAGATGTTCTGCGGCCCAGCTAGGCCCGCCCACCGGTTGGCGACATCTGGCTACAATGGCCGGCAATTAGAAGGACACGAATCATAGTCTGGCCGAGGAAGTAGGGTCGTTATACTGTTGTCGTCCGAAGCCGAGTGGTGTAAGACATAATGAGTCGATTGTGCGGATAGGGGATGTCTATTGTTTCGGTCTTTCGCCTTTTTTATTGTGGGTGTGTGTTTTTTGAGGTTCGGTTGAGTTGTTTTTGTTTTGAAGTTTTCGGAATTTTTGGGTTTGATGTGGTGGGTTTTGTTTTTTTGGTACTGTTGTTATGTTTGGGATCGTTGAATGTGATTGATTCGGAAATTGAACATCGTCTTGTCTGTTGCGAGATATGGATGTTTCGATGTGCTATGGAAAGTTAGGGTATTTTGTTTTTATGTAGTTATTTGTGGGGATAATTTAAACGTGCATTATATAAAATAAATGTGTATTAAAAAAGTAATGTGCATTCAAAGAAATATTTTGATAATTAAAAAAATATTTGTATCTTAAAACGTACATTAGAATGAATAAAATGAATATAAATAAAGGATGGCTAAATACCAACCGAACGACCGTTATTCACAACTTTTAGAACAAATTATTAAAATGTGATTAAAATTAAATTAAATTAAAATTTTAACAAAAAGAAATGTTGACAGTTTTATTTCATAGTCTGAGGAGGAAGACTTTACTCTGGCGACGTTCTCTTCTCTCGATCATTTCAATGCACAAAATATTTTTTCTATTGTTCATTTCATATTTTTTATAGCTGACTTTATAATGTACAAAACTTTTTTTTTAATGCTCACTTCAAATAAAATGATGCTCAATACGAAATTATTTAATGCACCAAAAATAATGCACATTGTATATTATTCTAATGCACAAGGACTTTGTTTTAAGGCACAATCTATATTTTTTCAATGCACAATTAAATCTCACACATTATCTATCTGGTATCTATGAGGGAGGTTACTCTAGATTAGTTTGAATACTAAAAATTATTCTTCTGCAGATGATTTTAGGTGACGGTACATGAATAGATCACGTCATGTTACTTAATTTCAGTAATCAATGTAAATCAGTTATTTCAACGAAAAACTAAAACATATTGAAAATTTAAAGTACATATTATATTTATTATTCCCAAAACGATCCCTCATTGAGACACGTACATAAAAAATGCTTAGTATTCAAACTGAATAGTTCCCATTCTGATTAATTGCCCCAGAAGACGATCCGAATAAATTATCATAGAGTTTCACTAACATCGCAACATCAACTAATTGTCTGGAATCACGCGTTATTGCCGCACAATTAGAGCCGTTCCCGTTTATTTATTTATTTGCTTATTTTTCCCGAAGCACATACACACTCGGGACTAAGCGGCGGAGATCCTCCCGTAAAAATTACGACGGCAAAGATCGCCGACAATAAAACAAATACAAGAGCAACAACAACAACACAACGACCGACATAAAAATAATTTATACGTAATGCGAGAGCAATTAAAAGGCGCCGACCCAGCGTTTTCGCCGTGGGGCTTCTTCAACTGCGGCTCGCGAACCGAAGTCCCATTAAATTTATTAGCAAATTAAGCGATTTTTTACGCCATGGCGTTTTATTGCCCGGTAATTTATCGACGGCTCTGAGGAGCTTTCGAAGGCTTCCGAAACGGCTCTTGATACTGCAACACCTCTTGGAGGGGTCGTAAAGTTCGAGGACCTGTGTAATAGTGGTTTTGTATGGTGGGGTTGAGATAAAATGAAATTATAACCGGAAAAGTGAGGCTGAAGGCGCAATTCCGTATAAATATGTGCATTTGCATATTAATATGCATTCGGAAGCGTTCTCCGGTGCATAATAATTGCTGGGATGAAAAATGTGCTGTGGTATGAAATTTTGCTGAGCAATCTCGAAAAAATACCGCTTTTTCATTTGAAAGAAAAATTATATTGTTTTATATAATAAAAATATTATCTTGCTTGTTACTCTTGCGTATTTAATGTAAAATACATTTTTACTGAATCAACGCACACGTACAGTAATATAGTATGTGTTATACGTGTATTTAATCGGTCCTCCTTCCCTCTTCCATTCTTATGTACATCCTTTTACTTCAGTTGTTATTTTAGTTGTTCTTTGAGCATGGTGGTAACCTCCTCAAGATGCTCCATGGGTGTCAAAAAAAAAACATCCGCCAATACCACCAAACACCGGGCAAAAACAAACCGGACTCAATAATAAAACTGTATCAACAATTATTGTTATTGTGATGACCAATCTGTATCGTATTTTTTAATAAACCATTTCAAGCTTTTATACAAATATTATATTACTTTAGTAAAAAAAAAAAAACAAAATGTACTCAAATCAAGAACAACAAACCCCAATCACTAGCACGCACTCGCCAACAATCAAACAACACCCACAAGAACGAAAACCAACTGTCGGAAGACCACGTACAGCATACAAAACCCAAAGAAAAGACAGAAAGCACCGAAATCGAGCCAGAGAATTACTAACCGATGATTAAATCTGCGCCGGCCACCTGTTGCCCCGAGTGACAGGTGGTAACCGAACCGACAACCGATTGCTGGATATCCTCGATCCTTTGAACTCGATGGCAGTCTGTCGTTTTAAGGAAGAATCCTGCTCGTTATCTGATCGTTATTATGAAGGATATTTGGGTTTTTTATGATAATTTTGAGGGTTTCGGAAGAACGGCGTTGAGGGTATTTCGGTGGTGGTGGTAATCAAGCGATAAATCTGGCGCCGTGTCTGCACTTTTGTTTTGTTTTTTTGACGGATTTTGGCGAGGATTGTTATTTTTTTTAATTCGAATCGGTGTGTGGTACACCTGAGTCGTGGCCAAGATGTTTAATAAATTAAGATAATGGACGTTTTTACGTTTGGCTCTCGACGTCGATGATGAAATGTTTGAAAAAAGCGATGATATATTGAAATAACCCGAATTCAAAATTATTTTTGTTTAAATATCCACATGTTATCAATGCGGTTTCCCGTATATTATCCACTTTAATTTATATTGAAATAAGCGGTGGTTTTATGCCATCAAACGCAACCGCAAATGTTGAAAACATCAAACGCACAACAATCATATTTCGACCTCGCAAATTAATCGTGAATCATCAACCTTGTACATCCATTACCGCGTTTACGATTGCGATTTTTTCCATACGTGTGCAAAAAAACGTAAAAGCGCAAATTGCAGGGGCTTCGAACACGATCGTAAATGTTAGTACGTAGTATTTTTCTAGGGACCGAAACAGGGGAATATCTCTCGCACGATGTCCATTTATGAACGATCAAAGTTGTATGCAATTTCTGGCCCATAGAAATAGGCTTTTGTGAGTGCCACTGCTTCACGTGTATATAATTTTTTTTATGATTTATGGGGTAGACGGTCTGTTCAGCCCATCGGCGAACAAAGGCGTCATGAAAAATATGGTCGCATTATTACGATTTTTTTTAATATAATGGACGGTGGAAAAAATAATGAAAAATCGACGTGGACGATTTCAGCCGGATTTTCAGGTTTTAATGGATGTGAGATGTGTATGTGCTTGTTTCGTGTATGTTATAATATTTTTGCTTAGTAAGAATTAATTAAAATTGAATATGTTTGTGTTTCGGTTAAAATCCAAACTAATTTATTTTTCGTATACATCTTATTTATGAAATAAATGCTTTATAAATTCAAAAATATTTAAATGAAATTCTTAAACAGGCTTTTGCCTCTTTTCGTAATATGAAAAAAATTTAAATTAAATATTTTCTAGTTATAATATGATGCTATTCACAGACGAACAAAATACGTGCTCCAAAATGCACAAAGAACTATTCGCTGAAAGAATGCAAAATAAGTTTTATATCATATAACGCAATATAAGCTAGTAGTTTTTAGGTTATATCAATTTTCATTTATTTGAATTTTTCCCATCGTCCTGCATATTTCGATTCTTTGTAAAATCGTTTGAAATACTTTCGCAAACACCGTGATTTATGCAATTTTTTTTTAATTCACCGAAAAATATTTTATCTACTTTCAGTTATTACCAAACTGAATTTTAAGCACCATCGTTATTTATGAGTGTATTTTATGAGCAATATTCAATATTTCATAATTGATTTTAAAATGAAATCTACGAATTGGCTCGTTTATATAACAACGTTTCATTGGAAAAATATCCTATAGATTTTCCGAGGTTTCGGGCACGACATCAGTTTGAACACCATCGATTTCCATTTCTACGTTTTTCTTCGGATATTTTCGCAGAACAAACACGAAAATAGAGCGAAACGAAGATCCGTGATTTATAAGGCGGAGAAAAGTTCGGTGAACGTAAAGTATGTACCGCCTTGAGCGTATACACGGCGTACTGAAAGTTATGCACGTTTTTCACGTGTGTGTAATAATAAATGCGTGTAACAGGACTTCTATTATGTTGGCTGAATTATTGCCGAAGGCAAAAAATTCGCGTGTATGTGGAAAATTGTCTCCATTTTCGCGGAGGCTTTATGGCCTTTGTCCGAGTCGAACGTTCGGCGGATAAGTGCGTCGATTTATTAAATCAAATTTGTTTATTGCCGCTATATAGGGTGAAATATATTCGACGGACGTTTGCGTTACAATAAAAGTAAAAGGTTTTTTTAAGAAATTTAATGGTGCTGTATAAATATTAGTTTTCGTTGAAGGCGCACGTACGAAAGTGCCTAGATATAAATTGTGGTCATTAAACGCAATAAAGGGGACTATTTTAGATTTTTTTGCGTACTGTTTTTAATCTGAAAGTATTATAGTGCGAATTAACACTCGAAACGAATTTTAATTAAATTTTTATCCCAAATTTTATGAATATTAATGGTTACACAGTTTTCACTCTAACAAATATTAAGATAAACGACTAGTAGACGCAAGATGTAAATTTAATATTGGCTCACTCTGCCTATATTTACGATGATTAAATTAACTTATTTACGAAACTGAATAAAAAAATCGAAAAACGCAATTTATAATGATTACGAAAGCATCAAACGAATTTTTTCCAACAAGATAAAACTACGCGAAAAAATTATACGCCATAATTACTTTTTAATTGTGAACGACGACAGAAAAGGGATAAAGGACGGAAAAAGTACACAATTGAAAGCCCCTATAAAAGTGGAGCGTTTAAACGCGCAATTTACAGTCGCTAATTGAATACATGAAATTTTTTTTGCACCACATCTAGTCTTAACGACTCTGTCTGAGCATGTCCCATTCATTAATTTGGCGCGGAGCGGAGTTTCATTACCGGAGCACAATGCGCTGGATAAAACGAGCGATTCCTTGGCCGGGTGTTGAAAAAATGGCGAAATTGCGACAATTAATAGGGTGTTGGTTTTTTTGTGGGTGTTAAGAGTTCGTGCGTTGCGGACTTTGGTGTTTTTGTGCGGAGGAATTAGTTTCGGTGATGTGGTTTTTTATGAGTGTTGTGTTGGAGTTGTTGGAGTTTAGTTCTTAAATGATGTGATGTGTTTTTTGTATGATATAGTTTTTATGCTTCAAATTCAACGTTTTTCATTTCAAATTTGACGTTTGATACTTCAAATTCAACAAATCGGCAAAAATTCATAGTAACTGATTACATAAGGTCTTAATAATACTTTCCTATAGTTGAATTTGAAATATAAAACTTTTGATTTGAAATGTAAAGAATAAATATTTTTAGTATTGTAATCGAATTTTTCGATAAATTATGTATCGTCGACGCTTTGTGTTTATAAAGTTTTTTGAAAATTTCGTTGTTTATTTTTGGTTATATAACAAATATTGTCGAAATAATATAGTATATGCGAGTATTGTTGATGTAAATATTAATACAAATCAAAATGGTCTTGAAATACTTCTCGAAAATTGTATTAATAATTTTTAAGGTCGTTTTAATTGTTTAAAAAAAACTGAAATTAGGTCAGTAAGCATACAATTGGATGTTTTTATTGATGATTCAAAAAATTAAAAGTTTTTCAAGTACGTATTCGCAAATATATTTTAAGGATCCGAAGGTATTTTTTATGAATCTATAGATTATATAATATCTTTAATATTGTAATATCTGTAATATTTTAGAATTTATTATTATCAAAACTATCTATTTGATATTATATGTATTTCATTTCAACTAAAAAAAGTTCTCATTCAAATTTTCAAGTTATATAATATGTATATAAAAAAATATAAAACGCTTAGTATTTTGATTATATATAACCACCATACAACCAATTAGGGCAAATAGTAACATAAAGTCGATTCCTCGTTTTTTCATACATGCACATATTTCCACATATCTGCGAATGTCGAACATATTTTTTCATGCTCGAATTCGCATTTGAATAAAACATTAAACGCTTGGCATCCGAAATCGCCACTCATTTTAATCCTCGGAACGGTATAAATTTGCCGAAATTACAAAAAACGTTCGCATATAAAAAAATACAAACAAACAAACGTTACGGAGTTTTAAAAAAACAACCCGAAAATATGTGCGTTATCGTCAAATTCATGCTTGGCTTCACGCATATGCGAATACGTATCGTACATGTAAGAAAAAAATAGTATAAAGAAACGGTACTATCTGCGAAAACTGATATTACGCATCGTTTAAGTTTTTTTTTTAAAGATTCAATAAAATGTATCGTAGAAGAAATCTCTTTGAGATTAAAAGAACTGTATGTAAAGCATATTTTGATATTTTATTCAAATTTTGAAAAAATATTGAATAGATATCAAAATTTTCGGATGGTCGATCCGAAAATTTTAAAATCTACGTTTATTCAGTTTTTTCCACTTCGTACTATAATACCATGGACACAATGGAGTACGACAGATTAAAGATGATTCTGTTAACACGCTCGAGGACACAAAAGGGCGAAATAGTGTTCGAAGGCCCCCTACAGTTTCCCCAGACGCGGAATTTTCCAATGGATGAAACAATGGATATGGCATTTTTTCCTCCACTCGCGCACAGCGCGGCCTTTGTACGAGGAAAATCCTTTGTTTTATTGTGCGACGACAAAAAACGGAAAATACAGAAAAAAAGTGTACATACACACGCAAAAAATAAAATGGCGCGTTTATATTTTCGCGTATACGGGGGCTTTTGCAGACGAACGTCAATAGAGCGAATAAACACGGGCGATTATTCGCCGGTACGAATGTGCAACAGTTTTTCGTGTTTTTTTTTTGAAAATGTTTTTAAGGTGAGTGTCTTTTTAGACAGAGGATTCTGTTTGATGTGAGTATAATGTTGCGAGGTGTAGTTTTTATTTTTGGGGTGGTTTCGGGAAAACAATGCGCCGTTGGAGTAAAAGGGAACTCAAAGTTTTAATGATGCAACTTTCGTTTTGGACTGTCATGATTTTTTATTTGCAATTTCGATGTAGTTTTAAGAAAAAATATAAAATGAAAAAATATAACATATATTTTGATTTTAGTTTGTTTTGACTTTAACTATGTTAATTATAAATGTGTTTTGGTATTCTGAAACAATATATTTGCGTTGAAAGTTTAAGTTAAAACAAACTTATATTTTCCGATAAATTCTATCATTTATCATTTCTAACAGTTCTAATATTTTATATATTATACATACATCTAAACTTTTTGTCTTTATCCGATCAAATATACAAATTAATCATTATTTTAAATTACACGCTATCAAATTCAAATGATTATACATCCAAATATTATTACAGTACTAATGGATAAACTCGTTGAATATCAATTTTTTACTGAAATGTTAACCGTTTACTTTTATCGTATTGAGTATCAAAACAATAATTAAGATTGCTATGAAAGTTATTATAAACGAAAATTAATTTTGTAGTTTACTACATATATTACATAAAAATAAATTTCGTAAAATCTTTTCATACGAATCGAAAAATTTTCTTTCAACAAATATATATTTTATCAACATGACACATAATAAATTGCACTCTAGACACGAGTCAAAATACAATATAACCGTACACAATTCCCGAAGCATTTAAGCACGTTTAAAGACCGAAACGAACGCGCAAAAAGACAAAAGATTGAGAACGTCTGCCGGGCGTGTTTGTATCGCCTCGCTAGCACACAATATGAGATAAAAAGCCTCCGAGCCGTCATATGTTGCCGCGACGAAACAACTTCATTTCGTTCGTTTTTATGAAGTTGTTCGCAATGATCCATACCGGCACGGTTCAACGGGGGTGCTGAGGGGGGGGGGGGGGCGAGCCGCCGGAAAATCGGGAAAACTCCTGCGGAGCACGCTGGAAAAACTTTCAATAGTGATGTGGAAAAAGTGGGAGACGCGGGGTTTAGTTTCGAAGATCGCATTGTTGGATGTTTATATAGTTTATTTATTTATTTTATATTTGAGGAGATTGTTTTAGAGATTTTGAATACGATGAATATGTTTTTTTTTGATAAAATTAAAATGAATGAAATGTGAAAGTATTGTGAAAAAGAAAAATTCGTGTCATTAGAAGAAAATTTTTTAATAAGTATAATAGCTTTTTATTACACTATTTTTTTTAGTATCGAAAATTTCCATAATAGTGCATTTGATAAAATCTCTTTTATTTCCGGGACACTCTTATATTTTCTTATTTCTTACTATAAAATGACACTCGAAATATCATAATATGCTCAAATTTTTCTTTTAACAATTACCTCATTAAAAATCAACACCAAAGGTCATCTTCATGATAACTAATAAAGCCTCGGTATCAACAATTTGAATGACTACAAATATGAGCTACAAATTAGCGACAATATATCAATTCTAAGTACCATTACTGGCTTATTTTATACTATCTTGTCGTTCAAATCGCTCGAATCGTTTAAATCGCTCGAGTCTTTCAAATCGTTCCAGTCGTTTAGGTTTAGATCGCTCTAATCGTTCAAATCGCTAGAATCATACAAATTTCTCGAGTCGTTCAAGTCGTTCAAATCGCCAATATCAAATTCACGCATCAAAATCATCAAATCCAACATAAATTTTAATACAAACCAAAATTTTTCCTTTACAAAACTGCGCTTTTTGAACCGGCACACCTCTAGCAGTCTCCCCACGTACACATACACACACATGTTTGTCCACATCGGAGTTTTCCGAGCCGTCGCCTCCGCGGCGCACTTCTTCTTTTGCTTCTTGGGAACGGACGCAACCGACGGTCACAATGCGTCCTTTGTCCGACCATTGTCGCCGGTTTCGGACCACCCCCTACCTACACCCTCTGTCCCCCCCTCAGCCCCCCGCTGCGGTAAATCCCCGGGCTTATTGTTCGAGTCGAAACAAATATAGCTGTCGTGTTCGGGGCAGTGCCATTTATAACGAGCGACCGCAAATGTCAACTTCGGATGCATCCTGTGAAAGTTTAATGTTTAATTGCAATCTGGCTGAAGAAGTATTTTTGCTGAGTTTTATGTTGGCGTCGTCGTTTTTTGAATCGTCGGATTTTCAGGTCATAGTTTGGAGTGATTGTTTTGGATGTACGCGAAGTTTTTTCGTTAGAAATTTTTTTAATTGGGTTGTTTGTAAGTGTTGAAGTTGTTGAAGTTATATAAATTGATGTGTTCACTGAAATTTAGTTTTCAACTTTTCATGTTGATATTTTTTTTTAATAAAAAAACTCATCGGAATTTTTTTTTCTCATAATCTCTATATAAAATGAATATGATAATAGTAGTTAATATCATTTAGTTAAGCGATATGTTGCATAATCAGTGGAAAAATACGATTGAGATAAATTGACAAGAATAGTTTTTGTTCTCAAATTCCTAGATAACTACTATCTTCTAATTATTATATCTTTATGAGTCACTGAAGTTAACCAAAAAGTTTCGGAGTCTTTAGAAAAATGTGGATGCGTACCTTTATAACTAGATTATTTTGAATAGATCTTTTTTAACACTCAAACTATTTTACCTTATTATAAGAAAAAATGTTTTAGTTTCAGATAATACATAGGAAAATTTTTGTATAATACTACAGTGAACATCACTCCTCGGCCTGTTGGTTCAAATCAAAATATACTGGACATATAAAAAACTGAATATGACAATAACCCAATTTTTTATTTCAAAATCAATAAAACCAACAATAACAACCCATATTCAAAAACGAATCGGCAACCACCCGAAAATCAGATAGTTAACCGCCGCAATGGCGCACAATAACCGCGCCGCGACCGGAAAGGTTAAATTTACACATTCCGCACAAAAGATACGGTCGGTTATCGCGCATTGTGATCTTTTAAAACAGATTCTCATTATCCGAAACAAGCGGGCACAAAAGACCCCGCGCGGTCCGCAAAGGGTTCCACCTTAACGCGGTGCTTATTTAAAACCCTTTTCCCGCCGAGCGGAGTCACAAAAGCGCGAGACGACCCTTTTCCCCTCTAGGACATACATCCAGGGATAATTAGATGGAAAAACAGGGCCGTTGTACGCTTTGCGATTCGCTTTCATCCCCTTCGACGGTGCATGTATGACAAATTAACACGTTGCGCGCCGTGGGCCGATCGCGGTTGGGAATTTCGTGTTTTTTGGGTGTTTGGGGAAGAATTTTTCAAGTAAAGATTTGATTTTATATATAAATGTTTTTTTTATTAATTTTTTTGTTGTTTTGTTTCAGGTGAGTCTTGATTTTTTATCGTTGCTGGATTTGTAAGTATAATACTCGGATTTAAAATTTAATAATCAAATGCGTTCCGTTTTGCTTTTGTGCGTGTATAGTGAAAAAAGTAATTTTTTTCGGGCCATTTAGGATATTAATTTTTTTGCATTAAAAATTTCCCCGTGATAAATTTTAATTTAGTGTTATTCAAAATATTCACGGCGTCGAGTCGTAAAAGTGAGCATTTCGAATTTGTTTTATGAGCAATAAAATTTCGTAATTATGTTATTAAATCGAATTTTTCGAATAAGTTGAAAACCATTAAGCTATTTTCGGTGGAAGATCGGAAAATACATTAAATATTTCATTACATCGAAAAATAATATTGAAAGTATTCATGAAAAACATTTTTTTTTTAATAATAAATATACTAACTTCAATTTGAAAACTCATCACCGAAAATATAAATTTTGAAAATTAATACGAAAATTTTAATTTCGCTCAATAAGCACAACCGAATTCTATAACTAAACCAATTTCCCTCGAAAACGAACCGCCCTTTCAGCGAAATCGCATCGGCGCTAATTCCCATATTATATACAATAAATTATATACACCCTCACATATTTATATGAACCCTTAAACATCATCGAAGGGCATCCCATAACAGCTATAAAGAAAAGCGCGGGCACTCTCAACCTCATCGTCAATCTACGGGGAACTATTAATCAGAGCACTATATGCGCACTTTTCCGGCGAATGTGCAAAGACACGTACCTTTTTCGAGGATGTTTGTGCGTTTTTATGTGTGTGTATGTGCACTGGGGTACAGATCGTAAAGCCGATACTAAAAACTTCATATAATAACCGTCGTAAACGGTTTACGGGGCGGCGTGTTGCGCCACTGCAAGGTAGATAAAGTCGTTGAACACAGGCCTAAGTGTCGTATGATGTTGGTGTTCTGTGCAAATTGTTATGGTGTGTTTGTCGTATTTTTCAGAAAGTTTTTGGTATTGGTGAAAATCGTATTTGGTTGTAAATTATGTGGTTGAAGGTTGACGCATGCGAAAAGATAGAACGTTTGATGAGAGAGTGTGTAGGAATGATGTATATTAGATTTAGTTAAAAAATGCAAAAATATACTTTATACAGGAATAATATCTGGATCAAACAATACATATGAATTGAAAATAAAGAACAAAAAGATACTTTCATATATTTTAAGTAACACTTTGTAATATTTTTCATCAATGTGTCTTGTCGTTTGAAGACTTATGGTTTTGAAACATGGAAGTTGAATATTAAAATGTTATGGAAAATTTAATACACGTTAAAAAGTATGAAAAGATGTGTGCGTGGGGAATACTAAAAAAAATATAGGAAAATTGAAAGTATGACAGGTATGTATGATGGATATTATAAGTCAAGTGAGAAGATTGAAATGGCGGTGGACTGGTCATAAGTGCGGATTGAAGATGGACACGTAAAATATTGAAATGGTATCCGAGAAAATTTATGTAAAAAAATATAAGTTAGATCTAGTAGACGGTAGGTGATTGAAATTTAAGAAAAATGTATAAAATATATTACACAAGAATTTTTTTAAATGAACAACATTTGAAAAATATATGAAAATTCTTCATCTACTAGTGAACAGCAAACATATTTACACATAATAACAATGAAAAAAAAGGATCAGTACCTTGATACAACCATAAAAACTCAAATTTTAATAAAAAAATACAATATTAACTCATTTTACGACAATAACAACACCGGATCATCCCGCAGCGCCTACACAATATTGAACCATATCCGCCGACCTCAACGCCCATCCCTCGCCCTCAGACACCCTTCGTTCAGAATCCCTTCGCTTTTTCATAGCCGAATTTCCTCAGTTGTTTCATTTCTGCTCCGTTTTTACTGCTCAGCCCACGTCTCGGGAGTTTATTGCAATTTTTCTAAGCGCGCGACCACCGTAATCAATTGCGGAAAATTGCAGACACGTGCCGGGTACTGCTGCGCTTTTATTACTCGCTGAATCGTTTCGGTGCTTGTATATAGCCTGTGTGTGTGTGTGGGTGGCGATTCCGGAAGAAAAAACGCGAGAAAATATGAGGAAAAGCGGAAAAATATATGAGAATTTATCGCATCGCAACGTCCCGCCGAACGAAGCGAACGAATTTCAGACGCAATTTTTCATGCGATGCAGCGAAATTGAATCGTTTCGAAAAGGTTTAGTTTATTGTCGAATGATGTTATGTTTGTTTGAATATCGTTTATTTTAAAGCAAAGATGATGTTTGTTCGTTTGTTGTTTTGAAATTTAATCAATCATCAAATTGATCATGTAACATTTTAGTTATAAACAATTCTTTAGTTTCTCTGAAATAATAACAATATAATGTTTTACTTGGAAAATTTCAATTCAGACTTATGTTATTCTGTTGCGGTAGAACATTGAAATACAAAACTTTACCAGAATACATAATAGGGCATACCTATGTATTATATTTTGACCTAGTATGTATAATTCGAGTCTATTTCATTATTCAATTCATGTTTGATTCAAAAGTACTTAAATTATATAATAAAATACGTATGCGGCCATGCAAGTCTCGTTTAAATATGTTCGTATAATATATAAGCGAGCATATATGCGGAAAACCTTTAACGGCACAATGGACTTTTACAGCACCAGCAGCTGGTGTTGCTTCGAGTTTTCGATACAACAGTTTTCAGTTATTGCAACACTTCAAGAAATAAACTTGCGGGACGGGTTTATTGAAAAGTGTACGCCGCACGGAAAAGCTCTATACACAAATAACGTACGAGGGTGTTGCAGCGCATTATGAAATTTTTTTGAAAGTGCACTTAAATAATATTTTATGATAGGTGCTTAAGGGAATTGTAGTTTTTAAGTGATTTTATTTTGAAAATATTTGTTGGGTTGATATGGTTTGAAGTTTTGAAAATGAAAATGAGTTTGATTGTGAAAAGTCTGAAAGAAAAATTTGATTTGAAACTTTGTATCAATTTTTTTTTAAATGGTAGTTATGTTTTTTCAGACTTTTGCATAATAAAATGTAGTGTAATGTAACCAAAATGATTGATCTTATAAAGCTATCGATAATAATAAATTGGATAAATATTATGAAGTTAAACAAACTGTAATAAAATTGAAAATTTTTGAAAATCGCAAATAAAATATTATATTTTTGCAGAACGAGTTGACTTTTCAACAGTCAATATTTGTTTACAAATATACAAATTTATGAATTAACGAAATGATTATAACAATTCAGTTCGATGGTCATATAGTTTTTTCATACAATAATTATCGTTATTCAATGAAAAAATTTTTTTTTTCGAAAAATTCCTTTCATCTTCAATTCTCACTAAATCCATTTTATTTTTCTATCGCATTTTTTTTACAAAATTCTAAATATCTATTTACTCAACAACCTTTTAAACCTATAAAATTCACGATACTGTAATTTCTCGTCACATTTTTGTCCAATTTCATTGAAATAGCACCACTTCAATCGAGACATCCACTTATTGAAACACCCTGATGCATACACACACATACCACCAAACACCCATATAAATACGTAGACTACGTTCACGTGTACGTGCGTACACCATCCGAGCACTTTATGGACGAAACAATATTGAAAATGTTTCAAAGTATCGCAAGCGTACGTGCCGCCATTCGCATACGAATTTCGCAACGTGACTAAACGACCGCGTGTAGCACCGGCTTTATAAATTTTTCAATATTGCCAATTTCGCGATTCCGCTCCGTACATCCTCTATATTTTGTATCGAGACAGTGTTTGTGACGGATTCGGTTTTATCGCGTCGTCGAATTTACGACGATTGCAATTGCACAGGTGCATTTCGATTTGCGCGACTTGCATCCCGATGCGGCCCTGAGTGCATTTTCGTATTGCATAATGGAGGGATGGAAGCTTCGGAATTAGTTCCGAGTCATAATAGGGTCGTGTCGATGGAAGGATTTGTTGTCGAACGCTGTCGGATGGAATGATAGGTTTATTAGGGAGTTTGCTGTCTGTCGTGATGGATATGGACGGTTTTGTAGAGGTGTAAATTGTATTGGGTTGTTGGTTGAATTTTTAATTATTTTAGTTAGACGTGAATGTTGTGGTATTTTGAAACCACTGTACGGTACATAATTTACAATTCAGTGCTTTAGTGGAGAATTTATTTATTGAAATGGTTCTACGTTTTCATTTTAATGAATGTATAATAAGGAATATGGTATCGTTTCGTTCAGAGGTCGTTAACTTTGAATTTAATTCTTGATTTTTACTACGATTTTCCATAAAATATAATCAATCCATTTCTATTTTATTTCAATATTATATAGGACGAGATTTTTCTAATGCTGTTTTAATTCTTATTATCTTATCGACGTCGGTAAGAGGTTGGCTCTTAGATAAGGTATAGCCTAGAAGAGACCCTCGTCATGCAGTGGATAACTAACGGGTCGATAATGATGAACTTTTTGAAAATTAATCAATAGATTAACTATCAATAAGATAGATTTTGAAACTATCAAATGATTTCATGATTAAATCTTTCTAATATAATAATTCCCCCACACATAACATTAACGAATCGCTTCACAGTTTTATTTTAAAAAAATTAACATACAAACTATAAAAAATTATTGAATCAAAAACTACGATCAAAATCAATTATTAACAAGCGAACATTAAACTATCAATAAATATTCATAAACGTCCCATTGAAAAATTAATAAATTCATCCCTTAAAACCGTTGCCGATCCCTAAACTCAGTATCGCGAATCCTCCTCGAATTACCTTTCCGATATAATAATAATTCCGCTACACGTACTGGCTCAGGATTAAGCGATTTCAATTTCGGTCGGCGCGAACCTTTTTCTGACATCTTAATTAAAATTTATTGGAACATTTAAAATTATGATTACGACACTGTAGAGCACGAGCCGGCGACGACGGCGGCGACCAGAAATTGCTCCGCCATATTTATTGTAATTAAACGCGAGCAAAACGGCGGCGAACATGAGTAATCGAGACGTTCCCTTTCCCCGGTAATGAATTTGTTAATTGGTAACTGAAAACCTGCTCGACGCTAATGGAACAACGGCTTCCATCCTCGTTCCGTTTCTGTACAGCGTGGGCTGAAAGTTTGCTCTTTTTGTGTGTGGTATTAGTTGCTGATGAATGGTGTGCTTTTTTGTTGTTTGATCGGAATTTTGTGTGCTCTTATTGAGTTGATCTATTATTTTTTCGTGTATAAAGTCAAAAAATTGTATTTATAATAAGGATATTTCATAAACAGTTTCCATCTTCATGTCATTTGTTTTAAAAGTTAAGATCTTTTCGTTTATGGCAATAGTTGCTGATGAATGTTGCGCTTTTTTGTCGTTAGATTAAAATTTCATATAGTTTTATAACATGTTATATAACGTAATGATAGATGAATACTGTTTTTAAATAAAATTATCATATCGTTTGTTCTGAAAGTTAAATGTTTTAATTTGTGAAACTAATTGGCAATGGATTTTATGCTTTTTTGTCGTTTCATAGAATTTTTATATATTATTTTAATATATGTACTAAGATTGAGTTGATCCATTTTATTTTCATATATATATAGTTGGAAAATTGTATTTAAAATGAGGACATAAAAATATTGTAGTTTCCGTTTTCATATCATTTAATTTGAAAGTTTGCTCTTTTTATGTGACGTATTAGTTTTTAAAGGATTTGTCCTGTTTTTGCTATTTAGTGGAAATTCTATGTATAATAGTTTTATATACTCAAATTGACCTAATCTATTTTATTTTCATATATGGAGTTAATAAATTTCGTTTAAAATGAAAATACACGGCTTTCATTTCTATAATTTGGCTTTAATGTTATTCGTTTGCTCTTTTTGTTTGTGATTTTATAATAGTTGACATTGGATGTTGTACCTTTTATGTTATTTAATAGAAATTATACATATTAAAATCGAGTTGACCTTTTATTTAAAAATTGGATATTTCTTCATTTTTCGATTAAAACAAAACGTCCACATTTATCTTAACATACATATTTTATGTTCAGATATTAAAATCGATCATAATTTTTAAACAATACATTTATTATTTCCAACGATAAATTAACAATATAAAAACCATCCACTTACATATTCCATCAAAATAAATATTTTTTAAAAATTAATGACGCACTATATATTAAATAAAACATTGCTAAATTGATAACTTATGGTACACGCCGCCCGTACACATTTTCACCGCATTTGCATAGAGACAAATGAGTGAAACTCTCCCGAAAATTCCGCATTTAATATCGCGAAATTTCCCACATTTTTTACACCATTTCATATATATACATATTTTTCGTTTCGCGGTCAAGGTTTCGCATTTCGTTTTGCGCGGATTAAGCGAGATTGATGACGATCGTCGGTCGAAATTGCTACGCGTTTGTTCGCTTTTTTTCCCGCAGGTTATGTATAGCCATGGTCTTTTTTAGGGAAATTGTTGCTCTTATTTCCGCATTTCGTTTGTACCATGGAGACGAGAAACATTTGCGTTATTAAAATGCGTAATAAACCGCAGAAGTTTTCGCTCCGCCTCAGTCTTTTTTGTATATACGTTTTTTTTTCGATGTAATAATTTTCGTTGTCGCAGTACATTCTAGCAAGATTGTCCATTTGGTTGAGAGTCCTTTTGTCGTCTTCGAAATCAAGAGTTTTTTCTTTGATGTGTAATCTCGCTTTTTTTTTGGGAAAATATCAATACGGATTGTATAAATATCGCACATTGATGAGTTAGTACATAGACTTGGTATTTACAATATATAAAAAAATGATTTATATATCTCGGAAAATTTATATCAAAACCATTTAACATGATTTTATAAACGTATTGGATCTATGGCTTAAAAAAAGTATAGTAATTTTGTAATTCTTTTTGAATTTTCTTGAAACCATAAGTATATGAAAGTAATACAATTTTACAACACTTTTATTATTTTATGGATACAAAAACTGTTTATTAGCTTATAACTCATGAATAATTCATTAATTTTTATTCAACCTATAAATGTATAAAATTTCAAAAGTTTTTCGTAAGAATATTTGCAATATTAATATTACAATATTATATATTGAATAAGAAATTGTAATATAATACTATCCTACATATATTATATATTATTTTCTTACAAAATCATATTCAAATATTTGAGTGTCTTATATTTCTTGTTTTTATGATTGAATTTCGATAATTGAAAATCATGTACAATTAATTATATGTAAAATTTTTGATCAATCTAATCATAAATGTGTCAATGTTCAAAATTTTGGATATGTGTAATATCATATCAAATGGAAATAGATGCAAATCAAATATTATATTATATTTTTCTTTTTAATACATTTAAGCGTTAAAGAACTTAATATATTAATTATTTTCGTGATTATATACTAAAAAGTATATACTAACGATTACATCACAATCATATTCGAAAAGGCCCCGAGCAATATACAACCATGCATTTAATTATCGCTCTTTTCAACAAAAGTCACTGTCAAATCTCAGCAGCCGCATAATACATATAAATCCCGGGAAAATTCGGTCCGCAAGAGAAAATCTCGGGCCCGGGAAAAATCCCACGAGAACGCACCGCAATCTTGACGGCTACGTGTTCTCCAGAAACTATTCTCGAATAAAGCAAACCTACAAACTCTGATTAAAACCGACGACGGGAAAAGTTATTAAAACGCAAATTTCGCGTCACGTTTCCGTTCGAATATTTTTTTGCGGGAAGTTTTCTTTTTTTTCATATTCGCGCGACATCAACATCATTTTGCGGGTGATATACGAGCGTTTCGGCTCTCGAAGTGCTCGAAGCTATAAAAAAATGTATAGACGGGCTTTATGGCCTTCTCGTTGGCTCTAAATGATATATTCGAGCAAATTTCGTATCGATTAAATGGAAATTTATAAAGAATCGACGCTTTTTTTGTTTGTCGCTTGCGCGTTCTGTTCGGAAAATATTGAATTTTATATTCAATGTCGGAGAACATGTTTTATTTAGTCGTATTATGAGAGTAATGAGAGAATTTTAAGGTTACGCAAGTTGTATGTAATTCTAAATGAGTACTTTCCGAGAATTAAGTACGTGTACTTAATACTAAATACTATCTTTAAGAACTCGTGCGAGTAACTGATTCATGTATATTATCTTATGTAATTAAAGTTACTACCTATGTTGTATTCAAAATGAAGACATCTCCTTAAAAACGTATTATATTCGTTGTAATTTTAATATAAAGTATCCCAAAATTCACGCAAGAAGTAATTTTGATAGAAAACACAGATTTCTAATTAAAAGTTGTAATTTTTTATTGATTCATACAGTGTACTGTATAGGGTTATGTGTGGAATAGCATACTGGATAAATGGCTTTACTGGCATGTACATATTTTTTTCATTGAAATTTTCCAAGACTTTCTGTCGTAAAAATTACCAAAATATCAAAATCGGTTAATAAGTTATCAAAACTACTTCTCGTGTAAATTTTGGGACACTTTATAACCCTAAATAATATGATTAAAACAATTTAAAGTCGATTTCGAAACGAAACATTCCAAATCTACAACATCGAAAAGCACACAATTTCTCCAACTTTCCATGCAAATTTCAATATCGCAGCACTCTTCCATATAATTATCGAACAGGTGAACCTTTACACGGCAAAAACACGCGAATACACCCACCATTGTACGGCGGGGGCAATATTAAAAGGAAGATGTAAAATATGTCGGAATGCAAAGCACGGCGGGGGCCTGTCACCGACAGGAATCATCGAAGCAAACGGCCCTTTGTTGGCATCGAGGATACAATCCGCCTTTCTGAAAACGAGGAAAGAGAGCCGCGGCTAAATACCCCCGGAATAATGGTGGGCGGGGGCGGGAAGAGTTATTAAAAGGGAAAAAATCCGAAATGAAAATGACAGATAACGTGAATCGGCGAGACTCTAATCTGCCGCACTCCTTCAAGTTTTCCTTGTTCTTGTTCGGTTTTTTTTGTTTGTGTTTTCCGATTTTTTTTTGGTCTGGTTTTGTGTTCGGGAGTTCCGTTTTTCGATTGTGCGAATCAGATCAGAGTGAGTGGTAGATAGAAGAAAAGTGTTTCCTGGATTGTTTTTTATATAAAAATCGTGAATCGTTAATTTATTATTAACTGTGACTAATGCATGGATTACTGTTGATTTCTGATGTTAAACATCTGAATTTAGAATGACCATCTATTATGAAAGTACTTCTTTTTTTTAAAATATTTATTATAAATAGTAAATTTAACTATGACCACACTGTGAATATCTATGTGAAACTGTTTGTCAAAGGATAAATAGCTTAAGTATTTATTTTCTCGAAAGTTATTTTCATTTCACCGTCAAAAAAAATCTTCGAAATTCCGATAGAATTAAAAAAATCTTTGCAGTAGAAAACATATACGCTGTATTTTAATGATCATTGCTTAATTTATCGAACAATTGGTTATAATTTATCCAAATATATTTATTTTAAAAATGAAAATATAACTGTGACATAACAGGTATCTCTACATTCCATTAAGTTTTTCAATCGAATATCCAAATATATTTGAATACCTCATTATTTACTATTTTATATTCGAATAATTGAATCCAGTGAATATTTGGGAGCCTTTTTTTAGCTCTAGTGGCTATAATCATATTTTGCTTTATTTTGAATCATAATATAACATAACATTTATCGCATATTAAACAAAAGTATTATATCATAATAGATATGTTACGTTTCCATTATTTAAATCAATTCCAAAAACAAAAAAATCGAAAACAAACTCAAAACACACGATTCATCAACACAAAAAAAAATCAAAACACCCATCTCGTTACTGCACTTCACATCAACATCCCACGTCTCACATCTCACATCTGCAGCAGTCAAAAGGTTAATTCCTCCAGCCGCATCGTCATCATCCTCCAGATCGGAGCAGGTGTGTTCCCGACAGATACAAATCTGAATAATTTTACATGCGCAGCGGCTGCTAAGCGTTATTAAGTGTCGCTTTACGGACAACGCGACAGTTACGGATGCCAGGGCCGGATCGGGCTTTTGTTTGCCCGCGGACGCCGAAATGCACGCCGTCAAACGTGACGGCCGAAAACCGGTCCGCGGCGTGTTTTGTTATGGGAGTTTGTCTGTTTGTTCACGTCGACGTCTCTGTCGGACTGTGAAGTGGAGCAGGTCGTCGGAGATGGACTTGTTTGGGTTCAGCTGAAATATCATGTCTGTTTGTGTTTGAAGAAGGTGCTAGTGTTGATGCTTGTTTTGATCGGGATGTGCTGAGTTTTGTTGGTGGGTGTTGTATGATGGAAAAGTCGTGCAATAGTTTGTTTTGGTTATTATGGGGAAGTTAATTTGAATTTATGAAACAAAAATGGAGGATATCAATTGATGTGATTTTTTTCATAATAAACCGATCAATAATTTCAGTTATAAAAAAAATCAGATTTGACACTTTGAAAGCTTAAAGTGATCGAAATAATACTAGATACTATTACTGCTGTTACTACTACCTAGTACTAATAATTTCCTCCTCGATTGACTAACAACCGATCGTCATTAAAGAAAATATAGCTGTACTATAATTTTTTTATATAAACATATATTTTTTAATTAATAACTGTAATCAAAATCCTAATGATTCTATCATCGTCTTCATTAACAAACTATTGTTTATCTACTCCAGGAAAAGATCTTATCAACTAATATGACAGATTGGGCTTTACCTTATCACGCTAGCCCAAGTCGTATTGATGAGGGACATGTGATTCTATAAAAAAAAATCAATTTAATAAATTTTGTTAACAGTTATTTAAATCGAATCATCACATTCGTATAATCCTGAATATATTATATAATTTATTTATTTCGAAGACGTAAAAAAGGATTGGAGAAATTTTATACAAAGCAAATATCCATATTTCACACCCAAAGAGATCATTATATTCTCACGCTACGTAATAAGAATATTAACGTTGTTTGAAATTCGTTTACGACCTAGCATCGTGCATTTTCAAGCCTTCGCGGGCAAAATAAATATATTCAAAATATAATGGCAATTATCCTAAGCACATAAAATTTATTAGGCACACGTGCAAAATTTATCGCGCGTTCAAATATTTTTTCGAAAGCGACACAATTTCAACTCGATCCCATATTTATTACGATAATTTCACTTAAACAAAAAGCCGCTCTAATTCCTCGAGATTTACAGCGCACCTTTTCGAGCCGTCGCAAATTATCATCGTGCTTTTTTCCGCGGGACATTAATCGCCGCATTAGTCACTGCGGTCACTTTCGCCGGTGCCAAAACGCAAGAATCCCAAACAAAAAACCCAATCCCGAGATGAAAAAGCAAAAAAAAGGTGTCATCGGGATGTCGAGTTGGCTCGCCAACAAGCGCCACGTCGGATTCCACCAGCGTGAGTACACGAGGTGGCCTGATGCCAAAATGCATTATAATAGACCGTCTCTTCCCGAATGCGATGATGATGATGATGATGTTGATGGTGATGGTCTCGTCCAGGTGGTGGAGTATTTCGAACCGGCCAGACTGTGCCATTGATGATGACTCAACTTCTAGTACGCTAAAATTTAACTCGTACGCGCAGTCATCGACTATTCTCGGTGTCGTGTTTGTTGTATTTTTGTTGTTTGTTCTGATTGTTTCAGGTATTGAAATTGTACATTATTAGGGTTGTGTAGACTCTTTTATATAATATGTATTATTTTTAGGTACAATGAAACCGAGTTTTTATGTTTTTGAAGGGATCGATAAAAAATACGCAATTAGAGAGAAAGCGTCGATTTAAGGTTTCAAATATTAAAAAAAAAAAAAAAATTATTGAAAAAATCACACGAACAGTACATATTATTGGAAGAGCCATGAATTTTGTCCATATTTTTGGGTTTATATAAGTTCTTTTGATGATATAATAAATAGATTTGAACATTCGTTGTCATCACTTTAAAGATAAGATCAGAAAACCGTTTAAATGTAAGTAACAAAAAATAAAAAAAAAAAAAAAAAAATTATAAATTAATAAATCTTAGTAATATGCGACCGATATGTTTGAACAAAGATTGTCAATCGTTGCAAATTTAATTAAATATTTATTTTATTGTGTTTTATAATATCATATAATACATACATATTTCAGACGTAAATCAATGTAATTAAAAATGTAAAAGCAGGTATTAAATTTACTAATATAAAATACGACTGCAGAAATTGAACACAAATCGTGGGAGAACATTAATTACGGGCCCGCAAAAACGTGATTTCACTGTATTTATAAAAAAAAAGGTTGAAAAAGGTTGAAAAATAAGTGTCAAAGACTTGTTCATCATTCTCGACAATATAAACCTTTGGAAAAATGATAAATTGCGTTCAAAGTATTGTATTGTATGAACACAAATAAATCAATTAGGCTTTACGATATCTTGTATCGATATTGTTGTATCTTTCGTTTTTATTCAATTTGTTTCCACAACAATTTGATTCTTGACAAGCCGGACACGTGTTTGGCGAGCCGTCGAACAAAAAATCACTATTGTTATACCATGGTAAATCTTCTTTTAACGAGCTATTATTTCGATCGAAAATAACGTTCCGCACTGTAAAGCTCGCTGTATATCTAGTGCTTTGTACAGTTTTTTTAGTACAATGAATAATACGCAACTAAATCGCATCGGTATTAAGGAGAGGCGTTCGTGTAATTTTAAATTCACGATGTGTATTTTGTCTTGAGATCAAAAAAACATTTTCATTTCACGTCCGTCAAATTTGATTGAGTGTATTTTTTTAAAAGTGTTCTCTGTATTTTTTTTCATCGATAATCTTATTTTGAGAATTGTATAAGTGTTGTTGAAATCAACTGATGAATCATAATATGAATATGTTTTTTTATATATTGAAATAATTAGATGATTTTTTTTAATGAGAAGAATTTATTATTGATAATAAAATATATTTTTTCATAAATATTATGGTAACTACATGGCATCCAAATTGGAGCATGTTCTTTTTAAAGCCTTTTTTTTTTCGATTATAATAAACGTTCATAAAATTTACTTTTTTTGATCAAATAAATTTTTTTTGTACAAATTCAAAAGGAATGAAATATCTAGTTAGTATTTAAATATTTTTAGGTCAGTATTATTTCATTAGAAATGAAATATTTAATCGATTCTTACGATAACGGTCTCAATAATACTTTACGATTGTTGAATTTGAAGTGTAAAATCTGTAATGCGAAAAGTTGTCGCTTCTATGCGCTATTAAAAATATTGATACTGATCATTCCTTATAATGAAACATATCAATTTCTACAAACTTTTTAATATGAATACATAACATTGAATATAAATACTAAATATTTACTTTAAATACAGATCATCTTTGCACTTTAATTTTGAAAAATTCAGTGTGAAATATCACTATCCATTTTTCATACGAATACGCCATATTTTCAAATTTTTTTATTTCATTCATCAAATCGACCCCACCTGTATACTGACCGCTTAATACAAATACGGACCATTAAATACAAACGGTCACTATTAATATTTAAAAACTGATTGAACCAAAACAAACATTATCCCACCACAATTTTCCGTCCACAACCAAACCAATCCTCCAACTCGACTTAAAACACCACCCCCACAAAATACACCATCCTCATCACTCACACCCGTCTTCGTAGATTTTTAATATTTCTCCACCGGATCTGCTTTCGTTCCATACAAATACTGATCACGATTGAACTAAACTAACCAAACCCAATCACCACCACAATTTTCCATCCACAACCAAACCAATCCTCCAACTCGACCCAAAACACACACCACCCCCAACCACCCCAATACGCACCACCCACCCAAAACACACCATCCTCAACACTCACACCCCATCTTCTTAGATTTTTAATATTTCTCCAGCGGATCCGCTTTCGTTCCATACATCACGTCTACGCGAATGACAGCGTTCAATAATGGCTAGAACATGTGCGTTTGGCGGGGCCCCGCGTTTTGATCAATGTTCTCGTCTCGTACACGAGCCGATTCCTCAAAAGGGATTCCGGAATCACGAGCTCATTGTTCGCAGACCGAACACAATCAACCGTGAACTGAGTATTATGTGTAATATATGATTTTTTTGTCGATGCCGCCGCCTCTGCGTGTTTGTTCGCCGCGGAAAAGCGGGAGGTCGTGTCCTTTTGGGATTTTTTTTCGGTTGGGTTTTCGATCGGTGATTGATGGGTCGGTGTTTGAGTTTGTATGGGTTTTTGGTTTTTGGTTGTGAAATTGGTGTCGGGTCTTTTCGATGGTGTTGTGTGCTCTGTAGTTGTGTTTTAGTGAGTGATTTCTTGTTGTATTATATTAACGCGCTTGACGTTTAATTAAAATAGTCAGAAGCACTTGGGAGGTTTGTGTGGTTATAAATTTAATGAATGTTAGTGCAAGGTTTGAATAATTAATTTTGATTTTTGAAATTTTGTTGCGTTGTTCATTTTCAGTGTTTGCTTTTGTGATAATCTTAATCATTTAGTCAAGATTTTTTTTAATATGTTTACTGTATTTTTTTCAAAAACTCTTGAAATTAAATAGTATAATTGTGTATATTCATGATGATAATTTTTTGGAAACTTTGTGTCGTCAAAAAGATTTTCTATTATATATTCAAATGAAAATTTCTACAATTATATTTAACTCTTATTCACATCTTACATTACATACACGATTTCGATAACATTTTCTATAGTGCTTAAAAAAAAACTAAAAAAAAATTCATACTTATAATGAAAACGTTAACTTTTATTATATTGTATAATATTAATAACTAGCTTTTGAATATTGCTTTCGATAATCGAATTTCGACATTTACGTTTACATATGGAAGTTAAACATTCGTAAAAGCAATTCGAATTCTTTTCGAATTTTCTCATATTGTATATTCTAATATTGGTTTTTGCTATACAGGAATGATTCGGTTGTGTTTCGGTTAATAAGTGGCTTTCGAATGTTCATTTGAGTAATCGAGTTTCGTTGTTCGTGTTCTAATATGTTTAATGTGTTATCTGTGAATCTGTCCCGTAATTTGTGCTTTTAGGATAACGACAAATATGCGAATTTAACCGTAGTACCGTTTCCAATCATAACATTGATTTGTTTCAAAAATATTTATATAATGATAATTCAATCAAAATAACTTTCTATTACGAATAATCTGCCACCCATTTCGCATCCCGAAACAATTTATATCAACTAATATATAACATCAACAAAGTTGTATTTCACATCGGACGTGCATAAAAGGTATAAAAAAGTAAGGTATGTAGAGCTATATGAGATTTTGCGGTCGCCACGTGCCGATTTATTATACACGGTCCGTACATTTTCTAAGTCTTATGGTTGTGCGCTTTATGGGATCTCGTTTTACAACTGTGATTAATGTACGGACATGTTCGGGTGATCCGATTTTCGTTGAAATATGGCCTCGGCATCTGTTTCGATCGCCATAAATGGATTCTAATTTATAAAATTGGTTGCGTACTATTTTTGAAATCGTTGTACGTGTCGGTGATTATATTTTCAATGCTTTTTGAATTTATGGCGGGTCGTGAGCATTGATGGATTGAGGTTGGGTCATGGTGAAAAAATATTAAAATTTTTTAAGTAAAAATTTAGATGTTTTTACTTTTGATTATTATTACGGTAATTGGATTCTTCCTAATAACATTCTTAGTGGTTTCGAAAAAATCATTAATATAATATTTTGTGTAGAGTATGTATAAATAAGCACAAATAGGAAGGAAAAACAAATTACCTTTTGGGAATCCTTACAAGAAAAAGTCACATGATATTATATTAGTTTTCGTGGTAATTAAGGCAATTTCGTTAATGTTTACATGGTCGGTCTATTATTGTAAAAGTATCTACACAATTTTCATATAAAACAACGTATAATCAACATCAATATTTTCGACAAAACATTAAAAAAATCATTACAACACATAATCATTTTTTCAATACCTCAAACACATACATATTTTACCCAAAAAATTCCCTACTCCAACAACAACCCCCCACTTTTTCCACCCATGCATAAATTCAAACACCCAAAACAAACGCTCACGATCCCAACTTCCCACCATCCCCATCACACATGCGGGACACAAACACACATCCAACTTTCGCCAGTTATGGTTGTTGCATAACGCTCGCCTAGCGCTAAGCCCGCGCCGGGAAGCCTCGAAGCCAGTAAACCGTAATCCGGCATTACTTAGCATTACGCCGGCTTAATCCGTACATAAGAAAGTATCCGCCCACGAGGATCCAGGATCCAGACCGGGCCTGGAGATCCCGGGAAGTCCCGACGAAAATTCGGGCTAATTGCGTGCGGTTCAGGTGAGCGTTTCCCGCGTTTACGCGGGTGCGTACCTTCGACGTTTGATGGAAATTTGATTTCGATGTGTTGTTTTATGTATGTGGAGTTTATGAGGGTGATGTGTTGTGGGTTTGTTTCGAATTTTTATTATCGGAATCGATTATGTTTTTTTTTTTGTATACGAACTCTTTAAAAGTTAGCTTTTTTATATAGCTCTGATAATGTATCGGTAACGGTGTAGCTTAAAATTGATATAATATGCAACATATGATCATTTCAAGAGTTAATGGTTCAATTATTATTATATATTCTCATCGATCACTTAAGTTAAATGAAAAGTGGTGGTGTATGAAAATGATTTTTATTAAAAATACTAGCGGTTCATAACCGGCGTTGCTCGGGACTTTGAAAATAAATTATGTACCGATTGTAATTATTGTCACAATCAATCGCGATGCTGGCACATTTTATATTATAATTTGTTAATGGCAAAAACTGAAAAACAAAACGATATTTAAAAACTGAATGCTTACTTAGTTTCTCCGGATTTCAAAAAACATTCTTGCCTAATTTAGTGAAGATTTTCTTATCGGCTTAGGAGTTTATTGGATACATACATACATACATAGACCGTTTGAGTTTTATATACGAGTATATAATTAGATTATTGTCTTTTTTTATCGATAAGAGCCCACCATCCCGCCTGTTACATGCACCCCACTCTATGCCAGCTTCCTGAGCCGGCTTAGCTGGAATACCAACAACACTAGGCGAAACTACGGGCGCCACATTTACATTTATTGGGAACTTTACATTTTAATTTTAACTAAGCAATCGCGAAGGACTGCTTTCGGGGGGCATACGGAATGCCAGGCGAGGAAAATTTAACGAAATATATTGACCCTCTTGGCGAAGGTGCAGAATGCAAAAAAGGCGAATTTCGAAGGTCTATTTAGTAGGCAAACGGTCGGGTAAAACAAGTCCTTTCTTTCATTTTTTTCTTAACAAGACCACAGGATATGATCCGGGTCCTGAATCTCTCCGCAGGCACAGTTTTGAGCTTGGCAGCGATATCAAATTATTGTCTTCATTAAAAAAAACTTAAGGTTTACGTAAATATTAACAAGTATGTGAAAAAAATAGTACCTAAGCTTTTGATGATATAAGAAATATTTCGTCCTAAACTCTACATTATACTAATTGAATATATGTAATACATATCATCATAATACATACATAAATTTCATTCAATAAAAAAATTATATAGATACATAATATGTATGTATATAATTTTTTTATTGAATGAAATTTACGTAAATGGTATTCTTTCTGCAAAAAAAACAATGATTAATTTTTCGTCAAATGCTTTCAGACTCATTAATGTTATGTTTTTGCTGTTTGATATTGTTAATTTCTTGTGAAATATTATCTTTGCGTTTAATTCGAGCCCTATTTTGGCGAACTCATTCGCGGATAATTAATGATTTCTAGAAAGTAATTCGTATTTTCGTTTCCGAGTAACACAAAAATAGAAAACTGAAAATATACATTCGCTCGTTAATTATCAACGAAAAACTCATCAAGTAAACGAATTTATTTCACGAAAAAAATATTTTCTCACATAATTGATTCCTGAAAATGTTTGTTTATGTTCGAAAGCAGAATAATATAAAATATATCAAAAATTGTATGTATTTTTAAACATTTGTTTATCGATGGGTATATTGATACATAATTAAATTAATGAGGCGTATTTAAAAGCTTTTAGGTGCTTCCTTAATAAATCTGTGAAGATTTTGTGTTATGATAGAATTGAATTAGACAAAAATCTTCAAAAAAAACAGAATTTTTAAAAATGTTTAAAATAGTGAATTGTGCGAAAATCGAGTGTCGTTATTTATATTTTAACACAATTTGCATAAAAAATTAACACACCAACCCTAAGATAATTCTTTAATCCATCCCGAAACCTGACAATTTCCCTCACGAACGGGTTAACACCCAGCGATCGACAATTAACATATTCGACGTCCGATCGAAGGTGTCCCCGAATTAATTAAGGCAGCTCCCCGAGGAACCGTCTTCACGTTTAATTTCATCCGCGCCCTCAGGGTCGTGTCCGCGTTCGGCTTTTATTGCCTCTGGGGGTGGAAAACCACCCACCACCCCCCCACGATCCTCCGAAGGGGTTTTCCACCTTCGAGGAATCTGCAAACTTCGCCGAAACCTAATTACCCGGCGGCAAGACGCCGCGATTGTCCGTTTGGGACGCGTCATCTTCGTCGACAACTTGATCTACGTGAGCGAGGTTCGCTATGGTGGTATGATTGGGTATTATGGTGGTATTGGCATGTTAAAAATGTTGTGTGGGAAGGTTATGCGTTAATGGTTTTGTCTTGTATGGCCGTGGCGGATTATGAGTGACGGGTTGCGAGAGGTGATCGATGTGCGCGTTGATTGGTTTCAATTAAAAGTGATGTTTTGGAATGGATTGGATGTGTTTTTTTTGTTGGGAAATGTGTTGTTTGTTTTGAAAATGGTGAAAGTGTGTTATGGAATGTTTGAGGATTTTCGTTTTGTATTGTATAAGTGTTCGGAAAGTGTGAGTGCAGTTTAGAAGCACTCATTTACTAAAGTGCACTCACCCTTTCCGATCACCCTTTACATTTGAAAAATATTAATTTTGTTGATTTATAAAATATTTTTGAAAGCAGATTATGTTTTTCGATTCTGAATGGATTAATGGATCCTTTTATAATAATCAAATTTCGAAAATTGTGAATTTATTTATGAATTCGAATTGCAAAATAGCAAAGTTTTGACAGTTCATTTTTCATATATTTTAATACGCTAAAGGATTTGAGTTTTAATCGATAAATTCTAATATGGTTATTTTATCTTTTTTACGACCTATACAAACCATTTTCTCACCAAGATTTTTATCAGAATTTATGTTTATCCATTACAGAGCATATGAAAAGATTTGATTTAACATTATAAAAAAAGATCATATTACAAACATAAATATCGCTTTCTCATTTTTTCCCAAAATTTATATCGAAATCATTTCCAAAACATACAAATCATATTCCTTTTAAAACACCTATATGCAAATCAGAAGCTTTCCCATCAAAATTTCGCATAATAATCTCATCCCGCGAATCACACCCCTTAATAAACACAAACGTATTCCAAAAGCAATAATTATGCAAATAAACGTCTATTCCAAAAGATGCGTCCTAACCACCGTTGGAAAAACCACACCCCTTCCGGGAAACTCCCTTTTGGATTCGCGCCGAGCTTTCCACGGAAAAGCGCGTGCCCCGCATATTATCGCGCGGGAAAACTTCCCCACGAGCGTAAATATGACGCGGGAAAAGTCCGCGCGACAAACAAAAGGCTCCACCGCCTTCGCTTTCGCTTGTTTTTGTTATTGTTATTGTTGCCGTCGCGTTATTAACTTTCGCCGCCGCGGAATTTAATTATCGCAAATAGCCGCGCTCGCGGGAACGGCGCCGCGGCCGGAAAAGCGCTTTTCCGGCCGCACCACGACGCTTTTCCGAACGCGAAAATGGCCGTTGACGAATTCGAATCGCGGCCCCGTTGCATGTCGAAGTTTTAAAAGCGTCGTCTTCGGTGAACAATGGCGACGGGATTGTATCGCTTTCGCGGCGAGCTTTCCCGCGGGCCCGTTTCGCGGTTTCCGTTCGCGAATTTCGAACGAGGTTCGCATATTTTATCGGTGATTTGCATTGTTTGCGCTCGCGAAAGTTTTAATTAATGATTTTTCGGTTTTGATACATTGAATTCGACGGTAATAGGGTCGGGCGTGAACAATAATTAATCAGTTGGTCGGAATAGCTGTATTATTTTTAAAATTATTGAATTGAACTTTTCAATTTTAATTAATTAATATGATTGTTTTTTTTAAATATTCGATTACCCGAAAATTTATGCTTTTCAAGTTTTTTTTCCAAATAATTATCCATTCAAATAAATCTGCATATTTTTGCTATCAATATATTATTTTTTATTGTCATCTTTTATTTAGTTTTGTAGTATTATAGAATCACTTAAAAATATATGTACTTCATATTCCACATCATTATTTCTCGTTTTATTCTTGTGGCTATTATTTATGAACTCCAACAACACTTTCCTGTTTTTTTTTATTTTCAAGATTATTTTTTTTATGTAATATGAACCACCGCTCTTACGTAGCTTATCTATTTGATCACCTGAAAATTTATGCTTTTCAATTTTTTTTCCAAATAACTATTCATTCAAATAAACCTACATGCTTTTGTTATCAATATATAATATTATTTTTCATCATCATCTTTTTTTAGTTTTGTAGCCTTATAAAATCTCTAATAAATGTAGTATAATGTATGTATATTCCACGTCTTTGTTTCTTGTCTTGTTCCTGTGATTATTATGTATGAACTCCAATAAAACTTTACTGTCTTTTATTATCAAGATTATTTTTTTACATAATATAAACCATCGCTTTTTCATAGATCATCAAAAGTTTTAAAATCACTCATTAAATTATTTAGATCACTGTCAACAAGAACGATTATTATAAATGTACATTTATTTTAAGATGTAAAATTTGAAAAATATTGAAATATACTCGTATATAAAATGTATTTGGTTTAAGAGTGAATTTCGTTTATATTGAAAGAATAATTTTTGAGAGAAAAAATATAAAAGTGCATGGCTTTTAAGTAACCTAATATTTATAGAATTCAGTGTGTAAAAAGTTATCGAAGTGTGAAAAAACATTGTAGCTTTTCATCGCCTGCGAAATACGAAGTTTGCGTGCCGGCTTTTCCGCCCACGGTTTTCCCGAGTTTTCCGCCCACAGCCCTCGCATTGTCTCTCCCAAGTAAACCGAATTTGCATTTAAATGACGAATAGTGATTTCGTTCGCGAAATAATACACCTCCCATTCGGAAAAGTCCCCGATCTCTCGCATTTTCATACTTTTTTCACACCGCATCCATCCGACGTCGAGCAAAGCGTTCATACTTTTATGCGAAAATATGGTGGAAACTTCGCGGGAGCGGAATTACGCAAATTCTGCACGCGCCATTAATCCTTACATGGGTCTTAATATCCAAAAAGGACGTTCGTTCCGTCTCGAGTTCTTGCTTCATTTCCGTTTATTCGCGTCGTATAACCGTCTTTGCGACGGATAACCCCTTTTTGGTACAGTTCGAAACGATCGACGTTAAAATTCTAAAGACGTCTCGCTGTGGTGCATATCGGGCAAAATTGCACGTTAAATATTAGCGCTCTAGTTTTTTATGTGACGTAATTCCGGCAGGTTTCCGAAGCAATTGGTCGGAAGGCAATAAAATTATATGGAGTATAAAAGGAGTCACTATAACAACGACACAATAAAAATTCTTAAACAGAAAATTAAATTTAATCAAATAATCGTTTTTTAAATCATCCGAAAACATTTTTTTTATCTTTCAATGATCATAACGGATCTTAAAAACGATTACCCGTCTCGGAATCGTCGTCGAACTGTCTAATTGCCCATTTTTATTGCGCCAAACGAACTGAAACCATTTCCCGACAATGACTGAAAGGGTCGTTCGTTCGAATTCGTCTGAGGCGCGTCGTTTTCGAGGTGATAAAGCCTCGGCAACTTTCGAACCGACCGTTTTTCCGGGGTGGAAAGTCGGGAAAACCCCCCTATTTCTCATCCCGCTCGTTTCGCGGACGTCGCCTTTCCCGCGTCTCGGAAAAGTTGAAATTTTCCGGGGTAGCGCCGCGTCGTGTCCAATCGCCGTTATCGCGCGCGTTATACGGCCGAATAAAATTTTATTCGCAGCCACCTCTCAAAAGTCGTCGGAAAAGAAATATAAGTGAATTTTACGCGTCTGCGTGTTTTTTTTTCGGTTAAATCGCTCGGGAAATTCGGTTCGTTGTGTTCGCCCGTATTTGTTTCCTCGCGCTTGGCTTGAGAACTACTGGTTGGTAAACAATAATTAGCGCTTCTAGTTTTGTTTTGGGTTGATTCGAGATGTTGTCGGATTCACGGTTCGAGTGTTTTCCATTCGTGTTCGGTCGTTAAACGATTATATAGCGAATTGTGTGCAAAAGCTCCGCAAACTGTTTGCCAATATTTAATACTCGAGCTAATTTGACTATTCATACATATAAAATTAAACAAGCAAATAAACAGCCGTGTCAATTAGTCAATTAACAATATCGAACTTACGAAACAATACAAAATTAAATCGTCTGGAAAATTTATCGAATCGCTCCGCGGAAGCGACGCAATACGGCGAGCCTCGTGAAAAATTCAAAGCGCAATGTTTTGTTTGCGAATTTTCATCCGAATTTTCCCGACGACCGCTAATAACATAATTTATTCAGCCCGGTCCGCACGTAAGGTTACCCCATTACGGTCGAAGAAGATGAAACCCGAGGTGGGTCGGATTCAGCACCTTGTAGCGCCGGCGAAATTCATTTTGCTGAAAAAAAAGCAACAGAAACGAGGAGGAAAAAAAATGAAACCGCCCCGGAAAAGCCGGGCGCTAATAAATTTATTACGGGGATGGGTAAACAGTAAACCGGGCCCCTTGCTTCTTTTCAGTGCCGGTTTTATAAGGCCAATAAAGTGTACGTGATGTTGGAAGCGGGGCCTGAAATTAGCTTAAAATTCCTTTGAAATTTGTCCGTGTGTTTGACCGGTCGATTTCTGTGAAGGGGTTCGTCTCTAGGTGCTCAAATGTTAAGACGTCTAAGGAGGATATTCTAAAAATATAAATTTTAGAATTTAGCGAGTTTAACGATATTAGACTGGAAGAGATGTTGAATAGCGCTGAAAGTAAAGGGTGTATTGAAGATGGGGTGCAACTGATGTCGAAATCGGGGTGGTAGTTTAATTTGAATAATTTTACGTTGGTGTTAATTCGTCGATGGCTTCATCGAACGAAATGAACGAAGGGTTCACTTGAATTGCTTATTTATGCGTAATTAGGTTTCTTCTTAATATTGAATTTATTCATGTGTTTGTTCTCGAAAGATTAAGAATTTTAAATTAAAATTTATTTTCCCTTTATATACTCAAACATAATATTACATTTTGAAATATTACTTTGAATATGACAGCTAATCATCGCGAATAAATTCGAAATTCAACTTATTAAAACTTTCACTTTTAACACTAAATTTTTTTATATAAAAAAATCTAACTCATGAACTAGAAAAACCCCGAAAGCCTCTGGAAAATTCCACTCCGTATTAAACCCATTGTAATAGACTTTCACCTGGTGGGTGCATTCGCAGTCGGGGTCACGACCGGTCGCCATGGCCGGCCCATTTAACATCATTACCCCATACAACCACGTGTGTGAGGGTACAGAAAGAACCTCACCACTTTATGGGGCGACCTTCGCCGAAGGACTGGCCCTTCCACTCCACCTTGCACCTGACCGATGGATATTTATCGGGTGCGGCGGTCGAAGCCGACAAATTAGCGAAAACAAAGGGCTTCCATTACTCGATCCGCACCCTTTCGATGCTAGAGTACAGCCTTTTCCACTTTTAAAGATTGCTACTCGAAGCAGGATGGATGTATTTGGTGATTGTGGTTTTTGTACGGATTTTTTTTGGGCGGAATGTGTTTTTGTTCAGATGGTTCAAGACTATGAAACTGAATAGAAAATTTTGTGAAAAAGGGAACTTTCAACGTTATAATAAGAAGTTTAGTATGAAAATTGTTTTATATTTATTTAATATATTGAATAAATAATGGCCCTTTCGAACATTCATAAAATTTTGAACGTGTCTCGTACGGAACGGATTACGCGAAAAAAAGCATCGAAAAAAGAATAATGGAGGTTTCGCACAGTGCATAAAAATAGGCGTCGTTTAATAATAAAGGCTGTTTTGCGTACAAGTACACATAACAATAAATATCGTGTGTGTGCGAAATACAAACAAAACGGGTATGATTTATGCGTCGCATTCGTTATTGTTATCGGCGGTCGGTTTTAATAGAACGCGCGATACGTTACTGTCGGACCGTTTCATTTGATCAATTTGCATAAAAGCCGACGAGCTTTTGCGGATTTTTCACGGGTTTTCCGTGCTTTTTCACAGTATGACCGTCTTCGTTTGAAACGACCGAATTTGCATTCGTTAGATTGAACTTTCGAATAAAAATCGGATTCAATTGTCGCGTACCGAATTCCTATAATTATTCATCTGACATTGACTCCTTAAATGGATCCCCTTGAAATACTGACCCGTCAAAATTTTAACAGCTGAGTTGTCATCGCGCAAATATTGAAATGTCGGCCGTGACATCGAATTGTCGGCACTTTCAACACGAAGAATTATGGGCTTGCGGCCTAATTGAACTCGTGGACATTGTGTTTCGTTTAGTGCCCATTTCCGATCATTCTTCAATTCGATGATTTAACGACTAGAGTGACATAATTCATATTCACGCTCTGTTATTTTTCTATTGTTGAGTTTAAGTTTTGTTGTTAAGTTTATCGATAGTACATCCATTTTTTTTTACATGGGGACATGTTCCAAGGACTACCTTGTAAAAAAATGTGTGGTGACTATATAAAAATTGAAGATAGGTTCCATCAGTATATATGTAATTTGGGTGGAATTTCTACCTAAATATAAAAATGTACAATGTAGGAAAATTTTTCCATGTAAAATCATCAAAAAAATCATAAATTTCTATTTAATAACTTTAATTGTATACAGGTTTAATCCAGATCTTACCATTGTGGCACAATAATACTTTTTTTTCATTTTTACACCATGTTAAAGTGAAAAAATAGTTTTAAAAAATTAATCGGTTATTTTTTTATACCATTTTATTTCGAAACTATATAAAAGGAGTTATGGATGTATTTTTATAAGTTTGTTTAACAATATATCAATATAAAAAAAAAATCATTTTCAATTTTCAATCTTCTCTATTACTAAAGTTTCAATTTACTCATATTAATGAATATATTCATTCAAATTAGTCTCGAATTTCAAAGCGACCCTCACATTTCAACTTTCCTAATATTCCCTATCGCGCAAAACCCGAAATTGATCCGAACAGAAATCTTATATCCCATAAAAAGTTGACAACCCCAATTCCTCGTCCCCCATCATTCCCCGACACCCGAATCGTTTTTCAATAGAAATAACAAAATCCAAAAGGTACCTGGAAATACTCGGGCCCCGAAAAAGAACGCACACCATACACACTTTTTCCTTTTATTATTTTTGGAAAGCGAGATCCGCCACGGAGGAACGAGAGTGGAAAAAATACAACGGAGGCTTAATTGGGGCCACGGGGGCCGAAAACCCTTTGCGGTCCATTATGCGACGCCGATGTAATATGGCGAGAGGGAAAGCCTGAAAAAAAGAGGAAATTCTAAAGAGATTACGGTTTTTCATCGGGACATCGGTGCTGTTTTTGTTGGGATCGAGCGCTGGAATTTTGTTTGTGTGATCGAAAATGATTCGGGATTGTTTTTCTGGATCAACTTTATTATGTAGATTTGTAAAATAGCTTCAGTTTATATACCTAACATCTATTGCATAAAAAGGCGTTATTGAAAATTCGAGCTTTTTTTTTTTTATTGTGAATGTTATTGAGTTTAAGTTCTATGATATTTTTTTGTTAAACAATCTCAAATTAATTATTTAATGACCAATAAAACTTATTAAACATAACTTAATCGTAGATTCAAATAAATATAATACATTGAATTTTACTAAAATTAATCCATTATTTGTTTTAATCATTTAGAAAATTTATTTTATATAAAGTACCAATCCTCTTTTTACACGGGGGATACGTTCTAGAGACTATCGTGTAAAAAAATTATGGTGACCATATAATAATTAGATTCCATCAGCATATTTGGATGGTACTTTATAAAAAATACATAATGTGAAAAAAATTTGCCATGTAAAATCATCAAAAAGTATCAATTTTTATTTAATAGCTAAAATTATAACGGTATACTGGCATGCATCGAATCTTGTTATTGTGGCATAATAATATTTTTTTATACCGTGTCAAAGTGAAAAAAAGCTTGAAAAAACCGTGTAAAAAGAGGATTATTGTATATTATGAATTTCTTTATTTTTTTGATAACTTTCTTCCGATTTTCTAATTTTAATGTTATAAAAACGATGATTTCATATCAAAATAATCAATTAATTGATTTTTTTTATATCACTTGATTGTTTTAGATCTTAAAAAAAAATGATACAATAAAAAACTTTATTTACTGCATTAAAACTTAAACTGAACTCACATACAATACAAAAGCAACCAATTAATATAATTACTCAATAACTATCACCAATATCCAATTATCAATATTAATTAACACCCCCAATAATATTATTTAGATTAAACAACAGAACCGGATAATGAAAATTATCAAACAAACACCGTAATCGAACCAACATTAATTACCCGAAACGCACATTTACAAAACGCACGCGCGTTGAAACGGCACATTTTATTTCATCACACAAAAATGTAATACTAGCGGCTTGTACCCGGCGTGCTCGGGACTCTGTGTAACCGATTGCAATTATTGTCACAATCAATCGCGACGCCGGCACATTTTATAATATAATTTGTATCAACAAAAAAAACTGAAATGTGAAACGATATTAAAAAAAAACTGAATACTTAATTAGTTTCTCAGGATTTCAAAGCACATTCTTACCAAATTTAGTGAAGATTCGTTTATTGGATACATATTTTACATACACCATTTGAGTTTTATATATATATATAGATAACAATAACGTATACGGAATCAGGTTTTGATGAATAAAAGAAAACCCGCCCGGTTCGGAAGGGTTGTTTCCGCAATCGATCGTAAATAATTGGGATGGCCGAACAATGGCCGGGTTGACGCGTGACGGACGCTCATTGTCATCGCACAATACTGTGTCATCGCTCCACTTGATGCATTTCACTCGAATGTAATTAATTTTATGCTATTCTACGTGCGTTGTGGTGTATTTGCATGTCGATGGGGGTTTTTTATTGCGGGGGGGGAGGCTGTGGGTGGAGTCGATCGTGCGTATTTTTGTGCGGGAAGGATTCTGGGCGAGTTCGATGTGTTTGTGTTTTGGTTGGTTTGATATGTGAGTTTTTTTTATGTTGAGAGTTATTGGTGTGGGTATTATTTGTTTTTTTAATCAATTTATACATAGTTGTAACGAAAATCGTATCGGTAAAAGGTATAGGTAATTCGTTAATATGAAATAAATTTTTATGAAATGGTATTTTTTTTATCAAAGAATTTTTTTGAATACCAATTTAAAAACTCTGATTTAATGTAAGCTGAATCATTAATAAATTATTTTTATCTTTGATGACTTGAAAATTTTCTATATGAAAAAAATTCTTTCAATTTGTTATCTTTGAGCTTAAAAAAACTTCGAATGAATTATAGAAACGACTAACAATCATTGGGCAACAAAAAAGAAAATTAGAAATATCATATTTTTATTCAAAATGATAAAAAAAACATAATAGTTTTCTTTCTTCCCCTTTTCAATTATTATCTTTAAAGAAAAGAAATTAAAATTTCAATTTTCTCTTATCTATTTAAAAAGGACTCTCGAGACTTGTTAATTTTCTACATAGAGTTGTAATATACATAGTTTTAAAAGAATGTCGTGGTATATAATTGAAAATAAATTATTAAAAATAAAAAAATTCTTATTTTTTCAAAGAATTGAAAATTTTTGAATATAAATATAAAACACAATGCATTTCCACCCCTTCGGAGGCATAATAGCGCACTGTCATATAAGGTCGCGAACGTCGTATAACTTTTCCTTGCACTTTCACTTGGTCTCGCAAGATTAACCACGTAGGGTCAATAAATTTCCCGACCATTTTCGCGGCACACTCGCAGAAATCAAAACGATACCCTAAAGCTGGCCACCCCACTCGATTGTGCCCTACACCTCCTCAAACTTCCATAATTTATTATTCTAAAAAAAAATTTTTTCATATATTTTCTTTTAAAAAATATTCAAATTATTATTATTTCGATATTATTTTTTATTATAAATATTAATTTGTTTCATGCAAAATTCGAACCACCATTTGAGAAATCCCATGGGCCATTTCAACACACGCCCCGTACATTCGCTTCCCATCCACTTCCGTTTCCTTCACCTTTTTATTGACACCGGAGCCCCTAAACTGCTTCGGCGGGAATGAGGCAGTGGTGGGTTCAAAAATACATTTTTCCTCGAGGCACAATATTTTTCCGACGGCGACGCGGAAGGCTTTATAGTGGTGCCAGCACTAAAATGCGCACCCGGATACGTTTTCGGGGGGGTGAGGAAGAATGGACTTCTGGGTTTATTCTTGATATGTCTCGTTGGATGGAAATTTTTCGATGTGTTTGTACGTTCGGCTTGTTTGTGATGTCGGGAAAACTTTATGATTTTTGTGGTGAAAGTACCAAGATTGCTTCATTTATTACTAGCGGATAGTACCCGGCGTTGCTTGGGACTTTGCGAAAATATATTGTGTACCGATTGTAATTATTGTCACAATCAATCGTGACGCCGGCACATTTTATATTATCATTTGTATGGCAATCAATAGAAAAAACTGAAATACGAAACGATATTAAAAAACTGAATACTTAGTTTCTTCGGGTTTCAAAGCACATTTTTGCCAAATTTAGTGAAGATTTGTCTATCGGTTTAGGAGTTTATTGGATACATACATACTCGCACATAGACCGTTTGAGTTTTATATATTATATACTCGTATATGTATATAGATACTTCTTAAATTTTCCATAGAATCCTTGAAACCATTAATAATTTTTATTTTCCAATAAAACTTGTTTTTCTTTGATATAAAAATATTTATACATATCTCAAAATATTTCAGGTACCAAAATACATATAGATCGGAGGCGTTTTCCGTCTACCGTCCGACGGCCGACTTTTCGGGATTTTTCCTCTCTTGGAAAACTTTCGGCGCGGATTTTCGTCACGTACGCGCTTTTAGGTGATACGTGTAAGTCTCGCTCGAAACACAAGAGAAATATGAACGGGAGCTTTTCCCGGGAAAACGTTGACCGACCCGACGCGGTCATGGCGGGAAATTTAAGGATATCATATTTCGTCGGGCGAAAATACGAGACAAAATGGAGAAATTCGCGTGTATTTCGGTGCTCGCTCCCAAAGTGACGTATCTGCAAAGCGGACGATATATAAAAATTGTTGGAGCTTATTATTTTTTTTCTGCTTTTATCAAATTTTCCAAAGTTGTTCGTGCGCGGATTACTATTTTATTATATTGGATCGTGTCTGAGAAAAATGTTTTTGGTGCCGCATGTATGTATATATTTTGTATTTCAGAATATATTATTAAAATGATTTAAATATACGAGCTTTTGAAATATGGGATCGTTCCCTGGGTGAATTTATTACTAATACTATCCTTCGATGAATCATATTCTGTATGGATTATTAAAAAAGCACATTGTTTTTTCATCGTATTGTTCTCTTCGAAAATAAGAGGTGGCGAAAATACACGAAATTCGTTCGTATTAGAGAAATATACGAAGCTTTAGGTGAAAGCTCGCGAAAGCTTCCCCGCGGAGACTCGCTATCGGTCCTCACAAGTACAATTCGCTTTTATGTGAGCTTTTTCTTCTATTTTTTTTTCTCGCCTTCATATCTAACTCATCCTCTTGCAGTTGTACACCTCTTCTTGTTCTTGTTTTCTTTTGTGTATTGTTTACGTTTCGTGTTGTTTGCGCACTTTAATAAGATCTTCGGTAAGTTTTACTCACTATATACACAAGCTTCTTATCTGTCAAATGACGAAACAATATATCTCAGCTCGAATTATTATTTTGTATATAATTTATTAATTCCCACTTCTGACACTCTACGTGATTTTGCACTGAGTGTGAAAATCCTCGTTGCAAGGTTTGTTTCTTATTTATTTCTATTGCATATGCCCTGCACAGCGCTCTAATAAGCTCATAAATTTTCATTGTCTGGAAAGTTCAGCTCGGAAAAACTCGTTAATATAAAAACTTTTAAAGCTTCTCGAGCACAGAGTCTGCTCGATGCACGCAGTTCAACAAATGGAAAAAGCGGAAAATCCCGGGAAAATGCGACCGCACGCGCCCACTTTTCAAATTATCAAAAAAATATTTACGGCACGCGCAGCTCCCAAAGTACCCGGTAATGCGGTAGCTTTTTCGTATTCATATAAACAAAACGCTCGAGAACTTTTAATGAATCCGCTTACGCCGCTTTTTGCCTCCGTAATGCGAACATAAGTCGAAACTTCACCTGGCGAAATTCAACGCTAATATTTTCTATTAAACATAGTATGGAATACGAAATTAATTTTATAACTTTGTCCAATTATCACTTTCAACATTTTCATTGTGTTCACTTATATGAAAAGTTTAACTTTTAACTTGATTAATTTGAAAACAAAATCGATACTTAAATACAAAAATTTTGATGGATTCAATTTCATCTTCGTTATCGCCAAATAAAACTTATTCATTTCTATTTTAAGACTCAATTCTCTCCACTATCATAATAATCAAAAGCATAAAAGCCTTCAGCAATAGCGACAATAAAATTCGAATTAACGACACCCCGGCTCGCACTCATCGAGATTAAAACGGAACACGATACGAATGCAATTCATTCCTATAACTAGCGAACGGCGCCTTCTTTTCTAATTGCGCAAATTGCAAACCTGCTCCTCCTTCCTGCAACAATACGACAGGACCCCGATAGTCCCTGGGGAACACCTCCTCCCTAAAACCAGGGAAAAGGTGGCTGCACCGTTTCATTACGTTGTTTCGACAAGATTACGGCGAGGAAAGCTGCGGAGTCCGCGAACCAGAATGCTCCTCTTTAAAGGTACACGAGGGGTTTTTCAGCGAATGCAATCTGGGTGGCCTTAGTGGGAAATGGAACCTTTCAGATTCGCATTAAAGATTGTTTCGCGTTTTGCATAATTTGGCCCAGGGGCGGGTGCGGTGATGAATTATTCGGGGACGCTCCCTTTCTGTGTGCGTGGGCTTTGGGTTTTTTTTTGTCGTATCGATTTTGTTTTAAATTTCGCGGAGATCATTAGTCGTTAAAGTATATCGGGAATATTTTGTTTCATATAATTTGTTTTGGTGGGTTTTTTTTTTAAAGACTTCTATTGGGTCGTTAGTGCGAATCGGAAATAAAAATATTTTTTTATTATTAGTTTTATGCTACTGGGACAATTTTGATCGTGAAATTTTTCTGTAAAAATCGAATATTTGTTGTTGCTCATTAGTGATTGCTCTAATTTTAAAAGGACTATTTTTATAAATGTATTCAATGATTTTGGAGATTTTCGGGAAAAGTCTTAAGAGTTTATTTTTGAGTTTTTCGTTGAATATTAGCAAAATCTGAAAATATAATATTCTTGTTTTTATCTCAAAATTCAATTTTAGGGACAGCCAAAAACTACAAAAGTTTGAATCAGTTGAATTAATAAGTTGTTCTAACTCAGTTATTTAATATTTTAACCATAAAGTCTTTCGCGTTAAATGCAACATTATGACATTTACATCTTCTTATTTACGTATTTTATTTTTTACGTGATTTACTCAATTCTCTTTAATCACACTTTGATATTTAATTACGCTTAATCATTATCTTGCAAAATTTTAAAAATAACGAATCTATTTGATTCCATGTGTAACCAAATTTTCTAACTAGTTTTCAACAAATTCAATGATTTGCAATTTTGCTTCCAACACGCGATAGCGTCATGCAATAATTTTTTTATGTTTTGACTCATACCTCTATGATTAAATGCAATTTATTTCACTCCCCTCAAAAAACAAAACTTTTCTAATATACCTTTACAAGTTCGAAATTTAAAGCGATAAGAAATAAATAACCCTAAAAGAGTTTGAATATAAAAAAAAAATCAGTATACATCTACCGACTGTGAGTTCATTTTAACTCCAATAATCATCACCGGCTTTAAAAAAAATACTTTAACTCACATATTACAAATTGTTATATCAAACAACAACACAAATTGTTTCATCCAGCTGAATTTCATTCCTCCGAATCCGTTTCCACATCCACATACCCACCATGACGGATTAAAGCACACCTCGCGAAACAATCGGCCCTCGCACAATAAAACTTTAACACCCCCCCGTTTTATACAACATCTTCACTTTTATGCTCGGGGGGGTGTCGGAGTAAAAATTGCACGGAATACCTCAAAGCGACGTGTCTTTTACGCGTCGAATGGAGGGCATCCCTCATCCCTAAAAAACGCCGCGAATTTCAACCCCAGGGCAGGCGTTGTTCCCGAACCCTTCCCTAGTTCTGCCTAGATCCCTGTGTCGTTATTCATGGAGGCTCTCGCATCAGGATAACAACTGGTGGCATCCTATTTATTGTCGTCTAACAACCGCATTCCGCCCCAGCATTGTCTCCGGACTCGTATTAAGCCCGACCTAGACGCTGATTTCCAAAGCATTCTCGAAGGAGATGGGTGTCTCGGGTGTTCGGTGGTCCTTTTCAGCCGGGTGATTGTTTGATGAAAATATAATACGTTTGTTCGTGATTAATTGTGTGTTCTTGGAGATTTGCGGTTCTATTTATAAATAGATACAAGAATTTTAATTTGTTTGTATGTCAAAAAAACTAAATTGATTCGTTTATGTTTTATTTTTTTAATGAAATCGTCAAATTTCTTCAATCGAATGTGAAATAAGTCTTTTTTGTGTGAAAAAAAAATTATGGTATGATTTTTTTTGTACTATTATATTTCTAAACATAATCCGGTGAAAAAACTGGCGATTTAAGAAATTCCGTTTTAGTTGAAAATGATTATATTTTTTCAGTAATAATTCTATGAATATGAAACACATACTATGCAATTTTATATAATACTAATTCTCTTTTTATAACTTTTGATATTTAAAAAAAATATATGGATAATGATTCAATCTATGCGTTTACTCGTTTATTATGAAATGATCGTTCGCAAAGTTAATGAAGATTTTTATTAGATCTATATCAAAGTGTTTTTTTTTATTAGAACTACCAATCAAATGAAAATGAGTTTTATTAAGACATCCGTTATAAAATATTTATTTTATTTTCGTGCCAACATTTTAAAATTTCAAATAAATTGGCATCATTAGTGTGAAGATGTATATTAAATAATAAACTGTAAATCATATTAAAATATAAAACGACATTATAAATGATCTATTAAAAACATTTTTAGTTTATATATCAAATATTCTTATCATACTTTGAGAATCTCAATCGATTGCATACGTACTTCAGTACACCTTACCTTCACGTGCAATTTTCCAACGGTAATGATACTCCTTATCGTCGCCGAGTCCTGGCTGCACCAGCCCTCGGAGACTCCTCGATCTTCAATACAATTATGGTAAAAGCCGTCTTTTTATGGTGTGCCGTTTTTGAACCTACCTATACACACACAGCCTTCCCATTAACCTCGTATTCTCTGGGGGACGGGGTTGACGCGCGGAATCCATCGAATAAATTTGCCTTCAGCGCTAAATCTCAACAGATTGATACGATTTTATCGTTTTTATCGTATTTGTAAATAGTGCTATTATTTAAATTTAATGGGTCGTTTTTTTGTTTGTTTCAGGTATGTACATCGGCTGCGATTACTCTTTTGGATTTGGTAGATATTTTTTGTATTAAGTTTTCATTATGAAGTCAAAAACATATCAAAATACTTGGTGATGAAGACTGACATTTTATTGATTTGTAGTAAAATTTATTATTTCTTAGTGTACAACTACATAAGAAATGAATCTGTCGACTTTCGTTTAGTAAAATCTGAAATTTTCAAGAGCTTTTATGAAAGTTTTTGTATTTATAAATATCTATATTTTATACTTGAGTTAAAATTTTCTCGTCATATTTATCTGATTTTCTGCAATATAATTGAAATTATATAATGATATTGTATTATCTATTAATGTTTAATATTACATACTTAACCTTTTTTTCCGTTCCATGTCGAAACATTGAATTTCATGAAAGTATTATATTTCATTTCGAAACATTTTTGATAGTTCAATTTTGAAGAACCCCAATTTTTCATTTAAAAATAAAAAAATAGAATACAAAAATCGCAGTTTAGTGTTAAAAAATAACTATAAAATATTTTTCTATTATGTCACACAACTTAAAAAAAATTGATTTTAACATATCAAATTAAATATCAATACTTGACCACGAGAAAACTAAATCGAGTTTTTACAATTAAACCAAAAATTAAAGTACTTCCACATTGTTAACTACTAATTGGTAATTTAATATTTCATACTGTACGTAATAAAAAGCTTGAAAAATAAAGAATGCCAAAAACTTTTAGATATAATTTTTAAATTATTCAACGAGAAATCACTTCATTTAACCGCCTCAAACCCTGTGCACTTCAAATTTCCCATAGACATAATCAACAACAACTTCCCAACAATTCCCCATTTCAACTAGACATAATTTCTCAAACATCCACACGAAACCAACAGGAAACCATTCAGCGATCATTCCACCCAAAATTACTAAAAAGCGACCACCCACATCACCACCACCTGATACATTAAAAAAATCACACTGCAAACATATTTTCACAAAAAATTCAACCCAACAACATCACACACACCTATGAATATTTAACAAACGCGACATGTCGCAACAACCTCACCCATCGAACACCCCCCTTCCGATCACCCACCCCCTCCAACCCTCTAAAAGGTCCAGCCGGACTGAAATTTCCGCTTTTTTAATGAAAAATTCATGTACCCCGAAGTACAAGCGCGCGTGTGTCAGCCCGGTAACGATTTCCGGGCCGCCGACGCGAACCGCGGCCCACGTGAATTATTCGACCGAATCTGCCGCAAAGTGATAGGACTCTGAATTATTTATCCCCCGAGGGGGGGGGGTGCGATCAATCGGGGGTGCCCTTTCGCAAAGCCAGTGATAAGGGTCGACGACTGAGGGGGGGGCGATGCGCCGGTTTTTAATTAGATGCGACTTTTTGGGGTTTTTTGGATTTGGGTTGTGTGGGGGGTAAGTGGTTGGTTTGATGTGTGTTTTGTTTTGATGGAGAAATTTTAGGTTTTTTTTATTTGCGTTGGGGGGGTAAATAGAATTGTGTAGTTGATTGGTATGATGTGTGTTTTGTTTTGATGTGTTATAGAAATTTGGGTGAGGGGTGTGTGAGGTGGTCGATTATGGTGGATGTTTTTGGAATGAAGTAGTGTTTTTAAATAATTTTTTTTATTTTGAGGTGGAGTCTTTTGAGTATGAAATATGTTTTTAAAAATGGTTTGATGTGAAATATGAAATTGTTACGTGATTGGATTCGAATCGATTGAATTATTGATGATTTACTCTAGCGTTATCACGGTAATTGTTTGCTATGTGCGTTACCAGGCATATAAACGAAAATTGACTATTATTATTATTATTATTATTGATGAAAAGATTATAAATTATTTTATAGTTCTAGGACTTCTAGGGTTTGAAATCTAAAATATTTATTTTTAGTTATTGATTGTAGATAAAATTGCTCAGGAAACTACTGAAACACTTTATTATTTTCAAAACATATAATTTTTTTCCATTATCTATTATTTTCAGGAAATGCTCAATAAAACTTTCTAAAAATAGTGTAATGATGCAGAAAAAAATGTTTATTTTTTATTTCGTTCAAAAAACAAAATTTAAATGAGAAATATCGTAAAAATAAATGTTGTAAAATTAGAGATTTGTTTTGGTCAAATTTTGGTTTATGATGTTTTGAGATGTTGAAATCGTATTTGTTCTGAAGTTAAGTAAAAAAAATTGAACACTTCATTGTTCATTAAGTATTTAGTTCTATCAATTGAATAATAATTTTGATCCGATATTACAATAAAATACCATTCATCATTACTATAATATTTTGATACAATTCAAAATATCCTATTCATCCCATAAACAACCTCCAACTACCAAAAGTCATTACGAAACAAAACGAACGTACTGCACACAAATAAAATTTAACCACAATTACATCAACACTAGATACCGACAACTCAAACGCGACCGTCCAAACAAACAATTTAAATTCGCAGTCACGCTCTCCTCCACCCACACGAACCACCCCATCCTCGGAGGAGCCTCCCATCCCCAGCACACTTATAACACCATAATTCCATGGGAATTATTCAATTTTTGCGTGATTACACGCCCAGCGGTTTCCACACGCGAACGAAGAACCACTTCCTCGGTTCTTTCGATCCCCCGAGGAAGTCTACGGCAAATTAACATTCTTTGTCTTCTGGCGAATATGTGTCTCGCGATTATACGCCCTTCTGGCTCCCTTCTTCGCCTCTGCGTTCCTGCTATCTTGGATTTTTTGTGTGTGTGTGTGTGTAGTATTTGTGTGTGCGTTCACTTTCGCGTATATTTGTTGCGTAAACATATTTAATTTTCGCGCGCTTCGTCCGAAGTGGGACTCGAAGACGCTCTCAGCCGGCTCTTCCATGTTTATTTATGTACAAAAGATGGATGGGATGTGTTGGGTGTGATGTTTTGTTATTTTGCTCGCGTTTATACTGCCGTTGATTTGATAATGTTGATAGAAATCTTGATTTCGTTGCGAGTCGCTTGTTTTTTATGCATAATTGGAATTTTATTTGATTTGGCGTTAAATGAGCATTTTATTTTATATTTCAAGTTATGTGACATTTAGAATGTTTTAAAGTTATCTTACTACTAAAAATTATTAAAAAAAAATTATAAAATTTTATTATAATAGACTTTATCTTTCAGTAGATAAGATTATTCAAAAAGTATTTTTCAGATTTTTTTTCTCAATAACTATTATATTTATTGAATATTAAATAAATTTATACTCAATAAATATACATATTTAAGCTATACATATGATTTTTTCCCGAATTTTTATTTAATTATACAACTTTAATTCATGACGATACTAAAATAAATTTCTCACAATTTCTCAACAATCCCGCAAATTACGACATTCCACACACAATATTTTTAAAAATCCTCCAGCCCGACACACTTAACAAAACAATGCACTATTATTCGACAAAACCACACCATAAACAGCACAAAAATCGTGTCACACAACCACCATCGCATTCGGCCGCATCGCGCAAAGCGTTAACCCCTCAGCGACCGGCGCAAGTTCGTTCGCACAACATAAAGCACATAAACTGACACGAGAATAAACACAATTTGTGCGACACGTTTTTGCCTCATATTTATATATGGGATACGCTCCCGTTCCAACGTGTCTTTCCGGAATTTAATAACATGGTACACGCGCGTGTAAATACGATACATACATAAGCGGAAGTGTATTAAACGCGAACGGTTGCTTTGTGTCATTGTTGTACGGGGAAATGTGCAGTTGAATAGTTTTTTGTTTGAAATTGTTTTTTTGATTATTTAATGGATGCGGTATGGTGTGTGTGAGCTTCTTAAGAGGATTAAACTAAGGATTTTCTTTAATGTTCAGTGGGGGATAGTATTGGAGATGAAAGTGAGGGGAAAGATGTTAAGGTGCACTGTATGCCCTTTTAGCGCCTTTTACATTATAAGATTATCCTGCAAACCCATAACGAATCGGATTATCTTTTATAGATACTGTTTTGTTGGTAAATATTATTCTTTAATGGGATATACGGATAAACTTTCATATAGAAAAATATACTGAGAGCATAGTTTTTGATTTTCTTTTGATATATAAAATTGGATACTTACATAAAAAACTACAAAAATATTTTGTATTTATTTTTTCCAATGTACACCCAAAAATCTTTTTACACGGTTTTTTAAATGGTTCCGAAATAACACGGTTCAAATAAAACGAACCAATTACTTTTTCACTTTTTAACACAGTATAAAAAAACCGTATTATTATACCTCAATGGTAAGATTCAGAGCAGACCAGTATACAATTATAGTTATTAAATAAAAATTTTCGATGTTTCGGCACATGGCGAAGTTTTTCCACATTACACATTTTTTAATAAAGGCTATTTGGATGCAAGTTTCATCCAAATATACTTATGAAATCTACCTTCAATTTTTATACGATTACCATACATTTTTCCACGGTAGTCTCTGGAACGTATCCCCATATAAAAAAAAGATTGGGCATATTTATGTTTATAAAAAGTTCGATTTGACCATTATGGCACATTATAATACGGTCAATACGAAAGAAATAAAATACTCAATCAAGAAAAAATAAACACAATTTATATGACACATCTAACGAGTGTTATCTATCACAGCGATTGAGTATTTATTTTCGCGCAGCAATCCGTTAAGTGGCAACGGTTTTTCACAAGAGTTTTCCTTCCACCTCATCATCATCATCATCATCATCGACAGCAACACCATTGTCATTCAGTCATCTCGCACGATCGTTTGTTTCATCTGCGTTATGGGTGACGATGCGTCGCCATTTCGATAAGTGCTTTTGTTTGTAGCTCGCGATCGTAAATTTCACCCCTAGTCGAAACGTTACAACCCCCGTCCGCACTTCTTATGGGTTTATACTACGCGGGTTTTATGGGTTTTTTCTTTATAGACGACGGGTGTTATTATTGCTCATTTGAGCATGCAAATCCACTGCAATTTCCTATCTTTTTTTATATAATAAAAGTTATTTTGCAGACTTTTGATACAATCGAATCGAACGAGAAATGGCAACTGACAAATTTTAATTTTGACGTTTGCGCGCTGTCCAATCACCGCTAAGAGGATTGTGTTTTTAATCCCGATTTTCCCGCCCAAAAAGATGACGAGTGCAGAATCCGAATTTCCGAAATGTAATTTGAACTCAATTTCGATAATCGCATTAGCGGCGGAGGCCTCGACGCGATAAAGCCCCTCCGGAAAAAGGGCGGAGTGAAGAAAATCAACCCTTTACGTCTCGGACGATTAAATTATCATCGCTCCACCTCCGGAACCTTCGACGTATGCAAACGACTCAATTCGAAACGTTTGGGAAGCGCTGGGAAACCCTTGTCACCTGTCAGTGTGCGAAATCACTATTGCCGCACGCGTAGTTCGCGCATTAGGCTAAACTGCGGTGCAAAACGGTGCAAAAGGGTCCGATGTGTTCGCTGGGAATGGCCGTCTGGACGGTTGTTGTCGAAATTGTCGAAATTAACGTTATTGTTATGCGAAAGATTAACTTTTGGGGGTCCGGACAGGTGCAGGTTAGTGCGTGTAATTTTAGTTTTGTATGTATGGGAACGGTCGTCGAGGGTCGCTGGGCGTTTTGTATTAATGTTCATTATCTTTTTTGGTGATGTACAATTGTTGGAACTAGTTCAGTCCGTTCCCCATTTACATAATGAAACGCAATTGTATGTTTATAATGTGTAAGCGCGTGTACGTATGACCCGGTAATTTATTGCCGTTGTTCCGTCATTGCAATTTGATTAATTGCTTATGTTGGGTCGTATTATTTGTAGATATTTCATCGGACAATGGATTAACATTCATTTTCAATTGAGCTCCACATGCAATTGCGTAAATTTTTTTGAACTTTGTCAATATGTGAAATCACCCGAAACGATATTATTCGTTTAAACTTTTATAGAGACTCAATTTTAAACTATAATTTTTTTTAAAGTATCTATAATTTTTTATCAATTGGACTATTGTATAATTTTCATGACGTATATTTTATGTTGAATTAAGCTCTTATAATAATAAAATGAAAAAAATGAATTCGATGTACGGAAGTGTTATAGAACTTTTTCGTAATCGAAAATAATTAGGCAGTTTACTTTAAACGTATGCAATTATATCGTTAAACTCGACTTCCTCATTCTACAGATTCCCTCCCATCTATAGCCCCATCGCCATCAAATATCACATCTAGCTTTAATAGCTTTAGATCCTGGCGAAGTCTAGCGCCTAAGGTGTCGTTTACGGGACCAGTTTACGACCAACCCCCCAAAGTGCAAAGCTATGTAGGAAAATCCGTGGAAAACCCCGGCACCATACACGCGAAGAGATCGAGAGGAACCAACCCCTCACACCCACCCACGACACCTGGCCAATTTAAATCATTTGCTAAAAAGGAAAACGGGGTAGATACCGACATTCAAAGAGCACAGGGGTGGGTTAGTTCCACATAGACGCTTTCACGCCGCTAAGAGCATTACGGAAAATGGCTTCTTTCGCCGACGGAAAGCCCGCGGATTTTTCGCGCTCTTTGTTTGCGCGGGAAAATATTAAGATGACTCTTGGCTGGATGATCACAGGCCGCTTTCGACGTCTGCGCTAATGGATTTCGACGACTTTTATGCGGCGCTTTCGGAAAAACGCGAAAGGCGGGCAAAGCGCGCGAAATAATTTCGGGAAAGCTTTTACCGCCGGCGGGAAACTGGGGTCGCTCGGACTGAATGATAATTTTCTTTTTTTGGGGCTGTGCGTGTCTGGTGTTTTGGGTGGTTGTTGTTTTTTGATTGGAGTGCGTTTTTGTGTCGATGGATGTTGATTTTTATGAATTTTTGTATACATTTGTATGATTTATTCTATATGTGGAATGGATTATTTAAGCTTTTTTGAAACAGTAACATGTATATTCATTGTCTTTTTTAAGCAAAATAATTATAAAATGGTTGATTTTATTCTTCAAAAAGAGCGAGACTAAAATAGTGAATAATCATATAAACATAAAAAACCCTTAAATTAAAAATATATAATATAATCAAAAGCTTACATTAACCACACCGTTTTTCACTTGACTTAATCAATTTTTATGAACCTACATATTCAACCAATCAAAAATTTTCACACTCAACAAAACAAATTAATCCCGTATACACAAAATCATCCAGTCGAAACAATAACACTTTCACACACTCGATATATTCGATTAAAAAAAACTACCATTTAATTACCCGAATTAAAAGTTCGGAACAAATTTTTTCGATTGTCTCTCAGTGTAGCGGCATAATTGACTTATAAGGCACGTCGACGGCAATTAACCTCAAATTGCGGTGCAAGAAGTTGCTCGGAAAGTTGCCGCCGTCTCGTTCCCTCTTTTACGGTGTCGTCATTAAATTCGCATCAGGGTGAGGGGCAAGTTTGGTCACCCTAATCCCTTGATCGGCCTGGAAAAGCGGCGAGCACATTTTCCACAGCGACCGACAACTTTTCCGGCAAAGGCGACGCCAGAAGCGCGCTTAATCGCCGGGAAAACTCTCGACCATATTCGAATAATTTTAGCGGAATCGCGGTTACAACTATACACCAGTTCCGTTTTAATGCGATTTGATAATTTTACTTAATAATTCATTGTATTTTTTTATGATTTACACGAAAAATATTGGAAAACTTATCGCGAGGCAATCATGTTTCAATAAACGTATCTTTTGTATGTAGAAAAAATGTGTATTAGAAAGAAAAAATTCTCGGAAGCGTAAACGCGAAACTTTCACCTTACACGTGAACCAAAACAATACTTTGGAAGTTTCGAATCGATAACTTTTACTAGGGATTCTTTTAAAAGCGAACGCACGCACGCAAATACAATGCGGTCGTTTTCCCGAGAAGTTCCCGGGAAAGGCCCGCGGGCTTTCGGAGACCCACAATTCCACCCAACCACCCCCTCCTTAATGTTGTGCTCTCAAAATGTTTCACTCCTCAACCATTTATCTTACACGGAAAATTATCATCGTTTTTGATGATGAATCAGATTTATATATATAGATTCAACGGTTTAGTTTTGCCGAATGTATCGATTAGTGAAGTTAAGAGATTATCAATTTATTGATTGATGATTTTATTCATTTTATTTTATATTATTAATACTTAATGAATATTTGTTATAAAGAAAATCTTAATTTTTGATGTTTTATCAATAAAATTTACTCTAAACTGGATGTTATATTAGTTGTATATGATTTTGATAATAACCTTATTAAAGCAAAAAATATGTATATTGTAATTTATAATTATTACTCAGACTCATTTTATGTAAAATTTCAATTAAAAATGATTGAGCTTTTGATGGCGTATCGGAAAAAAATTGTTTAATAAATGATAAAATTATATAAATTTTGATTCGTTCATGAATGTTATATGAAGCAAAATTTCGATATCATAACATACACATGTATGGAAATAATTGGACACATTAGGTCCAAAATGGAGAACAAAAACACCCCTACTTCTTCCAAAACACCCTAATTCCTCCCATCTGTGGCGTAAACTTTCAGAATATAAGAATTTAATTATCGCCGCGTCAATAAATTTGCGAATTTAATTAAAAAGCTCGACGCGGGCTCGAATTCCTCAACAAAAAAGCCCACGCCACTTACATCCGAAGAATCGTGATATAATATTACATAATAATTCGCAGATTATTATTATTATTACGACATCGTGACTCGATGAAAAGCTCGAATTATGTGTGTATGTTCTTCGCGCGGTTTTCAGTTAGTTAACTATCGAGAATTTCGTCAGTTTTGCCAAACTTTGATGAAATATCGCCCCGCGTAGGCCGTTTAATATTTATGGACTGTTTATTGTGTCGACGTTTCGAAACAAGGATTAATTTTGGTTTTGAGTTTTTGAAGTCCGGATGCTTTTCTTTTCGGAAAAATGTATGAAAGTATATACGCGAAAGTTATTTAATTAATTATTCGCGACGACAAATTAAAGTTTGCGATTAATTATTGAATTATTTTAATTCGAAACGTTTATTTATTTATGTCGGCGATGTCGTCGGAATAACATTTCCAATTTATTCACGGAATAATCCCAACATTCAATTAATAAATGTGAAAAGCTTATTCTTCAATTAATCAGAAAATAATCCAATTATGTCTGTCGAAACATTATTAAACCTATTTATAAACTATTAGTGCGTAAATTAGATTGGACGATGGCCTCAATTAGTGACGCTCTATTCAAAACGATCGAATAATTTTGAACACAAAACCGTTTTCAAATTCGTAGGAAAAGTTTACAATGATTGCTTTCGACAAACAACACAATATATGTATAACGATTCGGAATTTTCGCGGAACGAAAACTGTTAATAATTACCGAGTATTTTAAATTCCATCTGCGTTTTGAATGTGAAATTAAATTTTCATGTTTCATCAAGGGAGTGTTTTCGTATTTTTTATAATGTTTTTTTTATTATTAATTTTTGCGTGCTTTAATATTATTTTTTTTCGAGAGCGTCTCGTAAAAAGTGTACGCTAATAAACCTGGCCGCGCACTTTTGTTTCTTAATTAAATTTTCGGCGAAGTTTCGCGCGAGCATCATTTTCGCATAACCGAAAGTATTATAAAGAAAAAATACGAAAAGAATTAGAATTTTCGAAAAATAATACTTGCGAAACGTTCTTGAAAGCTTTCATGCTTTATTTGAGTTGACTGAAAAACGGTGCATTCTTTGAAAGTGTACTTTTGCTGTGAAAATTGTCATAATTGCTCTCTCGCTATTCTACAATGTAAAATGCACGAATTTGCATTTCACTGAAATATTATTGAAACATTTCACAATCGTTTTTAAACCCTCTTAAGTTTGTATGAAATTTTATAATTAGAGAAAACATTATTTGAATCTGAAAAACAGATATTATTACATTAATCAAAATTTATGTGTTTTACTTAATTTTTTTTATCGCTTTTCAGTTTTATGTTATTATTATAAATGATAAAATGAAAATTGCGTTTCATTCAATACTTATTTATATTTTTAATATGAATTAATGAATTTTCGTGAACGTGCTGTCGCGTCGAGTTTTTCCTACGTTAATACGACGGAAACTGACTTCGCAGATTCAATTATCCGTAAATTTCCGCGCACGTGATTTTCCCTCGAATATCATCACGCAAAATATATATAATATTATATACGCGCAATAATAAATAATAAATAATAACGCATTATTAACGCGCTTGTGACGAAATTAATAACGGATTTCGAGCTCGTTCGCGCTCCCCGCAAGTCTCGAGCAACAAGTTTGATATTTGCTTATCGAAGTAAGTTGTTAAGTGAAACTGGCTGTGACAAGTTGATGAAATACCCGAGACGATAATTAATTACGAAATTTACGCATTATACATTACCTATGGGTATGTGAAAAAATATATATGGTTTACTGCGACAGGATCAATTTCGCTCGGCTGTTTCGTACGTGAAATATTCAGAATATGTTCGTATCAATTTCGATTTGATATTCTTGAACGTACGTTTTCGTTTTGATATCATCAATCTTGTTTTTATGCGATTGATCTAATTATATATTTGAAGTATAACATATACGTAAGAGCATAAGTTTGATTCTGATATTAAAAAAAAATTGAAATTTCGAGGCACATTTTTTTCGATGATTGTACAATATTATGTGTGTCGTTTTTTTATGAATACTGCAATTTTTGTTAATAAAAAAAATGTTTGAACAAAGATGTACGTATAAGTATTTTTTTTTATTATTACGTGAAAAATATATTTTTAGAACCTTCATATAATATGTATTTTATGTAGTAATTTATTTTGATTATCGTATTAATGTTATGAAATTATTACACAATTTTTATATTATTTTAAATATACTGCATATCATAAAAAATAATTAATTATAGTCTTTTAATAATTTTTCCACGATTAAAAAAAATCTATATTTAACCTATTTGATTCCATCTCGATTTTTTCAATAAAATTCACGACACAAAGTTTTTTTACTTCGAACATGCAAATGTACTACGCTCATACACTTTAACGCACATCGATTTCCTTAATTGACGCTTCAGGCACTTCCAAAAAAAAAAACTCCAATTCATTTTTCCATCAAACAAATTCCGAAATAATACAAAAATTCGATCCGAACAAATTTTCACCAAACCCCACTCACACATTTCCAAAAAACAAAGCCCCCGCCAACGCGCGTGGGATATCGCCAAAAATGAGCACTTTTAGCACGCTCGATCGGCGAATTTATTATTTTTAACGGAGCAGAATGAAAAACGGAGTCCTTCCGCTCTAATGGCCATCGACACCTGTGCGTTTTTCGGCATACGCATGGTTAATTTTTCGAATAACTCGCCGCCGTCAACCCTTACCGCGCCGTTGACCAAAATCAATATTTCACTTGTTAAACGAGCATATTCGGCACGGGGTGTGTGAAATGTGGGTGGGTGTCGGTGTGTGGAATATCGGTGTTTTTGGATGTCGGATGTGTCCTGTGTGGGTCGTCGGTGAGATGTTGAGGCTTTGGGGTTTTGGGGGTAAGTGATGAGAAAATTTTTTGGGATGTGTTGGAATTTTGGATATCGAATGGTTGAATAAGAATAGTACATCCGATGCTCTTTTTACACGGAGGATTCGTTCCAGAGATGGGTAAAAAAATGTATGATGATCATATAAAAATTAGAGGTAAGTTCCATCAGTATGTTTGGATAGAACTTCCATCCAAATGTACTTTATAAAAATGTGTAATGTGAAAAAATTTCGCCATGTAAAATGATCAAAAAACGTAGAATTTTTTTTAATAACTGCAATTACATACATATAATTATAACAGTACACTGGACTGCACTGAATCTTACCATTGTGGCATAATAATACATATTTCTCGGAACCGTGTAAAAAAAAAAGATTGAGTGTATTGACCGTAACATGACTGTAGTTTGTTAGAGGATGAAAAAAAGTGTATAAGGGAGTAAAATTTTGGGATTAAGATTGTATTGTTATAGACACATTAGGTTTTTTAATGTATATTTAGTATAAAAGTTTGAAAATTTGTAAATTTTAGATTATATCATTAAATCCTCATATTTACATAGTGAGATTGTGTCGTAACTATTGAAATTTAGAATTTTTATTACAAAACATTTCGGTAAATATTGGGTCCGCTATTAATATTAAGAAGCAAAAGTTATAATAGTTTTTTTTTTATTTCACCACCATATTATATACTAGTGAAATCGAAAATATAAAATTTACAATACTTCAATTTTCAAAATAACACAACACTTTCATTTTATAATATTTTATGCATCAAGCATCCAACTTTGTATCGACGCTTCGAGTCATGAAACTTTGCTACTTTCACAAACACCTCGATTTTTCCCACATCGAATTATTTATTGAAACAAATTCCTCTTCACGAATTCAAACAAAAATTTCAACGTCATAAATAACAAATTTCGTATTATGCACCGTATATAATACCCTCGTCTTGTGCGTATTGAGTAAAGCGTCGATCTTGATTAGAGGGACTGTTGCTTCGAACGCGTGACCCGCAAGTTCTGCTTCAAAGGAGTAACGGTAGTTTCTTATCGTTTCTAGTTTACTAGTTTACTAGAGATTTGTTTTCGATGATATCGTACGTCAAAGCATCGAGATATCTTACTCGGCTATGTTTGACTTCGAACTTCGATGAATTTTCGCTTTCTGAAGGGTACTTCGGAGTTCTGACGAGTCCTTCGATATTGAATAATTTGATTAAAATGTTTCTGACGCTGTTGATGTACGTTGAATGTTTATTTATAATAAAATTTATATTACATTCATTTTAAAAATAATAATAAAACACCAGAAAAGAAACGACATCGTTCCGAAGGACATTAATAAAGTCGCAAGCATCACATTATACGGAACGCAAAAGGGGAGGTTCTCATCTAGGAAATTATTTTTGTCACTTGATAAAACACCGAGGACGGAGAGGATGTGTGTCATCATCAGAGGGAATAATTTCCCCCGGCCCTTTTTGGCGGATTGCGAAGCCCTTTGGCGTGCTCGGGTACAGTGTGTTCTAGATATAAGCATAGCCAGAAGTACGGTGGTGCTTTCTATACGCACGTGTGCTTAATGACACGTGTTTGTACGCACTTCGTGTTATGGGTGTACGTGTTTTAGTGTGTCCAGGACCATATTGGACACGTGTGGTCTGTAGTGTCCTAGCTTGTGTATTTTTTTTTGTTTCAATGTACCCTTTATATGTTTCAGTTGTATTAATGGTATATTTTCCGTTTGGAAATAAAATTTTTATAGGCGAATAAAAATCGGGAAATTCTGTGATGAATATGGGTTTATAAATGGATTTAAATATTTGTGTTATTTATAAAATTAAATTTATTTTTATTAAAGTTACGAGTTTAGTTTGATATTTTGTTTTAGTTATTTTTCAACCCACAGTTTTAAAATTAAAATGAAAAAAGTTATTTTATTAATAGTAGACTTTTGTTAAGTACATTTAATCTTATTTTAATTTGGCGTGTAATAAGATTTTATACGAAACTTTTAATTCCAACAGTTAATTAACCTGAAAAAAAAATTATTTTCATCATATAATCCGACCTAAATACATTGTCCTAGTTAATAAACTGGAACATTAAATACATATTTAAATTCACCTTGAATCTCCCGAATGTCTCTTCTTCAAAAACGAACACACAAAAACCTCATTATTCACACCTGACAAACCAGACAGCATCCAACACAGAACTTTTCTACTTTCCCAACAAATCGCAGTCGCAACTCATCGGAAATTACGATTCAATACGCAGAGCGTCGCAGCCGAAAACCCCGGAAAATCATCGGGAAACCCCGGAAAATCGAGCGAGTTTCCACCGCCATTGTTCCCGGATTACCGCCTCTCGATTTTCCCGCGCCAGATGCGAACGTCATACGAATGCGGAGCGGTACACGTCTCCGGATGATGTTTCGAATGATTAATGACGTTCGGTGTGCAATGTATACTGTTTGGATGGGTACATTGTACCCTATCGGAGTTGAAGGGTTGGATTTGGAATTTTTCTGACAAGGGTGTCGTCCGGGAACAATGGACGCTTGTAGACGGGCGATGTGGGGATTTGCTTTGTATGATCCTTTTTTCGGGTGTTGAATCGAGTTCTTTATTGATTATATATAATAGTTGGGGAATTGTTTGTGTTTTTTGTTGGTTTAGTAAATTGATTGGTCGTAGAAGGTTGTCGATTGGTCGATTGGTTTGGAAAAAGTCAATAATTGTTTTTTTAGTGTGTGTGGTTAGTTAGTTAATTAAATGGTAGATAGTTATATTAAAACTATTGGATTTAGATTTTAAATGAAATGGATAGTGATTTAAAAAAAATTAAATTTTCGTTTGTAAATATTTTCGATTTGTAAATATTTCTGGTTGCTATACGAGTATAACAAGCAAACCTTGTAACATCCTGAAAATGCATCGTTGTTTTCATTAGACAAAACTGTGAATCGACAACTTGTTTATATTTTTTTTATGAATATTGTACTTTATTGTACTGTCCATTTATATACCTATATTTAGTCACTGACCTAAATGAGAAATTCCATTTATAAATTAACGATTCTTTTTATATAATCATAATTATTTCAGTTATTTTTAGCAGTGCATGTCGTTATTGTTTCATTTTCATATTTATAGAAATTGTGTCACTCTTCAGAGCTTTCGTTTATTATATTTTTCTTTATGTAGTCAAGACTTAAGCTCGTTCTCCCATACCAAAGCGCTTGATAATTACATCCATCGTGAAAGGATTACTTAATAAGTCCGTCTGTGGATGAAAGGCTCATTTTCACAAAAGAATATTCAACAATGGATCCACATATAATGCTCGTGCATACGATGAACGTCTTTTCTCGAAATGTGGCAACCTCATACAGTACAATCTAAAAACAACAGAATATTAACACCACTGCGAAAAGTTAATTAAATCCCTTCAACAGTGACTTTGCTCGTTTTTTATATTATATGCGTTATCCATTATAAGACAAACCGGAATTATTGAATCTAATCATATTTTCTAAATGACTTCAAACAACATGTACCATTTGCTGATTATACGTTTGAATATTTTAAAATACAACTATAGACAAGTTCAGGTATTTCGAAATCGTTAACAATTCTCATCACGCTGCATTCAAACATACTATAATTATAAAGACCATCATTCCACGTCCCATCATTTCAGGCAGTCATCATTCAAAGAGACCTCCACGTAAACACATCCACATTTTTCATTTACTTTGATATCATGCAATCTTTGAAAGCTCGCCCAGAGACACCGCCTCCTTACATGCAAATGGCACGCCATAAAAGCGCGTCCCTCAGCAAAAGCACGGACCGAAAGCCTTCAGGAGGACACACATTGTGAACTTTCATAATGGCCGCGGTGTAGACACGCTCGTTTTAATGGAATTTTTAATACGGGGTTTTTGCCGGGCTTCCGAAGCGCTGAAATATGCATGGCGCCGGGGTTGACACCCGCTACGATAGTTCAGAGCCTTCAGGTTTGTAATATATGATGACACTTTCAGAGACGATTCAAAAACGGAGAAAAAGCGCCGTAAAGGGTGTATGCTATATAGTTATAGGTTTTCGAGGCACTAAAATCGGTCTTACATAGTAAATTGGCGTGGATGTACGATGTTTCGAAAGTTGGTTGTATTTTTAGTACATTGTTGAAAATTTTTGATTCAGTTCGGTAAAATTTTATGTATATAAAATATTAATTTTAATCCAAATAAAAATATTTTTTATATATAAAGAATGATGTTTGTATGATTTAAAAAAAAAATTTTGTAATATATGTTTTGATTTGGTATGCTAATCAATGTATGAATGTAAATAAAAATTAAGTATGTTGTAAATATAAATTTTCGGAATACCGTGTGTCGGAACGTATATGGAAACTTCACGGTTTTATTGCCTCTAACGACAAAGTTGAACAGGAGACATAATAATGTTTTCGTTCAAATTTTGACTTTGGTTCGTCTTTCACCCCTTATTTATTTCTTTTGTCTGCGAATTTCTGGGTTTCTTTTTTTCCAACGTCGTTATCCGTTATTCCCGCTATTTTTTTTCTTCCAGGATGCGAAAAAAACTGAATCGGAGATCTGATTTTTCTGAAATCGTCTCCGTATCGAATTTTCCCGTAATATACTCGCTTTTTGTTGCGCCTTGATTCTTTCCTTCACTACAACATTTACACGCAAATAGTCAATGTTTTTTCATACGCGTTCGTTTCGATATTGTGCGTAAAGAAGTTTCATTACCCATTCACGATTATCTCCATACGAGTTTCCATGGAAATTCAATTTATTTCCCGTATATAATCAAAGCGATTCCGCGAAAACTCACCGATTGTTATTACGCTGTGTCATTTTCATAGGAATATAAAGAGGCATTTATTATATTATGTTGTTTTCGAATATTAATTCTGAATTGTATTACAATAAATTTTCATATAAAAAAAAACTAATATAAAACCTCGAAATTCGAATAGTGAAGATTACGCATAATCGTCCCGTTTTTTTTCAAAAGTACACCCTTAGGCGAACATCTTTATATGAAGACACATACAAAAACAACCCTACTGAAACCGACACGGTGTTTATACCTTTTGTTTGCTCTTCACTACTATAAATGTAAATCTGCCGCTATACTGCGAAATCAGCAGGCGTCTTCGCCAATTTCCATCGAAGTTTAATCAATAGCCTGAAGGATTAGCTTTCGATTGAGGGGCTCAAAGACGTCTGTACGCCTTATATTATACGGATGTTTGTTTGAGAGGCTCTCACGGTTCGAAAACGACTTTGATAGTTCGCTGTATGAGACGGATTGGACGGAAAAACGCTCAATCGACGGGAAACGAGTTGTGAATATTCACCGCCGGTTTAATCGTGGGAAAATTGCCTTTTTCGCGATGCAATTGTCACGGATATGTGTTGGGGAAATGTGTTTGTGTTTGTGCGTGCGCGATACCGACGCGTCTGAATTTTCCATGAGGGCTTTTCCGAGCGCGTCGCTTTTCCTTCGGCGTCAAATTGTATTTGAATATTTGACACGCGGATCCGAGCTATTGCATCAAAATTTCAATATTTATTTTAACGACTTTCGCCGACGATACAAACCTCATAAATAAAACGATGAAGAATATATACGTATTGGATGAGAATATTTTACTGGTTCGTAGTTAAAGTTCGTCTATTTTAAAATTTAATTACGAATTTTGGTATGCTTTATAGATTGAGAATTTGAATTTTTTAGCAGTATGTTCAGTTAATTATAGTGGGAGCGCAAAATACATTGAATATTCGAATATCGTTACATATTCCAGAGTTTACCAATCTATGAAAATTAAAGTTTTTTGATACAAAATATAAAATTATGATTATAATTTTCTACAGTTGAACCTTTTATATACCACAAATTTTCGAATCAAATATTTTTTCTAGTTTAGAATTTTTTTAAAAACAACTTAAATAAAATTCTGGTTGACATATATTTTGATTAAAAATAAAAATACAAAGAAGTGACTTTCACCTTTTTAATAATACAATCTCAATTCGAATAACACTTTTCATTGAGTTCTATAGATTTTGTATTCGAATTCCAATAAAAAAATTTAAATATCTTCAAAACAAATTAAATAAAGTACATCAATATTTCTAAATTATATATTATTTCATTAAAATTTATTCTTCGAAGTTTTTCATCACAGAAAAAGTTTGAGAAACCCCAAAATATTCCACAGCATACCCTCGCTTTGTAGTACGAAAATTTTCGTTTATTTCGTCGCTATCCTATTATTCCCTCGATATATCTTCTCCCGATCGACATTATGGATTTATCTAGCTAATAATACCGCATCGGAGCGGACGCATCTTCTCATTTATCGTGAAAGCCTCGATAGCTTTAGTTTAATTGCATTCGGCTCTTGTTAATTCGGTAAATACTCGAAAATTCACATAATACGTATAGTGAGCATTTGTTGAGACACGTGCCCGTTAATAAATTACCCGCGGAATAATTAAGATAACAATAACACGTCCTCGTGCTTTTACGTTATTGTATTATTGCTGGGGAAACGTATTTATTCAGGATTCATACGTACGTTTCAATATAGCGTAATGAAAACACGCGAATTAAAGGAAAATATGAGAGCGCTTTCCAATTGCGATACGATTATTTGCATAAATCAAAATATATTTCGTATTGTTCGGTGAGTAATCTTTATAATGATAATTTATACGAAAGCGCACATAAATAGATAGCGCGGTGCCTATTTTAGCATACAAATGTGATTTTTATATTTTTAAGGACGAGGGTCGCATACTTTTTATTCAATTACCTTATTCAAATATCGAAAACGTCAAAGAAAATTATTTTTCCGACGAAAAATTATAATAATATAGAATTTCAAATATTTTTTTTAATATACAAAGACTAAATTTGTGTTATATCAAAATTCCCGTCCATAACGCAATAATCGCACAACTTTGATAACCAAAAGGACATTTTGGCCACAATAAGCACTTCTCGTAGTGTTCTGTTATTAATTATTTGCTGTTAACGGTCACAATGGTGGGAATGGCGTAGACCGTTTTAGAAGGTATGCTTTACGAGATTGAATGTTTTGGAAGTTTCGCTTTACGAGACCGTTTCAGTTTCATTATGCACTCATAAGAGACAGATAAAGCGAACGAACACATTATACGCGTTATTATATATTGCGCTGTAATATCGTGGGAGCTGATAAAGTTTGACTCTGGATTATGTAAATTAATTGTTTTATGGACTGTTATAAAATGTTATATATGGGACGTTTGCTTTTTGAACGGACTTAGTCTATTTTAGATAAAGGGAGTCGATGATTTTCTTAATATAATAGTTATATGAATATTTTCTGTAAATTAAAATTCAAACTACATACTTTCATTTATTTTATAATTTATTTAACTTTCTCAAAAGATAAAGTAACCATTTCTAAATACTCCAAAGTCTCTTTTTTCACGGATGATACGTTCTAGGGACTACCATGTATTATAAATTAATGTATGGTGACTATATAAAAATTATAGATAGGTTCCATTAGTATTATATTTTATATTTGAATAGAACTTCCATCCAAATATATTTTATAAAAAATGTGTAATGTGAAAAATTTTGTCATATGAAATTCTATCGAAAAGGCTTTAAACAGAAATGTTTTTAAAAATATTTGAAAACTTTGGAGTTCATTTTTTTGAAAAACAAGAAATTTACTTTAGTAATAATTTTTGATAACGAATCATGTATTTTTGACAGTTTTTGTATTCCTATTTAAGTAATATAGTAAACAAACAAAAAAATAAGATTTATCTGCCATATTATTATACTTTCATTTGGAAATTATTATACGCACAAGTGCAAGATTTTAGATTTTTTTCTTAAAAATCAAAAAATAATAATAATTGAAAAACTATATTACTTTTAACTAAAGTATGTACGATTTGAAATGTTCCAAATAACATCACCTTTTCAAACTTATTTTAGACCTTTGGACAACCCTGTATATTGAAAAAAATAATAATATACAGCATCACCTTACAAAAGATTAAAATTTTCCACCATACCCATTTTTGCAAGTCTCCTAAGAATCCATAGAGCATCTCTCAACCGTGAAAGCTTTCAGCGTTTCGCCAAACAAACGCAGACTTGCGGTCCGCGCGGCACTCAACCGCCATCCGCACAGAATATAAACTAAAACGACACAAAGCGAACATAAATATCGGACCTGGGATTATGCGAAGGCTTCGACGCTCTCAAAACTCTATTCCGAGGGCCCGGGGGTCGATTTTACGGATTTAATCCGGGGCCCGGGGCCGGGACACTAAAAGAAAATTGGACTATCAAAGCGGTGGACGTGTGAGATCGTCCTGGCCGATTGCTCCGAGATTGAGAAAGCGTCTGAAAAGTGCGGTCTACGAGTGCCGAGGTCTGAAAAAGCCTGAAAATTCTGGTGGGAAGTGCGCTGCTTTGTTTAAGGGAATGCGCTGTCTGTGCGTGCTTTTGCGGGAGAGCTTTCGGTTTTGCGCTTCGACGTTTGATTCGGGGTTTTCGGGTGTGTTGAATGGTGTGGAAGTTGTGATTGGAATTGAAATATATCGGCGATAGAAATTTATTGGATTTAATAAATGAGATTGTAGAATATGGAATATGGGTGTTAAAAGTGCTTTTGTTCCGCATTGGTACGAGACTTTATAAAATTTAAAAAAATCATACTTATAGATAAAGTATACTCTTATTATATATTGTATAAGTTTTGAATAAAAAATTCATAATGTATTATTTTCAAAAAGTTCTGTATTATCATTATATAAAGTCATCGGTACAAGATCTTTCCATTAAAGTTAATTTTTCTCTATTATACATTAAATAAATATCATATTTCAAAAAATTTAATTTTTAAATCTATTATCAAATTATTTCAGACTAATATTCATCTGCTTATTGTACAGTATATTTCTTCACATCTATAAGCGCTTCGACAAATTGAATTATTCACCAGCAAAAATATTTTTAATTTAAAACGTCCATCATACAATATATTTTTCAATACAATATATTAGAAAATATTTTTATTAAAAAATATAATATTGAAAAGCACGATATTTGTAGAATATTAACTTTCGAAAGCAGAAGCATCTTTTCGATCTACTCTCGATACGCAAAGAAATCATTCGGCTTTAAATAAATTCACTTTTGAAATTAATCTGTCGCTGAGTCGAACTCGTATCGGAATTTTTCCATATACTGCATATATGTAAAACAAGCACAAAGTAACGTCTCTTCGGTTCGACGACATCAAAGGGCTCAGAAGGGCTTACGCAAAAAGTTCGACCCGCGAAATATTACCGTGGAGCTTCGAATATTTCGAAGAGTACAATATTTTCAATCCCTCGTATCCCGTGGATACATAAATATTGATATTCGAACACACACAACGAAGCCTTTCAAAATGTTTTAATAAAAAATGGGAAAAATATATAATTAGCTTTCCGAGTCGGGTTTCATCCGCGTAGGAGTATCGAATCGGCGGTTATTTTAGGATTTTTATATTTAATTGAATATTATTGGAAAATGTCAAGCTCGTTATAAATACATCAAATATTTTTAAATGCCGATTTTCATCGTTAACAAAATGAATAAAAAACCATCGAAGTGATATTGAAGATATTATATTTCAACATCTCTCAAATCCTTTTTTCTGTGAAACGGAAAGGCCACATAAAGTTTGGAAACTTCTGAAATTCGGAAAAATTCTGTAGAAGGCTTTCGTTTGTATAATTCATGCGACACGTGCGAGAGCTTTTTTCTGTTGTGAAAATCATTTTTGATGTGTTTGTATGCTTTTTTCTGTTCAGGGTCGATCGTTTTGCACGGTCACTGCTCAATAATGCCGAACGAAGATTTTCCGTTGATATTTCATGAAAACCCATGTGAAAAAAAAACGTTCGGGAAATTGTGAAAACGCGTGTCTGTTGTGTTGATACGCTGAAAAAATTTTCGATATTATTGTCGGAAATAATCTTGATGAGATTTTTTCCATGAGACATGTTTCATTGATTGAAAGCTACTATCTGTTTTGAATATTTTTTAATACTAATATTTGTGGCAGAAGCTAAACTCAAAGCGTATAGAACAGTCAAAAGATTTCTCGTTAAATTATTCAACGAATCGAGTCCTTTATAAGACGTTTTATCCGCGTTTTGAGGTTGAAAACTTTGCTTTTAGCATTTCAAAAATATCCGAATAAATAATCTTTGAATTTTTAAATTTTCGAAATGATTCGGTCCGATTAATAATTCTGAAAAGGAAAGCAAACTATCATTAACTAACGAAAGAGTCAAACGGAAAAATTAGGTGGCAGGATAAGTCGCAAGAGGCCATGTTAATTATTCAGGGAAAAATTAAGCTTCCCGAAAATAAGTGACCGAAATTAAGTCCTGTGGGAAATCAGCCGTGACTTTAATAATAAATACGTCCTTAGGCGAGGCTTCGGGAACACAATAAAAGCCCACGTCGAAAGCGAAAAATTATTATTTAATGTGAAAAAAATTAATAGAGATTTGAATCCAGGCGGCGTTTAAAAAATTACAACTTCGACGTATTGTATTTTATAAAATTTATATTGAGATTACGCATTGTGTTATAAAATAAAAAATATCTAAAATTTTAATTTTAACAGATTATTAATGTAATATAATAATAGATTCGCGTTCATTAACAACAAAGGCATCAAGTATCTTAGCAGCGAATGTTTATCGTTTCTTAGCTTTCGTTGGTTATTATTATTTATTCAAGGATACAAAATACATATGAATACAAAACCTCACAATTACGAATACGAAATACGAAATTCATACGAAAATAAATAAATATGAAAAGGTTGTTGTTACCGCACGAACGAATTCAATACGTCCGCCGACGCGCTCGACCGATCCCGCGGGAAAAACTGCCCTTTTTCCGCGCTCCATGTTTACAACTTTTCCACAGAATTTCCACGTGAATTTTCCGCCCTTCGTCTTGTTTGTCTCACGATGTCCATCATAAATTGGAAATAATGTCGGCCGGTAATAAGAAGCCTTTATTGCGGCGGTAACTCGTCAAAGATTTCATTTTCTCCGACACAATCCTCCGTCGTGTTTTTCCTCGGATTATTTTTTTAATATTTCCGCTTTTTATTTATACCTGCGCGTTTATGGGCCTTCGATTCGAATCGATATAGTGTACGGTGGACGATTTATGGACGAGAACTGGGTGTTCTCGTATGTGCGTCACGTGAAAGATGGTCGTCTCGATAGGCTATCGTTGTCGATATAAATTGTCGAAATGTCGAATCCGCAATGTCGAAATGTGAGCAAATCTGATCGATGGCATTCGCAAATATAGGAAAAGGTCAACGGGAAAAGTTCTCGATTGGGGAAATTATTTCCGAAATTGACGGCAGCGGAAATCGAGACCTGTTGCTGTATAAATAATTGCTTATTACGTTACATATTTCGATATTGACAATATTTTAAATTTTATATTGACAAAATAATATCACATGTGTATATTTAATTACTTGACTTTATCGAACGATTCGATTTCAATCGATAAATTAAGACACTTCCTCGTTTTAAAAACCATATATCAATCCAAACACAATAGAATCTCAGTTATACGGATCTTTAGTTATCCAGATTGATTAAAAAAAGTATTATTTCTTCATTTAAAAAACAGATTTCTTAATTTTTTTCATAAAATGCATCTAAAAATTTACCAGTATGAAACAAAATTATACTGACTCATGACAAAGTCAACTATGAGGGTAATTAAACTAAAACCTAGCAAGAATTTTATTTTTAAAATAATCTTTATAGCTTATAAAGCGATATTATGATAATCTATTTTCAAAAACAATTGTGTTTGTTTGTGTTTAATACAAAATAAAACAATTTCTATATTCAAAAAACTTTTCACAGATGGCGTTGAAAATTATGACTTCATTAATTATTATCTTGGAAACCGAAGAATATACTACCATGGCAATTTTGTGTCACGTTCACAATTTTTTCCAGTATTGAATAATCAAAAATAGCAAAAATAAATAGACTGTAAATTCGTTTAAAAAATACTTAAAGGTTATTTGCATAATTATGCACACCAAAAATTTCTATAAATAATTTAATTTAATTCATAATTTTAATTTAATATCATTTTTTTCTCGTTTCGATTATCCGGATTTTTCGCTATCCAAAGCATCTCAACCCCCGTTTAATCGAGATTCTACTGTCCAACCAAAACAACCCAAAAAAAAAACACTCTAAATCATAACTCAAAACCCGTCGATGACTTTTTAAATCCTCGCATAATCCCTGCTTGTTCAGGTGAGCTTTTAACATCCCCCATCGAATGTCATCAATTCGGGGCACACGTGCAAGCAAAGCGCATAGCATGCACATTCATACGCTGTATACAGCCTTCGAAATCGATACTATGCACCGTTGCTAAGCCACCGATGCTGAATTATGAAGCACGATTTCAGCGACGAATGCACCTGTAACTACACTGTATATAGCCCCTTTGGTGTAATATAATATATCGGTCGGATGGGTGAGCTTAAGCGGTTTACATCGTGCACGAACTAGTGGTATCTTGATTTTAATGGTGAACGGGTTCAGAGATGGTTTTAATTGGAATCGTATTAAATTTCTGCAGGATAATAGTGAAATTAAGTCATTTTTGAGTCTCCGTGATGCAAACGGTTTCTTGGAATTTCTGAATATTTGCATCTCTATTTAAAAAGCGGCTTAATTTATGCTTTGAAACGTGTTGAGGGTGGAATTTTCAAATTGTTAATTGCAGATGCTTCGCGTTCTGTTATGGCATGCTCTGGTATGTTGGTATTTAATTTGAATAAAATATTTCGAGTGTACTATGATTTGGTTTTTAAAACGGTTGAATTTTTTTGTAATAGTGAATGTTTTTATAAGGTTGATTAAATTGTTATGATTAATATAAACGTGTAATATGATAATATTTATCTTGACTCACAAATTGACATTTAACTGAACAACTAAATTCATTACAGTTAGATGGAGTCGTCTGAGGTTATAACCTTTTGAACTTATCGTTTGAGAAACTAGAGAATGTCACTTTAAGGACTAGGCAAAGTATTTAATTTAATTTAAATAGATCAGTATGAAACGAAGTTACATTATGAAAGGAATATCAAATCAAAATTAGTTAAGTAACATAGTTCAGTTTTAAGATCGGTTTCAATATTTCAAACAAACAATTATGAAATATAATACCCCCATCTGGGTTTTTTAATGATACTATCTTAACTTTATAAAAGCATAATTGTTTCATTAAAACTCAACATAAATTGACATTTCACAATAGTGAACGTTCACTACCAGGTGGGAGTTATCTGAGGTTGTAATTTTTTAATAACACCATTTAAGAAACTTCATAATATCATAGTAAGGAAATAGTTTTTCTTTAAAACAACTTTATTTCAATCCCATAAAAGTTGAATCCGATTCATATCGACATTTGAAAATAATATATAATCACACTATTGAATGACTCAATTGAAGTTGTAACCTTATAAATATATTATCATACTCAGTATATTTTTTCATTAATACCAATTCAATTTTCACTTTATAAAATAAAAAAATTAGAAACCAATATAATTTAAAACTAAACTATTATATTATACATCATCGAGAAGATATTTACCTAATTCCACAACATTTTTCAAAAACATAATTAAAAAAAAAACAAACAGAATCAACATCAAATCAACACCCATCCATACACCATCAACCACAAACCAACCAACATTAGACAACACATTTGATGACACAACCTAAACCCAAACCCACCAATCAACAAACCTCCCCTCAATACCTCAACCATACTAACCAAACCCACCATGAATCGGCACTCAACTGCAGTGGGTGGCCGTGCGGTCGAGTGGGTGTCGTCTGAGGCCGCAGCCTTTTAAGCATGCCGTTTGAGAAACTGCGGAATGCGACCGTGGGGATCCTCGCTTGCAAAACGAGCACTCAGAATTTGTTGACCCCTTGTCCGCATAGTGTGCGCACTCTGTGCACTCAGAATTGGTTTGACCCTCGTCTGCTCGAATTATTCAAAAGGTCGTTTTAATGGTGGTGGGAGGTCGTCTCCGCCTGGTTGAGGATGGATTTGATGGTTGGATTTTGAAGTTTTGGTATGGTTGGGTGGGTTTGGAGTTTGGAGGGTTTTTTTGAGTAATGCTTGTATTCAAAGTGTAAATTTAATGAGGATGGGGTGATGTGTTATGATTCGGGAGGTTGCTCCGTCTGGTTGAGGATGGATTTGATGGTTGGATTTTGAAGTTTTGGTATGGTTGGGTGGGTTTGGAGTTTGGAGGGTTTTTTTGAGTAATGCTTGTATGTGGAGGGAAGTGTAGAATGTAATGAGGATGTGTAATGTGATGTGTTATGATTTCGGGAGGTTGGCTCCGTCTGGTTGAGGATGGATTTGATGGTTGGATTTTGAAGTTTTGGTATGGTTGGGTGGGTTTGGAGTTTGGAGGTTTTTTTTTAGTAACATGTACTTGTAATGCGGAGGGAAGCGTAGAATGCAATGAGAATGTATCCTTATGATTTTGAGAAATTGTACTGAACGGTTTGGTTGAATTTGAGTTTTTATGTAGGTATATGTTTTATAAAGGTTTTTTTTTAATATTTTTGAAGTAGTTTATTTAGTATTATTTATAGAGAATAAGGTTGAAGTATAATCTCATTCATGTAATGCATTCAATTTAAATTTGATATTTTAAGTTTTATTGTAAAAATTATATTTCAACGTCGTTATATGTGACTTGTTCAACTCCCACTGCAGGATGATGTCATTGAAGGTTCAATTTTTTTTCAGGCTTTTTGTTTTCAATTTATAGTTTAAATTTTAAAAACTATCCTTTGTAACATAATTTATTGTCAACAACATACGTATCCTTAATTTTTGTTGCTTAAAATTTTTAATCGATATTTTCAACAAAGCAACACCGTTTACAATGAAATATTTATTCTTTTCAAATTTTTAATTCACTTTTGCTAACGATTTATTTTTTTGTTACAGGTATGAATCATTTCTACACAAATTAATCACACCTATTGCAGTAAGTCCAACATAATATAAAATAATCAAAACTATTATATTCAAAATGCAAATTCATCTCATTCATTAATTTTCAATCACAATCATGACCATATCGATAACAATACACCCATACCACCCAACACAATCACCTCAAAAAATTTTCACACTGACTCACCCAACGTAGGCGAACCGAAACCCACAACTCAAAACCCATTTTATAATACTTTCGAACAAAAATCTCAAAACTTTACACCATCCACTTTATACCACGATGCAAACCTCGCGTGCAGAACGACCGTCTCCGGAGACAGTTTGCACAAATAAAATTTTACACACCGAAACAAAGAGCTAACGAGCCAAAGGGACCGTGTGCCCTTCGAGTCCTCGTCGTCAACTTTGGTCACGACTGCCGGTTAAATTTTGCAGTCCGGTTGCCGACAATAACAATAACACTTGCCCGACCGGCGGACACCCACGGCAGGGAGATTTCGACCCGTTCTTTGCAGGGTTATGCCGTGTTATATTTAACTTGTTGTTAGGGGAATGTGTCGTAGGAATGCGGGGTAGTGTTGGAGGATGGTATTGTAGTTGTGGATGTGTTTATTGTATGGTGTATTTTGATTTGAGTGATGGGTTTTTTGTGTATGGATTGTTTTTCTGATGAAATTTTGTCGTTTTTATCATATGCTAATTATAGAGTTTCTATTGTAAATTTTTTTTTATGAACTCTCATCGTTGGCTTCATATGTTTATTATATAGTGTCCAATGTAAAGTAGATATTTTATTGCAAATTTCACAATTTTTTTTTAATTTTTTAGCTATTCAAAAACAAATTCGATTATGTCAATTGAAAGAATGAACTTAGCAATTTCTGAAAGTAAATACATACAATTTTTTTTTTACTCAATAGTCATTTTTTTCAATGGAATTGACTTTTGAACAAATTTCATATGGTGATAAATCCTAAGAAACTTCGGTAATCACTGAAAATCAATAAATTCAACAAAATAAAACCATTACAATCTAATTAAAATTCGTCCAAACAAATTAAAATAATTAATAACACGATTTCCAAAAGTTTAATTAAAAAGTTGTATTAATTAAGTGTCTTTGATTATTTTAATTTGAAATTTATTATATACACTATACAGTCTTCTTTAATGATAAATATCAATTTCATTCCCAAATATTCAAGATGCTGTACATCTTTAACCATCCTTAGCATGACCCTACGTCGTCTCTTCAGAAATTCTAAACGCCCACACTGAGGTTTCCGCAAAACGGGCTTTCACGAAACTAAAGGTCGGATATAGCATTTTATTACTGCGAAAAGATACAGAAATAAAGATTAAAGTATTAAGTATTTGTAAGCGTGGGTTCGCCGCACTTATTCCGACGGAAGAAAAAGTATATTTTCACCCACGTTCATGGAAATTGCATTAAATTTTCAACAAGTTGAACGAATTGTCCATATGGGAACGCAAATAATTTAACATATGTTTATATTTTAATATAATTGAATCATCCAAATATTGATAGCGCTTTATTGAAATTGTATTACATATTTTATTACCGTTGAATATATGCTGGAATAAATTTCGCGGACGATTATATAAAGTGAATTTAATACACTAAATAAACCGCGATAAAACATCTTAAGAATTCTCAACCGTCACAATTAAGTGAACTTTAACGTTTCAATAGTTACCCGCTCCTTACAAAACGGACGTATTTTTTGACCGTATGAGAAAAGGTCGAAAACGGACCCAGAAAAAGGTCGACTCGGTAAACGAAACGTATACAGCTCGAACGAAAAAAAAAACTCGAATATAACACAAATATATACACGTGTAGCAACAAAAAGAGGAAAAAAAAAAAGGGGAAAAAATGTAAAACGAAAGCACATTTTTCATCGGCGAAATATCGGGATAAACAAACCACTCGTCTATATTGATCCGCCCGCTGAATTCATGATGTATTCTTCATTTTAAGGCTTCTCAATCTGTGTTTTGTGAAATCATATTAGGTCAAAAATATATTGGTTCAATATAAAAATTTAAAGAAAAACCTTTCAAAAGTGATGAAATTATGATGGTTTTAAAAGATGTATTTTTGTTATGTGATTTGCATACTACGAGTATGATGATATCTTTTTTTTTCTTATATAGGGTCTTTCAATAGGGACGCTTGAAATTTGTTAATTATAGCAGCCATGTTGTTAAAATGACATCTGTCAAATTTTTTGTCAATTGTTTAGTGTATGGTATAAATCACTATGGAAGGTTATAGGAATAGCGTTCAACAACGTGAGCAAATAATCAAATTTTATTCTACATTTTAAAATCGAGCATACCTATTGAAAGACCCTATAATTGATATCACTATTGTTATAATAATCATATTTGATCATTAAAAAATATTTTTTTTAATTTGAAAAAAATAAAAAAAAATAAACATCGAAAGTATATGTAAATATATTTTTTTAAACACATCCGACTATGTATTACGTAACGATTCAAAAAAAATATCTCTTAATCGATTCAAATACTAAAAATAAATATTCCCAAATATTTTTTTTCATTATAAAAACAACACAATCTTTGAAAATATTCAATAATAACACCCTTTGATCGGAAAAACCTTTGGAAACATCGACATATCCGACTGGGGGTGTTTCACCTGTATATATCGGAGTAGGTGGGACGTCGGTGGGCTTTCGGATAAACAAAGCCCCTCAGAGACAATCCGATGGCGCACTAGAATAAAATAAAATAAAATAAGGGATAGGTAAAGGGAAGCGATACGGCGGAAAGCCGACGCGGATGGCTCTAAGATAAAGCGGGCCGGTCGTGTTTTGACACACTTCCATTCGCGCTCTATGGTAAGTGCGGCCAGAGAATTATGTATGAGAGACGTGCGCTTTTATGGTGTGTATGTGTTCGGTTGGGTGTTATGGTTTTTTTTTTCGGATGGGGGGGTGTGTTAAGGGTTTTGTTTTATGAGTTTTATAGTTGTATATATCGGAGAGTTTAAATAGATATTTTTTTAATGTGAAATATAGTATGTTGATTTGATTTTGTTTGTATTGGGATTTTTTATGAATTTTTATATGATAAAAGAAGATAGTTAAAGAATTTGAATGTTATATGTTTTGCAGAATATATGTATATGTTGCATGGCGCGTTCGCTGCCAAGCTCACGCAGCTTGGTTTGTGAAATGACCCTCACTGTGCCTGCGGAGAGAATCAGGACACGAATCATATCCTGTGGTCTTGTCCTCTGGAAGAAAATTAAAGAAAGGACTTGTTTTCCGGGTTTCTCGACCATTTGCCAACTTCTAATATAGACCTCGTTTCCTCGAAATTCGTCTTTCGTGCATTCTATATCTTCGCCAAGAGGGTCAGTTCGCGGAAAGACATTTTTTGTTAATTTTTTCTCGCCTGGCATTCCGAATGCCCCCCGGAAAGCAGGAACTTTGCGATTGCTTAGTTAAAATTAAATATAGAGTTCCCAATAAATGTAAATGTGGCGCCCGTAGTTTCGCCTAGTGTTGCCGGTACCCAACTAAGCAGGCTCAGAAAGCTGGCATAAAGTGGGGTGCATGTAATAAGCGGGATGGTGGGCTTCCCTTCGATATATGTGGCATATAGTGAAAGAATGTTCCGTGAAAATTCATCAAAATTAATATAAACTTATAATGGTTTTAAATTTAATGAATAGTTCAAAATAAAAATTTTCCATTAAAATTTCAGGAATTGTAGTGTTTCGTTATATAAAAAGTTAATGAAATATTTCATTGAAACTTCTATGGACTGACTTTAACTAGACTAACCACAGCACATGTAGCTTAACTTTGATATTATATAGCAATCAGTAAGTTTAATTAAAATATTATTTCGTATTATAAATATCACGTAATAAACTTTTTGAATAATATCCAATTGAAATAAATAATGAAACAAATTTCACCATGTTAATCTCCAAATTCATACAATTCCGCAAAAATAAGAGCCGAATCAAAAATTCAACCGCAATCCCTTAACTTGCGGAACAAACGGGAAAAGTTCACAGCAACAATTAAACAATCAAATGGACCGAAACGAAAATTAATCCTTGCGAAAATTTTATTACAAAAGACTCCGAAATCGAAATTTACACAACGTTAATAAAGTCGTAACGCAAATACGCACGAATCGAAATAAAATATATACGTATATATATAATATTATATTTCACGAACAGTGTCCGCTCTATAGAGCGCGAAACCGAAGGGGTTACGAAGTTATACGTTATAATTCGTCGACAATTATGCGCGACAAATTCAACGGCCGCCATTCATAAGTTAAAACCCTCGTCGGACCGTCTAGCATTGCGAAAAAGGCAGTCGAAAACATTATGAAAAAGTGCGGAAAACGAAAACGAGGAAAAATCGGCGTCCCCTCCGTAAACATCGAAGGGAACTGCGCCGTGTTTTCGCGCAAAATTTAATTTTTTGTGGAAAAAATAGCGCCAAGTTCGCCAACGTGCAAATATTTTACTAAGGCCTAATTGAGTTATTCGCGTCCCCTTTTGCATATGCGTGTTATTGTATGAATTTATTTTTATATTTTGAGATTTGATTATGTTCGGGTTGTATGAGAATTTTTCGTTTGATGATGATTTGTAAAATTTTAATGAAAATTTTTTTCAACGGTGAGATTTAGTTATTTTCATCGATTACTTGATTTAAGTAATAAATAGTATGATTGATATGTGTTCTCGTAAAAAAACATTAAGAAAGGTTGGTTTTTGTATTCGAACTTGTGTTCATCACAAAGGAAAAATAATCATAAACTTTTAATAATATCAGAAAATCCTTGTACTGCAATGGACGATAGTCCATCATATACAATAATTCATCATCCAATACTGGATTCAAATTTTCTTAATCTTTTTTTAAACTTATCGATTTTGAGTGATAAGTGATTCTCATCTACATATTGTATACTCTACTTTTTTATCTAACCCATTCATCGCACATTTAAATATTAAAATATTTTTATAATGAATATAATTTTGATACAACACTTCTATCTTCTATTTATGTCCTTTGTATAAAATCCAATCCATTGTTATATTTACTTTGGTCATACACTTCATCCATATCTAAAAATAATCAAAGCTTACACATAAAAAATGAAAAAAATACACATACATTTCTATAAAATGAGGCTTACACCATCTCGGCCCACAAAATAACAAAATCACCACCGCATTATCGCATTTCACGCCAATTTCCATCCCACCATCTTTCGTCCGGAAAATGCGAAGATAATTGAAAACTCGCCCCGTGTCCGTTCCACGTGGACCCTCCAACGACATCCAAGAACAACGCCCACCACCCCCAACACCCACCCACCCCCACACACGAACACCTAACCCTTTAGGGCCCAGAACCGCTTGCGGTGCAAAAATCTCGTTACGCTCCGCGAAACGGCTTAATACCACACAGATTACGTCACCCGTCTTCCTGGGAAGCCTTCTTTTCCCTTGGGACTTCGGGAATATTTTCCGGTCGCCGTTTTTTGCGACAGTCGTTCGTTTCCAGATGTGTGCGCGCATTTATTTGTTGATAATATTAAACGCGGGATTAAAGCGCTATGCTCGGGATTTTTCAATTAAATCCCGAGGAAAACGCTCTCGTAGATAATTCCCGAATATATTGCAACGAGGGGGGTTTGGGACGTTTCGTACACCTCGCATTATTCAAAACGAGCCGCTCGTTCGTTGTTTGCGATTTTTTTCCGCGAGATCTACGTACAGATTGGATTTTTTGATTCATTGTTGTTTTGGGTAGGATTTCGTGTGTTGTGATATGTATTTTTTTTATTTATTTATTAAAGTAGTGATCTTTTATGTTTTAGTTTTTGATTTATTTGATTTTGAAATGTTTATGTATCATTCATTTAATTTTTTTTGTGTGTTATGTGGTAGTAAATAGATGAATGATTTGATTTCCTTTCGTCAATCAAAAATAGATTTAGTATTTCGTTTTTAAAACATGCAAATTTCTAATGAGATAAGAATGAAAAAAAAAATCGGAAAAGTCTTTGTCTAGAAGTGAAAGATGAATAGTTTTATTATACTTGATGATTATATTTTATTAATATATGTAGTTGACATTTGGAAAAGGTGATGATTAAATTTTATATGAAATATTTTCTAGAACATTAGAATAGTTCTTAATTAATGACAGTTATATTTTAATTCAAATTTATCAGTTTTCTTCGATCAATAAAATTGAGTGATAAGTATTATATTTATATTGGTGTCTGTAAATAAATATTATACAGCTTTTACCTTCAAATTTAACGTTTTATATTTAAAATTTAACGTTTTACACTTAAAATCCAACTATATGAAAGTATTATTAAGACTGTTTTAATATTATAGCAATTAATGAAATTCATTAGTATGAATTTTTATTGTTTTGTTGAATTTAAAGTGTAAAAACTGCAGAAGATCATTGTATTTTTTTTTATATTCAAACTATTTAAAATCGTTTTTTAACCGCTTAAGTTCCCAGTTTATTTTCAAACAAATCCGTCACAAACCTAAAAATTTGTCGAACATACAAAAACGCGTGAACCGGTGCTCTTGTGGCCCTATAGAAAGCAACCGCTGCGAGCACGGATACTCTCATGGCACAAAAGCGGTTTTAACACGTTACAAAATGAATATACGTGACAAAGAATATTCATTCCTAATGAACGTCATACAAATTAAACGACACGAAAATAACAAATACCCAAACTCCCATCCACAATTTTCAAGAAACCCATACACAAAAACCGTCATTCAAATCAAATCTTTGACACACGAAACGAGGCGCCGACTCGCTAAAATCCTCACACACACCCCCGACATTAAAACACAACAATATAATAACATTCCGTTTGGCGAGAATTCGCAAACGCGCGAACCGTGCAAACTTTCGCGTTCCGTCAGCGTTATCATGGGCGCTAATACAATTAGAAGTTGCCGACTGCTCAAGTTTCGGCTAAATACGCGCGCTTACTTTTCAGCTGAAAACTCGGCTCGCCAATTACTCCCGAAGATTTATTTCGGCTTTCGCGTTCCGTTTTGTTTCAGGTGAGCCGCATTTCGGCTTTTTAACGGCGCTGACATTTGCGCTTAATGAAAACGACGCCGGAGCGGGATTTTCGCGAAAGCGCGACTCTAAGTGATCTGTATTAATTAATTTATTTTGCGTTGTTTGCTCGTTTTCGGTGGGTTTTGCGGGTTCGTGTGTGTTTTCGTTGTGAAAGGATTCTTTTTTTGAAGTTGGGGGTTTTTTTTTTTTAGGAAAGTGTATTGTTTTTTGTCTAATGGATTTTATGTGAAATGTTTTTTTATGAACGTGTCCTTGGGTTTTGAATTGTTATGTAAAAGACAATGTTTTAAAGTCGTCGAATTCGTGGGTTTCCAACCGAAGTTGAATATGTTGAGTGGTTATTAGAAGGATGTACGAATACTGTTGAATCGAGATCGTTTGAAGACGGATGATTTTACTATTCAGCTCATAAAATCTGTTTTTTTAATATTGTACAATGATAATATAAAATAAATAAGTAGCTCGTTTATTTAAAAATAAAACGGTTCAATATTGTGACAAATCCATTAGTTTTCATCGATTATCAAAATTAAATGTTATCACATATTTTCGATCAGACCATTTGACAACATATAACTTATTTCAAAATCATCTTATGAGATATTGGAAATATTGTTTTTTACATTTGACATGACGATAATTTGAAAATTGAAAAAAAATCATATTAATTCAATTTAATTAAATATTATAGTCATATAGACAGACGATAAATATGTATATTTTCATTCCAATATGATGCAGTACCACAAAATTAAATGAATTTAAAACCCTGTCCTTCCAAATTCTTTTATGATTTTACTAAAAATTTTAGCTTCTATAGCTTAATATTCGAAGCTTACAATACAAATGTATTTTTTTTTATAATTATACTTTAGAGTTTTCTTTACTTAAATATGTTATTATTTTAAATACAACATTTTATCAACTGAGAACAAAAAACTCACGCGTCTTAATGCGTCCCTAATTGAGAACGCTGGCAAGATACGAGTTAAAACAAAACTACACAAACATTTACCTTTAAAATATCAAACTTCATAAATCCTAAATTTCGATTATACCGAACAAATAATTTTCTAAAAAAAAATAATTTTCAAACAACCCAACTTTAATTTTCACACACAACAAAAACCATCACTCAAACTCCAACAACTCAAACACAAACTATTCCAAAAACCCCCAAGATCCACCTGAACGACCTCCAACACACCCCCACCTACTAATCCACCCTCGAACCCAACCACCCCCAAAAACAGAGGTCAAACGACGACATGTTTACAACGGCCGCCATTGCGCCCCGTACAAATCGCGCAGGTCATCTCGCGACGCATCTCCGTCCACAAATCATCCTCGTATCTGGACCGGGACATCGGATAAGGACCTCTGGGACCGGGACCGGGATCGGCTGGATCATCCCGTAGTAATGGGAGCCCACCTCGTCGCGGGGACCCGTGAAATATTGAGGAGGGCCCCGTTAAGGCGGACGTGCGCGATCACTTATTAACGGGTCTTGTTCGCAGGCTTAATGAATCAAGTTAATTTAAGGCTTTTCGCGGGATTGATGGTGAATTTTTTATTAGGGAGAGTGGAGTGGTTTGGTTGGTTTTTGGGGTTGGGATTGTCGTTATGATGTATCGGATTGGTTTGATAGATTTTTTTGTACATTGAAATAAATTTTGTCTTTGGGTTTGGTATGTCGTTATAATGTATCGGATCGGTTTGATAGATTTTTTTGTACTTTGAAAGAAATTTTGACTTTGCACTTTGATTATTTTGCTAATCTATTTATAAAACTCAAACGGTGTATGTATCCATTAAATTCCTAAACCGATGGACGAATCTTCACCAAATTTGGCAAGAATGTACTTTGAAACCCGGAAAAACAAACAGTAAGCATTCTTTTTTTTTTCAGTTTTTCTATCGATCGCCAAAAAAAATATGATACGTGTATAATGTGTCGGCAACGCTGGGTACTACTCGCTTGTGTATAATAAATAACAAAAAAATTATACTTTTGAAATGTTTGAGTATTCCTATTTAAATTATTTGAATGAAGTCCATTTTATTTTTATTTTAAATCGACTAAATTTAGCTTCCATTAAAAAAAAATTTTTTTTATTTCAAGAATAATTTTCTATTAAATTTATCCAGAAATTATTATGAAGGTAATTCTTTATATTTTTGTTTCGAATTAAAACTCGAGTCAATCAAATTTTCATAATTATTTGCATCAACGCCTTCTGGCTTAATCATAACCGAAAAGATCCTCAAAAAATTCATAAAAGAACAAAATATCAATGTAAAAATCTATTATTTTTCTTCCTATCAAAACATACATTTTATACCATGTATTTGTTATTTAAAAAAATTTATTGATTCAAATAAAATAAAAATACTGTTTAAATAAATGTATTATATTAAAACCATCCCAATAATATAAAATATATCGATTAAGAACCGTATTTTAAATTTCACTTTTAAAATCGCGTCTATCAAGTTTCTCGCTTATCTCGATCGTATTTCGCGATGAACGAAAGGAAATTAATTAAATTAGAACAGGGCGACCCTCTTGAGGGTTGTTCAGATCGAATCGTCGAATTAAATATTGTTAATTGTGACGGCAATACGGCGAATTTTAATTTTTCCCATCGCGGCATGTTTCGTTAACGATCCGCTTAACGTTCTCGTTATTCCAATTAACGTTTCGATTTTCGCTCGCTGATTTCAATATTAAAAAATATATAATTAATTCGATTGAACGTTCCGAATCTTTTTATATTGTGTTTTATATTGAATTCGAAACGACATTACTGAACAAACATAGTAAGGGAGCAGTCATGAGTGTTATTGTCTCGTTCCCCTTTTTACGTCCCTGAAGAATTCGCAAAGAATTCACTCTATTCAATCATCATAAAAGTACCCAAAAAAAAAAATGAGGGATCTATTCTACGATGAAATATTTGAAAAGAAAACTGCATTCTTCACTCACAAAATAAAAATTTATATTTTGTATCAACGACCCTCACTTCACAACATCCTCGAACAGCCTTTTTCTCGAACCTTCCCCATAATTGATTTCTCGATTAATTAACAATCGATATCGCTAATTCGATTCGTTTATTACACCCCGGATACGAACAGAGCCTCCATTGGCCCTTTTTGCGCGCGCAATAATTCACACAAATATGAAATACGATACGTGTATAAATAACGCGAAAGTCCCACCCCTTTAAGGGGTGGCTATATACAATTATCGGGGGGTGTGAGCCATCGGGAAATTTCTCCTCATTAACCCATTACTGGGATAAATTAATAAATCTGGAGCGGCCGCCAGACGCTCGGAATGCCGGCCGCAAATTGCTCAATCAGGACGACGGGATGGGACGGGTGCAAAAGGGTTAAGGAATATAAACGGTTTATATATTATTATTTCGTAGTGTGTTCGGGTCGAGGTTTGCGTGGGCGTTTGTGGAATTTGGGGAAAAATCGTGTGATCGATGTTGGTTTATTTGATTGGGGTTTGAATTGTTTTTTGATTTTTTTCGGATCGATTTTGTTTTGTAGTTGTTTTTAGATTGAATGAAGATATTTTTTGTTTTAATCTTAGTATCTTGTTTATCGTTTATTAATTCTTTCATATATTTTTTTTATAAAACTTTAATATTCATTATTCTTCCTCCTCTTATTATATAATATTATATATGTTTGCTATTTTGAAATTTTTTTATTCAACGTTCGTAATCATAAGTTATTACCGGTAAAATGTATTGGACAGTTTTCTTTTGAAAAATACAGATATATTTCATTCATTTCATTCTTCAGAAAGCACTCCAACCTAGTTTCATTCTTTTCTTAATTTTTTCTTCCTTCCCTCCGTTCACAGATTATTATTTGACCTAAATTTAGAAATTTCGAGATTTTTAATATCTAATATTTGAATTATTTTTTTATACAACAAATATTTGCAATTTTATTTTTTCATTGTGTATAATATCAGAAAAATAGCATACAAAAAAATTTAATGCAATATTTTCCCTTTGACAACAGCCTTTGATAGAAATTTCATAAAACAAATCAAATACTGTCGAAACATCAACGTCACACGAAAACATCGCGATCGAAATAGACCAAATCGAAATTTAATATGAAAGGATCATCCATTTATTACTACAAAGAAAACGTATAGCGTTACATACACAAGATAAAAAACACTTTCGCGATATTAAATCGCATTCTTCACAAGTCTTCAATCTTCGAGCGCACGCCGCACAAAAGGATACCGCATCCTTTCGACGAAGCATCGATTTTTTTTCGACAGACGCAGATTCATCATAAATTTATTAAATAAATTTCACACGCAGAAATAACATAATATATGCTGAAAAATACGAGGCGAGGCATTCCTCTGCGTTTTCTCATTATAAATCATGGCATCGACGCGAGACATCGGAGCCTGTCTTATCCCCTCGATCAAATTTACGTCATTTATATAAATACCGGATTACGTATTGCGAATCATCAATCACAAATAAAAAAAATATCCGATGATAAAAATGTATACGCTGTGCGAAGACGTCCCCGCTTTTCCGTTTTTCCGAAAAAAAGCGTCGGAGGGGAGCACAGTTTTTCGCAGTCCTGTCGTATATGGTGTTCGATTTTAATGTGAAAATATTTTTTTTTATTATTAAAAAAATATCCATGAATCATTCAGCATTGATTCAGTAAAGCGGTTCGAATTTTAATTAAAGAAAAATACGTTTGATGTACTTTTGAAAATCTTCTTTTTGAACGGATTATTTTTTAGCTTGTTAGCTTTTATAGGGACACCGTGTATATCGGTATTATTTTATTTTCTATTTTTTCGCGGGACGTTCCTTTATCATTCGGGTAGTAGGGAATAATATATCCTGCGAACGTCGGGGTCATTATTTTCTCCCCCATTTTTATGAATTTTCCAGCGAGGAAATTCATTTTTCCGATGCTCGAAGCGCACGGCAACGCTAATCATATTTTTTTTCTAAATCGAATTCCGAGCACAGCCGTGTATTCTTCCCATGGAATAACTGAACAAACACACGGTTTTCTTCACATAATTTATATTGCATTTTTAAAAAATATTTGCGATCTCGATATAATTCTCGATATTATATTTTGAAAATTTCCCGATTTTTTCGATCAAAAAAAATGTATAATTAATACGCAATTTTTTTTATTAATTAAATACTTTTATACAGGGTAGTCCAAAGGTCTAGGATAAGTTTTAAAGAGGTTATAGGCAATTTTATTTTGCACATTTCAAACCATATATCCCTTTGTTCAAAGTATTGTAGTTTATGAGTAGTTTTTTTCTTTATTTTTAAGGAAAAATCCAAAATCTCATACTTGCACACTAATAATTACCAAATGTAAGATAATATGGCAGACAAACCTTTTTTTTGTTTACTATATATTTAATTCTTAAATAGGAATACGAAAATCCATATCAGCTAAAAACTATTAGAACTACATGATTAATTATCAAAAAATAACTGAAGTGAAGAGAGACTTGATATTTGATAAGTGAGTTGTTTGATATTTCTTGTTTAAAAAAAACAAACTTCAAAGTTTTCAAATATTTTTAAAAACATTTCTGTTTAAAGCCCTTTCAATTGATGTATCAAACATGCATCTATCCAACCAATTTTTAAAACTGGGATACAAAAAAAATTGAAAGACTAAATTTTCGAGCTGTTCAGATACATATCGTTTAGGGCTGCATACAAAATAGTAGCAGCAGCAGTAATAGTATGGTTTTAAATGCTCCAAATAACATGACATATTACCTTTTTAAAATTTATCCTAGACCTTTGGAACACTATGTATTATTTATTAAAAATATAATGACACAATTTTAAAAAGTCGTTTGAGCTACAAAAAATTCACAAACGCTCATAAACAATCCGTCGAGCACAAAGAGCGCAATTTTTCCGCTTTAAACCCTTTAATGATGCAACTCGTTGCATTTTCATGCTCGTTCAATATGCAACCCCTCGTACCGTAAAACTACAGCGTAACGATGAGCTTTTCAACCCTCGGGACAACGTCAGTCCCGGATCCGGGAAGAGGAGACTGTTGTGCTTATCAATCAAGCGCCGCATGCAAATGACCCAGAAACGAGCCCGACTCTTGGACATATGCACTTGATTGATGATGGTCAAATTGGGGGTGTGTGTGTCGAGAGGTTTGTCTGATGGGTTGAAAAGTATGAAAAAGTTTAACAGTTTGGGCGTCGTTAGTGTTGCAGATGGTTTGTTTTGAATGTTGTATGAAAAATTTGTAGGTGGGTTGTATAAGACATAGTGATATTCAGTCATTTTTCATATAATTTTGTATCGATATCATTGAAATTCAATGTTTTTATTGTCTATCTTGATTGATCCTTTTCCAATATAATCTACACATACTACATATTCGATTTTTTTTTCTATCCATCGTATACTTAATCTTCACTGTTTTCTTTTAGTGTCTCTAGAGAGCAATTTGAATACTTCATGTCTATGTCTTGTACGATAAAACTACGAATACTTATTTCATCTTCATCCATATGTCTTATCAAATAACCAATCCATTGCCTTTTTCAATCTAGAATTTTCATCATTTAAGTAATATTTCTTGCTCGCTTATTCCTTTTTAATTTTTTTTCGACCATTTCTAACATAAATATCCATGTTTCGTTACCATAATTCATTATTGGCAAAACATATTGATCATAATTTTTCTATGATCAACATACAAAAATATTATCTTTGTATAACATTATGATTTAGATCAAGTTAAAATCTTTACATAATCAAAAAAAATTGACACGCATAATACATATGTACTCCTATCAAGTTCGAACATTTCGTGATCCGAATAACGTCGAAGACAAAACAGCGAACTTTTCATCTTCAACATTTATATAATATATACATAATATAACCTCAGTCGGTTCGTTTATTAATGGGGAAGCCACAAATCAAAAAACTATCGAAGGAAAATAGCGTAATATTAGAGAGACGAGATTGGGGCACGCGAACGCGTCCCTAAAAGTTTGCCCACTCGAGTTTTATTTATTGGGTCATCAAATCTTGCTACGAAAACATTTCCAAGCTCACGTAACGGTGAGAGTTTCGGTATTTTTTGGCGGAAGGAATGGATATTTTTCATTAGATTACATTGCTCTGGTAAAAGTCTGATGGAACTTGCGCAATTTTCAGATCGACTCGATCAGGTTTGTCGAATTTAATATGTTTACGCTGGATAGAGGGGTAGAAAATTTTGATTGAAAAAAATCTACGAGTTCGCTTAATTTTTATATAATTCAATTACCTGTATATACAGATATTATTTTTGGCAAAAAAATAAAGCGATTGAGAAGTTTTACATAAAATATAATCAAAAATATATTTTCATACAAGTTTTGATCACAAAATCGTCAAACATACAAGCGAATTCCCCGCATGAGATACGAGTTCGCATAAACGTCCCAAGTATCGAACATTTTCCGATTTTCCGCATCCGTTTCGTATGACGGGAAAATTCTGCACACTCACGCAAGTCTCCGGCGGAATCCAATTCGGTCAGTATCCATTTCGCAATGCAGACCTTCCCTTTTTTCATTCGAACACACATAAAGTCGATATTATATAATACGTATAAAAAAAAATTCAAAGCGATCCGCTCACGACATGTGCCTCGGCAATAATAATACGGCGTCGTGAAAAAAAAGTTGTAGACAAGTTCTCGAGTCGACTTAATCATACTAAACACAAGTTATATAATGTGGAAAAAGGCCGTGGAAAAAAGCAGCTGCTTATAAGGAGGAGCTGTCGTTCGAAAAGTTGGTCCGTTATCCTTCGGAGTTCGCCGTTCTTCCACTCTATCAAATATGAAGTATTTTTCCCCGCCCGGCACATTACCGACACGGGTGACACACTTCACTCAGCACTTTTCCCCACTATATATATTTGAGATACATAAAATAATGTATATATGCTTTTTTCTAATACTTCATCTTTCGTTTCGTCTTTGCGTTCGGCCAGGACGCCATATGCGGTCGCCGAATTGATTTGTCAAAAAGATGACGCGCCGATTTGACGTTCCTCTTTTACTTTGGTGCCAAAATTTTATATATTTCCGTCATTTTACTTTGAATTGTATATTTGGATGTTTGCTATTGACATTTTTTGTTGCATATTCGATCATTTTCGCATCGATCTATCATTTTTTTCGACAGTTTATATAATATCCATAACGAAATAAAACTATCCACACTCACATACAACTAAATCCATACAAATACAATTAGATACATGAATGAATTAAATCAGGGATGGCGAACTTATGGTACATGTGTCAAAGGTGACATATATTATATAAAAATTCAGCTAGCACGCGAAGAATTTACTATTTGTTTTTCAACATTCAGTTTTATTTAATTGCGAATTAAGCTAATGTAAATTTTTAGAATCATCAAATGAAGCGAATTCAGCTTATAGTCATTTATTTATGTACTGTTGTACAATCATTGTTGCAATAGCTATGTCGTGGAAAAGTTTTTCACACATTTGATTGTATTGATGAAATCAGGCTTTTCCCAATGTGACAATTTCATTAATAAATTAATTGAAATTAATTGATATTAAGATTTGGAAAACAGTAATAAAACAATAGCTGTGATGTTTATTTTGATCAAAGCTCAAAACATATGAAGATAAATCAAATACATCGATTAATCGATAATATTTGTGAGAGCTTTTTTTATCATTAAAACTTCAACAGACGAAGATAGTCAATAAAATACATTTGCTAATTTCGACACATGAGCAAAATAAGATTCCCCAACCCCTGAATTAGATAACAAAAATTCATCAAAGCAAAAATATTTAAAATCCAAACCGCCTTTAACACATAATCGATTCAATTCAACAAACGACCCGCCCAAAGCCCTTGAAATTTAATGCAAATTCTCTTAGGCATTTAGCGAATTCGCAAACGTCACACCCACCACGATAGGTAGATAGAGGTGGTTGAAGAAAACTGACAGCTTAGTTAAAATTGTTATCTGCGTCTCGCACACGCGCGACACACACAAAGTTTGCTTTGTTTTCAGACGCGGGTCCTCTGAAACGGGTGTGAGGCTTATCCGCACGTGAACTTCCCGAAACGACTCCTTAATTACTCGGAATGGATATTGAAGGTGTGTGTGTGTGTTTGAGGTTGAAAATGAGGCTTGCGATTCGGTCGTTATTGAAAAATTTGTATGGGAATTTTCGTGAAGGAAATGATCGATGAGCTGAATTGAAATTGAGTCGTAGGAATTTCGAAGTTGAAATTAAAATTATCTTTCGAAAGGTTGTTGTAGAAATTGGTAGTATATGAAAGAACATGTTTTTGATTTTATGATGATTTTTTTTATTTGGAAATTTTCTATTAAAAATATAAATATCTGTGTCTAATATAAAACCTTCATATCGTTATTATTTTTAATACAATATTAAAATTATAATAATTATAAAACGATCAAAAAAAGAAATAGTGCAAACTTTCGAAAATATATAAAGTTTCGTCCCGAACAGATATTAACTAACAAGCAAGACAGACACTATTTACATATTCAAAGACTTAACTGTTCCAAACTTATTTAACTAAACTATTTACAATTACATAGAGTACGTCGATTTAGTGAAACTCATGAATAATTTTCTTTACCGGCCAATTTTTGAATTTCCATCGACCCATCCAAACACACACCCAAGATCGAATCGACCGACTACTATGTAACTTCACACATAACAGTAACGATAAACATCCCGAATGTTTAGCCATTCAAAACGACGTCCTCCGGCATTCGGATCGCGCCATTTCTGGGCGTTATCGCGCACACGTCAACCGCGTAAATTTTCGTGTTAAATTTCGATCGTTGCATTTAAACGATGCGAAAATTTGCACGAACTGCAACTGAGAAACGAAACGGGATAGTGGAACTTGTTAATACCGTTGAAAGTTTTGGATTACAATGTAAAGGAGAGCACTCAGCGAACAAAAATGGTGTGAACTTTCGACGGGAAATATGTTCAGGGGTTTTGTTATTCGTTTTTGTGGGAAATTTCAATTTTCGCCGATAATTAATGTCGTATAATTGCGCGGTCGCTTTATTTTTTTTTAGGGTTTTTTCTCGTGGGGAAATTCGCTTTTATATTAATAAGGTTGGGAAATCTTTGTGGAGCGCTCGCCGACATTCGTTTCAATTTGGAACGAATTGAATTTTATAGCGGAATTTCTTTGTAGCAAAACGAAAAAGTAAAGAATAAAACGGAATAGTGATTATAACTTTAACTCTTTTTTCAAATTTAGCTAAAAGTTCCAGTCACTTACTTTATAATACTTTTATACGGTTGCTCATTTCCGTCGAGTTGAACGACTTGCGTAAAATTTCAAATTAAGTTTCCATTTATATTTATTTTTAACTAACAAATTTGTTTGTTGCTTGTACGAAATTTGAACCCCTTACCCTTTTCGAAATCAATATTTACTCTTATTTACGTATAACTACATCAAGGCTCTTATTGGGAAATTCCAACACCTGAAATTCGATGAATTCAGCTGATAAAACAACGTTATCGGTTTTCGGCGCTTCCCTTGACGGCTACTATTGTGTACGTTCGAACATTCAAATTCAAAGATAGGAAACCCCTCAATATTGAAACACACCATAAAAAATCAATTGTTAAATACAAAAAATAATTTTAGAACAACCATACAATTGAATATTCACCCTTTAACATTCTCGAATACGTCAAACTCTTATCTATCGACATTATTGTCGACACCTTTTGACGAAGGACGCCAGTTTCGGTTACTTCCTCGACGGTCATCATTGTTCGTGTTCCGAAGGTTCGATCAGCAGTTCTCAAATGTATCCGAACGAATTACGATACGTTGTACATATCGCGCCTTCGGCTAAACGAGCCCGATGTACGTACGCTGAAATTAATTAAAGGCAAATTTGCTTTAATTAACAATGCCATTTGTTCGCTTTGCTGAGCGGATAATTCAATTTCGAAGACATAATATTTGATGTGAATTAATGGAAAATAAACGCCCGCGAGGCGAAACGGCACGCGCCAACTATGAAACGTTCTCAAGTATCTGCTTAAGAATCGAAACGTTTCTACATCGTAATTTGCGATAATTAGAAAACATTTGTGTATTTTTAATATAAAAAAATATCTCAAGATCTTTACAATCTAAAAAAACATTGGTTTAATCTGATATTGTTAAAAATACACGATTTGAGATAAAATCTCATCTAAAATAACTCACTAATTATAAATACATTTATATTAATAAACCAATCAAAATTCTCCGGAATATATATATAAAATTTAATTTTTTCACGTATCACCGAGGTCGTTACCCCTCGAAGTTCGTTCAAAATGCGAATCTCTCAAAAATCCAATTTGCAAAAGTAAGTCACTGTGAAAATTTCCCTACGACGACTCCGCACAACAGTATATGCTCGTGCATACATTATAACCGGGGAAAAGCTTTATCCGTACATGTGAAAATTCATATTCATGAGGGGATAATCTGCGAAAGTTTTATACACACACACACGCTCGAGGATCTACATATTCATACGTGCAATATAAAATTTGTGTGTATGTTCGTAATGTGTGTATTAAAGAGAAAGGGAGCTTTGCGTAAGGCAAATAATCCTCGACGTGAAATGATCCCGATTCCGGTATTTGGATTACAGTTTCCGGTCGCTTGTTTTTCACCCAGAAGTACACAGAGTTTCCCTCCACTTTTCCAAGATATACATTTCCGCATTTGAAATTCATTAATTTTTTGCGAATTTTCAAAATTTGATTCAATTTATTTTATTACTTCCCTATTTTATATCCTTTATGTGCAGAAAATCGCCTTTGTGCGAAATTCGCCTTTTGATGGACGCACTGTCAGGATTCGTGGAATCCCTAGAATCGGATAACGTTTCGAAATGGCTAATTCTGGAATTGTGTACACATCGACGATTTCGATTCCGATTTATGTTGTAGCGGAACTATTCCGTATAAATCGAAGCTTTTTGATTGAAACCCGCTCTTTCAGGTAATAAAATCCACCGCAGGAATACGATACGGTTTAGTAACCGTTTCGACAGCAACAGGTCTCGTTTTTTTTCAGTATCGCAAGTTTATTCAACGGAGTTTTTATTTAAAAAATTTTAAATCATGGTATCTCTTTCGATCGATCGTAAGTTCGTTCAACCGAGATTTTCGATAGTCGTTTCCGAATAAGAGCAAAAATTAAAATAAAACCGTTGGATTTACGAGCAGACCGACGTCGGTGGATAGGAATTATCGTATCCAAGCCACAGATAGAATCTCAGATGGCTCCGTTAACTAAACATACCGTTCGAAACCATTGAATCCGAGCTATCGGATTAGGAGATTCGATAACGTACACCGCAACACTGCACACACAGATTTGCCTAATATATTATATGTTGCACAGAATGCCCACAATATACAAATATGCAATTTTTAAATTGTCAATATTTCATTTAAAAATAAAATTGAATATACTCAATTTTGATTCATTTGAGCCGTTGATTTAATTTTGTTAAACGTATTCATTTTTAACAATTACTTAAATTATGTGAATAGTAGGAAAATCAGTGCATGATTTTAATTGCATATGTTGAATTTTGATTATTAGAAAAGAATGATTGATTACTAAAGTATTCAAATTTGAGTTTTTTTATTATTGAGTATCAAGAAAGTTTTAACTATTATTGGATTTATTAGATAGTTTTGATTACGATTATGATAATTTTGCATAAAAATTTTCATTCTTGGCTTAGTTTCATCTTAGTAATTATCATCACAATCACAAATATTCCATATAACCCATTGTAAAACAAAACCTTTTTATTTTATATTCATTGAAAAAAATATATTATCGTTAAAATAAGAGAAAGCTAACAAATGTAATAAGTTGTAAGTCTTATTGAGTTTGAATATTAAAAACAATATTTTATCAAATGGACTTATTAGACTATACTTCTACTTAACTTTTCCAATAACTGACGAATTCTTCAACAAAATCATCCTAACTTTCCTTTCAAATTATAACCCAATCGATTCATTAACACAACACAATCAGCCACAACCACCACTACACATCCAGTCTCCTCGAACAGATTAGCCCACTAGAATATCCACATCTAATCCAGCCTATGCTGAATATTTAATCCGAACAGCATACGTACTTTGCGTCCATCCTGTACACCCATTACATATGTAAACGGTCCTCGCCGACTGTTGGCGACCACTGCACCGACTGCGACTTAACACACCCCACCGCCATTTTCCGCACCAACCTTCCTCCTGCTAGGGCCGATGTTCGGGATTTACCTTAATCCCGTTCGGGATCCCGGGATTTACCGGCGCCGCTGCGATAACACTCCGTTAAGTTTTATAACTGTGTACGATCGAGCGTGTAATGGACAAGTTGCAACGGTCAGGTTGTGTAGTTTAGTGTTGCTTTTTGGGTTGTGATTGATTTGTAAGGGTTGCGATGTTTTCGGTGATTTTATCAGTTTGTCGTTTTTGAAGTTATGTTTGTTGTGGATTGTAAGGGGAAACGTTGCGGAACGATAACGGTATGTAATATTATATATGAAACGCAAAATGTATTGAAGGAAGTTTCAATTTTTAAATAATATAAAGTGTGTGATGAGAAATTTTTTGTGTTTGGTTTAATAATTTTTTTTTTTTTTGAGGGCATAATTTGATTATTTTTTTATACACGAACGAAATCTAATTTAACAAAAAGTCAATACTTTTGAAGGAAGTTTGAAGATGGCAACTTTTTCATTCTAATATTGTGAATTATATTGTGGAAAATTTAAGATAAGTAATATACAGGTTGGTTCAAAGGTCTGGGATAAGTTTTATAAAAGGAGGATTTATGTTATTTCGAAAATTTTAAACCATTCATACCTATGTATTTGATACTAATTATACACTAGTTTTAAGAATCGGATAGATATCTGCATGTTTGATACATGCATTAATCAAAGGAGCTTTAAACAGAGATGTTTTTTAAAATATTTGGAAACTTTGGACTTCGGATTTTTTAAACAAAAAATTTAAAAAAACTCTAGTTTTCCTTTAATAATAATAATAATAATAATAATAATAATAATAATAATAATAATAATAAAAAATAATAATAACTGAAAAATTATGATACTTTGGACTAAGGTATATAATATATATGGCTTAAAATGTTCCAAATAACATGACAAATCTCCTCTTTAACCGTATTGTACAATTAGACCTTTGAACCACCCTGTATATTTAAAGGCCAGGTCCATTGCAGGACTTAACCTTTCATCAAGAAATCTGACGATCTTGTTCCTTTTAAAAGAAAACCATTGAAATTTCAGACATTTTATTTTGCATTGAACTCTCAAAGAACCTTAATACTAATGAAAATTATCCTTTACCGAATAATCACAGATCAACTTATTCAATCTATCATCCGATCTCTAAGATCCATTACCTCCAAACCACCAAACACACTAAAAAACTTGTATACAAACCAACAAATCATCATTTATGCAAAACACCATCATCCACCGCAACTTATTCAAATTTCGCAACGAGTCAGCACGTCGTAAACACAAAATCACTCAAATCGATCCCAACCACTTATAAACGAGAAGGGAAATTCGTCGCTCTAATCCCACGGCCGAAATGACGCGCCAGGGCCGGCGTCAGCGTTCCGAAGGCCCCGTTTTTAACGACTCGTCCGTTAATCGCCGTTTGACTTATTCACGTTAACGGCGGACCGTTATTAATGCGGGGCGGACGTGAGCGGGTCACGGACGCCACTGCGCTAAGCCTGAACGATAAGCCAGAAACTGTTACGGCCTCTGATATACGTAGTGCGCCCCTTGCAAAGGTCCTCAAAGTGTTTGAGGTTGTTGTTGTTGGGTGTGGCAATTTTTCTTTGTATTACATATAAAATTTTAAATGAAGGGTCGTTTATTTTGATGAGAAATTTACTGGGATGGTCTGGTGTGTTATGTAAAAGGTTTCTTTTGTTGATGTTGGATGTTTGGTTTTTATGTGAAACTTAAAATGAGAGTACTTTGAAAGATCGCGTATTTTGATATCAATGATTTTTGAATTGATTAGAATTGTGAGTTAATGTTTTCAAATGTCAAAATTTTTTGTAAAACATTTATGAAGTCTTTTGAAAGATCATCTAGTTTGAAACTCCAAAAAAACTTTTTTTTTTTTTTTTTAAACAGAATATTGAATTTCTATTTCTTCGACATCGTCATTACAAAATACAGACTTCATATTAAAACTATCATGTCCATTTTTAAAACAAAATTTTCCCAACACAATCAAAATTCGACCATTTTATTTTCAACCAAACAATTTCAAATGAACAATACACCATCACATCCATCTGCAAACTTCATTCAACTTCAATAACATGACAAAACTAAACTATCAACATTCCATCAATTGAAACAACCTCGCCAAACGAACCAGACAATATTTCAATCCTCAAGCTTTGAAAAGCTCCGGTTTTCGCCAAAGCGAACTCAGGTGGTTCTCCTTCGGACCGTGCGCGTGTATAAACCTGTTAACGTGTCACCGTGAAAGCCTCCGTCGTCCCTAACTAACTATAATACACATCCACACTTTGCCAACTGCGCTATACTATACTTGAGGACACGTGTCCCGCTGGTCGCCGCGGTACGTACGCTGTTATTTGCTGAAACTCTGAAAACCCGTTTTCAGAGTTTCCGTGCATTGTGCCGGTGCGAAATCGATACGTTTTCATCTGGCAACGACTCGATGGGAAACTGTTACTTCGAGTTGTTTGTTGTTAAAAGCATGCCGTTCGAACTGTGCGATATCGTCAGTGTTAAACATGGTATTTTGTTGCAATTTTTTTTTAGTTGAGTAACGGTTCTAGGACATTTACTTCCTTGGATACATACCCCCCGGATACAAATCGCTTGTAAAAAAAAACCTAGGCATTAACCCCCTGTACAAAGGAACCGCTTCATAATTAACTCTTTCGCCGTGGATAAAAATTACTTGAAAATAGTAATAATTAAACTAGTCAATATATGGTCTGTGGTCGTAAAAAATGTACAATTTTCAGTAATTTTATAATAATAAAAAAATAAATATTAAAACAATGAAGTAATGATTGTATTATGGTGGTTTATTTTAATATATAATATGAACCTCGGATCGATTTACCGTAATATTTTTGAATAGAGTGCAATTATTGATAATTTTATCAAAATGCATGAAATTTCAAAACAGGCGCAATCCGTACTTAACACAATCAATCACGAGCATAATAGATTTACATTTTTTATGATTGAAAGTCGTATTTTAAAGAATCTGTATTTTACTGACTGAAATAAATTAGTATTTATATTGGCTATTTTATTTAAATACTGACTTTTTATTATAATTACTAACAATTTATAAAAAAACCTTTTTTCTATCCATGCGGTTAATTATCACGGAAGGATAATGTCCAGGGGAGATTTTTCACGGGGGGGGGGGTTTATGTTCAAAGGGTTTCTTGGGGGGTTTTATGTTCTAGGGGAGTATATACATATATGTCCTGATACCTTTAATTACATTATGCATTTAAAGAAAAATTTTATCATTATTTTTTATTAATTCAACAATCTTATTTTCAAAATTTTTATCACAAAAATTCGCAAAATCGCAACCAAATCGCACAATATTCATTATAACCTCCCTTAATCGCATTCAAACCGTAACAAACTGCGAAACACCGCCCCCAACAAACCGCCCGCAAATACGCCAAATCAACCGCCCACCCATCCGCCCACCCACCCTTACGTTCCGAAGTGCAGACACAATCAGGTTTTCGGTTTGCGTCACCGTCCATGAATACTGATCGAAGTGCGCACAATTAGTATGCGGTGGAGCGGCTTTTTTGCCGCCCACCACCCACCCCCTACCGCCCACCCCCTCGCCGCCCAGAAGTTTCCGCCCCTCGGATGGGGTCGTTGGCGAAATTTAAAACGGGACGGTCGTCGCCAATTTGCATTTTGAGCCCGTCTCACATAATCGTCGTAATGACAATAAAATTACGAGATTGCGTTTTAACGAGTGCATGTGCACTTTTTTGGGTAAAGTCGAGTCTCGGTTTGTGCCATTTTAAGGTTGAGGTGTTTTTGTTGCTTATTATTCAGTTTTTTTTAAATGTATGGATACTAAGATGATTATCGATTTACTGGTAAATGACTCAAATAAAAGTTTGGAAGTTTACCGGTAAATATTGAAAATTTACTTGTTAATAAATTTTTTTGCGTTTCGAATATTTTTGAAGTGTTATTTTTTTAGAAAATATTTTTTTGAAAAAACGGAAAGTGTTTTTAGTTTTACGATTTTTCATTGTTTTTTTTTTAATTTAATTTATCGATAATTAGATTTTTTTTACCGGATTACCGGTAAATTAAATTTTCGGTAAATCTGACATCCCTAATAGATACTTATTGTAAAAGTTAAGCGAAATATTTGCAGCAGTAGATGGATTTAAACGTTTCATCGATCTGATCTTGAGATCAATTAACGATAGATGATTTCAGCGTGCAAGATTATAAATGGTTTATTTTTGTTTGTCGTATATGTTTTCACCGTATAAGTTAAGCTACATTTGATGTGTTTAATAGAAGGATTAGATCATGTACCAATGATCTACCATTCAACTGACAGATAAAATTTTAAAATGTTTTCAAATTACCTTAATTGCCAAAATACACTCACATTTCTTTAGAAATTTTGTTTAAATATTTATATAATATTTCAAAGTAAACTCATACTCCTAAATAGTTGATCCTTGCGCAAATCAAATCTGTACATATCGAAAAACCACTGTACACCCAACACCTATACAAATAGAGTCATAATATTTTGCAAATCGTCCCTAGAATAGGGTGCCGTCCACTCCTAATAGTCCTTTCATGATGCAGCTAGATTCAAACATCCGTTGAAAGGGTAACAAACGAGCAAGGGAAAAGGTTCAAAACTAAATTTATGCCCCCTACAAATCTTTCGACCACACACAAAATTCGAATGTATAAATAACAATTCATAATTCCCGCACCGTTCATTGGAGGCATCCTTTCAACTGTAACTGCCTCATTTTTCACGCACACACATTTTCTAAATATTGTCTGCTTTTGAAAATATTCGGTTGTTTATGGCGGAGTTGTGTTTTTGGACCATTTTGCGGCTGCGGTCCGAAGATAAAAGGCACCTGTCATTTTCACAGTTTCGCTGAAGCTCTCTCGCAGATGAAAAATTCGATGTACGAGGCGTTTCCGTTTCGTATACAGCCTCTAGAAATAGTATTCGTATTTTATTAAATGTGTTCAGTAACAATCCACTCGGGTCGATTTTTTAATATAAAATTCAAACCGTTAAAAAATTTATGCAGAGATGTTTTATGGGTTCGGAAGCGCAGCTATTTGCTGGATCGCTTTAAGTTTCGTTCTTATTTATTTTCGATACGGATACTGGTTTCGTGTTCGTTCATTTTCCGCTTATCCGTTACAAGATGGGAAAATAAGAAAAGCGCCTTTGAAAAATGAACTTCGCATACAACTTTAAACTGCCAGGTAAAAGGTTCGATAAAACTTTACATTGGCCATTTTTAATCCGGTGTATGAGAACCGATACTCTAACATTTTTCACTTTTACGATACGTGCACCACTCCGGCTATTGAAACTTATAAAATGCACTCTTTCTATATGATAACATCGTATATCATATTTTAAATATATTTTTTTCAATTTCAGGTCGATCACATGACAAATCCTTCGTCCTTTTCCGTTTGGGTGAACGAGTTTCGTCTGAGGTACGAGCGATAGCCGAGGGGCACTCGCCCCAGGGGGCCCCAACGGTTAGCGAGGGCGGAGCCCCTGTCGGAGGGCCCCCATCACCAGTACCGTCAGAACCTGCTGGTACCCAGGGTTCCAGAGGAGTGTTCGACTCCTTCAGTGCACCCTCAATCCAGCAAGGATCTGGTAGAACTGAAGCTGACTTCTTCGTCGATGGGAACCACTCAAAGGTATTTTGAAAGTATAATATGTACTATATAATCTTTGAATTTGTGTTGATATAATTTTCATATAAGTCAATTGAATTGGACTGGTATTTTGATTAAAAAAAAATTTGTTGTATGATACATATAACAAGTACTTTGGCAAAAAATTTCATGTACAGGATTTATTTTTTAATCGTGTATTATTTCGGATACGGATTCGATAAGTCATTATTTATAATCCACACACATCCTCATAAATTAATTTAATATAATCGAAAATAATCGTACTTAATTTATTACACATATAAGCCTTTTTTGATGTGGGTCCGATGACGTGCCGGCTCCGCGCATAAAAAATACACATATATTAAATGCCTTAAATTAATACGATAACATCCCTCATCAAAAAAAAAAATTCGACCATAATTACGCGCAGATAATACTTCATTTTTCATTTTTGCGTTTAATTAAAAAAAAAATAAAAGGGAGCAAACGGAGGACGGGCGCTTTTTTACGACGTCGTGCGAGACACTAAAAATCGCAAAAATTACTCGCGCCGCTCGTAAAATTCAACCTTTTTGTCGCCCATTTTACGGACTTTCAAAGCGGAAAATGAAAACGAAGAAAGCGGGGGAACCACCCCGGGTAATAAAAAATACCTTTTATGTAAGTGTGTTTTAGCTAATCCGTAACTCAATCGCATAACGCCGCGCCATTGAAACGGAAAGTTGCAGATTTGAATTCTAAACGGATTAGGGGACTTTTTACGGTCCGTTTAAGTGTTTTTTGCGTTAATTCGCTTCGTGAAAAAAATCTAGAACTATCGGTTAGTTTTATGTTGTATATTAGAGGGTGGATCGCGAAAATGTTCGCAATATGATTCGCGTTCTTGAAATTCCTTTGAAAGTATGCGATGAGGGTTTTGTCGTTAACAGCTGTTACCTACCATTGGTTCGCGTGCTGTCTCAATATCGTGTTTCTGACCGGAAACAGGAAACAATGGTTTAATTATCATTTTCTGTCGTATTAATGCGAAAAGGGTTCGAAAGCGTATCTGATATCTGACGTTGATGGGAATTCATGAATAGGAATCTTCTAATTAATTTTCGATAATGAAATTGTAATTTGATTGTTAAAATACGAATCCTCTGCATTGTTTTGTATGAAAAATGTTTTTCTTTGTGCACATAAGTGCATATAAACGATGCACCGTTCAGATATGTATCGTCTCATTAAATACGAAACAAATTAAAAAATTTATATTGTGATTCGAAAGTTAAACTTGTGATGTGAACGATTTTTTTTAATGATAATTTGTTAATTTGTAAATATAATGTAAGTACATATATCAATTATAATTAGTTGATTAAATAATATAGAAAATCTGTATGGTATTTCGTTAATTGAATACATATATCATCGCCAATTCGATTAAAATTTATAATAATCTTCTGATTACATAACGACAAAACACTGATGTGTATATCTTTACACGAAAATTAAAAAAATATATATATTTCCGGTTCATGCCGACGCCCCTGCAGAAATTTCACTTGAAAAAAAATCGAAAACGGACGATAAAAGTTGGAAACGGCCAATTTCTCTTAACGCATCGAACGGCTGCAACTCGTTGCATTTAATGCAACATTTATATAACACGTACCACCTGCAGACGATGGCGAGAAAACGGAATGCAATCCCGAGGAGGAATCTGAGTTGTTTCCGTATTCTAATACCCGGGTTATTTGGGCTCCACTGTATCTAGATTCGACTTTAGATGAGTTCGCCTAGTGTCGTATAACTTGGACGATTCGAATCGTAAAAGTGTGTTGAGTGTTTCTAGATCTTTTCCGAGTTCGTAATTGTAGTTTGTTTGGATGCAGAATGCGTTTTGTTGCATTGTAAAAAAAAAGTTAATTGTATGAAGTTATATACCGCGATCAAAGTGTAGCAATTATTTATTCTTTTATGTTAAACTAAGGCCGAAACCAATATGTTTTATTCATGTCATGAGGAAGTCGAAAGGAAAAACTTTAATATATATATTCGCCAATAAACAAAAACAACATCAAAAGAAAAGCGCTCTCCACACAGATCTAGATAAAGTCGACAGGATCTTTTGCGGACAAGAGGGAAGGCTTTAGAGGACAAAATACGCGAAAAAAGTACACATATGAAAAAAGGGCACCCCGGCCCACGCATTCGGAATCGCTGGACGATCTTTTATCGAAGATTTATTTGACGTGAACGTTTCTCCATCTATATGAGATACGAGGTCGATTTCGATGCGACGAAAGCTCGTATCAAACGAGATCAAACGGTTTTAAACATGACATTTATTTTATATACCCACGTCATATTTGCTCGCCCAAACGTATACGTGTGTCCGTTTGTTGGTAGACTCCAAATGTTGAGAAATTCATGACGGTATATAAATCAATTTGGTTTTAGAGGCTTTCGAGATTACGGGTGTGTTGTGTGCTTGAAATGTTGTCGCTATTCATTATGAGTTGGGAAATATGTTTCGGGGAATTGTTCCGCGAAAAAAGGTAATCTGTTTTAGAAAATGTTCAACTTCGTTCGCTGTGGAAATATGAGTTCTTTGAACCGATAAAAAGATGGTCGAGAAATAGAGCAGGCTAATTTTCCATGTTCCAGTTCAAGGCTTTGTTACAAAGACCAGAGTTTAGTTTTTCTTTATTCGTTTTTTTGAAAAGTTATCGATTTCGTATGAGAGGAATGAAAAGTACAGAAACTCGATTATAAAGAAATTCACTGAAGAATTTACATTTATCCAAAAGAATTTCTTTTTTAGAATTATTGAAATCTTCCACATGAAATTTTCCATTGTCAAATTTGTGACACATCGCGATAACCTTTTTTTCAAACGAGAACATTTTCAACATATAAACCAACCTAATTCGTTTTTAAATCTCAATCTCATCTTTTATCAATACATTTTAACAAATGTATAAAACGTCCTATAATTCCAGAACATCTCCCATCTTCAAACAAGAACTCTTCCAACATTAAAATCATCATCCACCATTGAAAACCTCTCCAACCCACTTTCATCTCAAACAACTCTCATTAGATTCCATTCACATTTTTAATTTAACCCCAACACCCATACACAAATCTTCAAACACCTACCCACATCCTACCGAAGCAGGACCTTCAACCACCCACCGCCGCAAGACTCCTAAACTCCCCCTCCAAACCCACATCCCCCCCCCATAACTCCAACCCCCCGTTAACCCCCAACAACAAGGCCACCTCCGACATTCATACAGTTGCAATTTGCGCAAAATTGCAACATCCCAACCGCTGCAATTTAGCTCGGCTCGTTAATGCAGCAGGTGTTCGGCGAGGAAGCGGGTCGCGCATGCCGCCACATTCCTTCCACAGGACGAAAGAAAACCCGACCGAGCTATCAAGATGCGCCACCGACGTCCTTTTTGTCCCCTTTTTCGTTTTTGTATAAATCGTGCCGCTCTTAAATGGTGCCTTTTTGCTTTAGCTGGCCGCGCATAATTTTCGACTTCCTCTCTAGTCGAGGATGCGCGGTCGTGTGTGGGTTTCCGCTGCTGCCTTTGATGTCGGGTGTTAAGTTTTGTTTTGTTTTATAATTGGCGTGTTTTATTTTTAGTCGTTTTAAACTGCGTGTGAAATTAGTCGCATTAACGTTTGTATCGTGTAGGAGTGGTTGAAGAGGTCATTCATAGAAAGATTCAATCGTGTTTGAAATTTTTGATATATGTAAAAATTCAAATATTGATAAAATCATCATCTTCATCTTTATTTTTACCATAATTATCATCATCATTATCACAATTTCCGATAAGAAACGAGTCATTTCCGATACCTTTTAAAGTTTCGAACATTTTTATCATTACTTGTGATAGTGGGAAAATATAATAGAGGGTTGTTACAAAGGTTGCTTAAAATCCTTAAAGAAGTGTGATAGGTCATGATATTTCAAACATTTTAAACTGAACATACCTTGGTCCAAAGTATCATAGTTTTCGAGTTATTATTATTTTTCCGATTTTTAAGAAAAAAATTAAAATTTGGCACTCGCGCACTAATAACACCTAAATGAAATAAATACACCTAAATATAAATAAAAATTTCTATATCGACATAAAACTATTTAAAATATATCATTAATTATAATAAACTCACCGAAGCAAGGTGAAACTGTTGACATTGATAAAATACCGTCATTATATAATATTTATAGTATCACTTTTACTTTCTTTAGAAAGACGAAATAATAATTTAAGATTTAAATTATATTTATATTGTGTATTTGCATATCCTCTTTATTATTTACTAGCGAAACAGATAGTAAACTATCGGGAAATATTTATGTCTACGGGATCGCTTTTCTAGCACTTAAAATGGCAATGCGATTTATTTACGAATCGCCCGAAATGAAAAAAAATAGGACGGGAAAATCTCGGGAAATTCGTTGAGATCGAAATCTCGAAGCCTTAAAGTTAAAGCTCGGGCGAAAAAACTAAAATTACATTTTCACAAATCTTTAGATGCGACAGGCCAATTTTCGACGAAATGAATTTTCACATTAAGATCGAATCGGCTCCTTATCCGTCTTTACATTGTTCCAATACAAACTATTTCTCAATTTAATTATTTTTTCACATATTCATATAAACAATTCAGATCTTAATTAAGATCACGCTATTCCAGTTTAATCCGAATATGAAATTCGTTCGAAACTTGAATCATAATTTGAAAAATTATATCTAAACTTTCGATCAATGTTCATTATTCTTCAACTTATTACATACTTGTAGTAAATATAATATTAAAAAAATCGTACCAAGATTCTCGCAACTAGATAAACAGTTAGATATATTTCGGACACGAAGCGGTCCCGTGTCGATTCATAAAATACACTTCAGGACAATCGACAACGGTCTGATACGATCGTCCTCGATCCTTTTAGAAAACGAGAATACGGGATCGGGATCTCTCTCGATCCCAGAAAGATTTGAACGAAAACACACACACACGGTCCCATCTAAAGGCGATTATACCGTTAGACCGTAACGGTGCAGCGGCGCGAGCTGCAACAATGCAGGCGAACAGAAGCCAAAAAAAGGACGCGGCGAAGCCTTCTGGTTCAGGGACGCATTCGGGATTTTCAGAATGTTCCAGTCTGTTCTTTGGGGATTCAAGGTCGGGGTTTTCGGGAAAAAATGGCGGATTTCGGGACGGATTCCGCGCGAGTCTAATCCCGGACGTTTGCATTGTCCTCGGGTGGAATTTGGGGTTTGTGTTGTTTTTGTTTTGGGTTTCGAAAAATTTTCGTTGTATGATGTATGTATAGTGTTCATTGAAGAATAGAGTTTTTTTTTTTTTTTTTAAATCATTGAGAGTTTGGGTCTTTTCTTATATATCGGTGGTTTAACAAGTATTTTATTTTATCGATGAGAGTTAGAAAATTTCGTCTTTTATTACTAGATATAGAAAAATACTTGAACCATCGATGGTACATATGACAAGTATCGTTATATATGTTAATATATGCAGCAGTTATGCTATACTGATGATAATGATTATATGATCGTTTTAAAACCATTTAACAAAAGAAAGTTCAAAATTTTCAAACTTCTTAAGAGTTACTTTCTTCTGATTATGCGATAAGAAAATATACTCAACTATCAATGATTTGATTGGATTATAAAAAACTACATTTTTCAAATATTTTACCTTCAATAATATACATCTATCTATGCACTACCTTACATATAATTTAAATTCTCTAATAACGTGAACATCCGCTAATACTACACCAAATCAAAATAGATTCAACAATTCAATATAATTGACTATACAGTTTCAACAGCAAATTCCTAGAACCTCAATCAAAATTCGCATCACATATCAAAACGACTTCCATCACATCGATACGATTCGAAAAAGTGCATTTTCGTATTCAATACGTCCCTGTTAGTTTGCAGGACATAAACCGGCCCAAAATAATGCCTCATGTCAAAGCGATTTTTTTATTCGGCAGGTGTGCCTTTGATACGATTCGCATCCAGTACGAATGCGATTCGTTTTGTTATATCGGAAAAAAATTGTCCATTTCGAAATATTCGTATTCAAATTTCGATAATTTCGGACGTGATTCGTATGCGATTGACATCGATGCGAAAATCATCATATTTTATCAACATATTTCTAATATTAATAGAGCTAATGGTATTGATTTGACCTATTACCTAGTAATTGCAGCATTATGCTACAGCTATAAATTTAGGATTAGTATTATCTCAAATTATTTTCAATTTAACACCGAAACATTACAATAATTACAAGTGCTATCCAGTCTCTAATCATTTAACGAAATTTACTCTAATTGGCCTCTGAGAGCAAACACGAAACACAGTTGCGATCGGAAATGAAAAATTACCCATAATTACCGAATTTGAGTAAATAGTCGTATATTCGGTCGTTCGTCCAATTTAGTAGTGTGCTTTATTGATTGGAAACGACTCGAGTTTAATCAACATTATTGGTGTCGTTGTTAGTATTGCTTATTGGTAGTTTAATTGATTTATTGTGCAATTGAACGTTTCCGAATGGCGAAGAGTTCAAGTTCCGAATGTGTGGGTGGTCAATCGTGTTTTATTTGAATTAATATGCGATGTCTGAATCGTTGTGTTGATTTGGAAGTTTAGTATTGTTTCGTTTTGTGAGTTCAATTTATAAAATGCGAATGAAAGACGACACCGAGTTTTTCTTTTAGAACTTTTTTGGTTTGCGAAGTCGGGGATGCGTGTAGAATATTTTTCAATATTCGAATCTATTCGGTCTCGATAAATTATAAGATTTATTGTAACCGATAAATTCAGTAAATCTTGTATTGACTAGATAATTTCAAATGTTTCATTTTAGTTAATAATTGTTTTTTTTTTATACCTTTATTGTAAATTAATGAATTTTTCGAAAATAGTTTTTATTTAATCCCTAAATTGAAGTGAACACTGTTGAACAATTTATAATATAATAGTTATTTAAAAGATTCTGTTTTTGTATTTAAAAATGTAATTTATTTAATCGCATCACTGTGTAAGATTATTCCTAGGATTACACTCAGGATTATTTCCTTCAAATGCCATAGAATATTTTTCTATTTTATACAATCCATTTACAATTATTCCATCACATATTACTCAACTTCACAAATCTACCTTTCACCAGCAAATCTCGAATGATTTTTTATTTTATTTCGAAGAACTTAAACACTAAAAACCATCTCTTATCATTTGATAAGATCATCATTACCATCACCAATCTTTAAAAATCATCATCAAACATCCATTAACGTCAACGTCACCACAATTTATTAGCAATACTCTGTGCAATCCATCTACGGATCATATCACTCTTCGCTCAACCTCACCAATCATTAAAAATTATATAACTTCCAAGAACACCCCAACCTATACCAAAGCCATTACAACTTCCAATACCGCCACATTCACGGCCCAAATGTATTACCCATACTTCTTATCCATCTACAGATCACACTACTCTTCGCTCAACCTCACCAATTATATAAAAACCATCGACAATCACACCCAACTTCTCAAAATACCCCAACCAACACCCACAATACTACCAACATCACGACCACAATTTACTACCAAAATTTCTTTTCATCTACAGATTACACCACTCTTCCCTCAACCTCACAACTAGAGCTTGCAATTTACCGTCAAATTTAAATTACCGGTAAACGGTAAATAATTTTTCCCATTACCGGTTTACCGGTTACTTACTGGTAAATAAAAAAATAGACGTATGCAGATTAGATGAGTAAAGCATAACTGTACAGTGTACGTGGCTGCCTTTACTAAAAACAGTATCCTTGATTGAGACCCAAATATTTTCAAATAATTATAGATGAATAATGTCATATAAATCCATACATATATGTATTTTATATGTGACTTTAAGATAAATTATTACCACCCTCCCCCCTCTGGTTCGAAAAACCATAGTTGCGCCCCTCACACTCATAAAAGCGCCCTTTCGAATTTTTTTCGCAATAAACTTTTGTTATAATATGCCTGTATCTGCCTTTAATTCGCGATAAAATCATTTCCGGTAATTACCGGTATTTTTTTCTATTTACCAGTAATTACCGATAGTACGTATTTGTCTATTAACCGGTTTACCGGAATTGCTAGCCCTACTCACAATCCAGCGAAAACCATAGACAATCACACACAACTACACCGCCACCTTCAACACTGCCAACGTCACGACCGCAAGCTTACTACCAACCGCACAATACAAACCGAACCGCAACACGGCGCATCGACAACGCATAATACTCGACATAATGAAGCCCTTTGTCCGTTTCGGATTGAATGCGGCAATCGGCGTTGCGCGAACGATTAGGCCGCCATGATCCTCGCGGCGGCGTCAATGGCCGCGTTCTGGACCGCGCTAGGGCCGACGGCAAATTGGCCGTAATTATCCGCGGGCATGTGAGCATACCGCGATCGCGTGTCGGTTGGCGGCGCTTTTGAGCGCGAAGATCCATAGTTTGTTAGCACTTATTAATTTAGCGTCCATTCATCTTGTGTTGTTAGTCTATCGCCGTTCTTAAACTTATCGCTCGTTTTGAACTTTGCGTCTTTGGTGTAAGTGCTTTGTTAATCGCACTAGTAACACTTTGAGTGTGGTTGGACGCGTTTTATGATTGTTTTTAAATAAAACATAAATTTATTATGTTGTTAAGTAATTCTATTCAAAATATTAATAATTTATTATAATTTTATGTATTGAGCGTTACTAGTAAGGCTATAAATTCACTCAATTATTTACTGACTCTGGCTTGAATGATTTTAGTTAGATAAAATCTTCTTACTAATGTATAAAATTGATAGTATGTAATATAAATACATAATAACGATTTTAAAAATAAATAAGTACCACAAAAAACTTATAAATTTAAAATTTAAAAAAAATAGATCTCTAAACTTTTAAATTTTATTATAATGACGAATCGATTAAATTTTTGAAGTGTTTTTGGTATTGAAATTATTCACTTTTTTCAAAAAATATTACATTTATGTTTTAAAAAACCGGCGAAGAAAAATATTTATTACTAAATTTTTGTAACCCTTCAGAATTTGCCGTCATTGAGCATTGCCTTATCTGCCTTTGTCGTCTGTGACTGTATAGAACTAAATATGTTAAATAAACGTAACGCATCTTTTGAATTAACAGTCCATACAAGACAGAGGAAACAATCGGTTTTAGCCATAACATTAAAAAAATAATAATTAATAAAAAGCTTGAAAAAGGAGTCAAAGTCAGTTGATTTTTCACGACTCTGACTCAAAATCAGTTATTATGTATAAAATATTATGAAAAATCCTTATAAAAACATTTTATATAAAGCATTCATGGTTTTATTAAATAAAATAAAATTTAAAATTAATAAACACTTCAATTTAATCTAAATTCGCACTTCTTGCATCGCAATCAATGAGTTAAGCGTTAAGCGGCTTATCACGACTCAAGACAGCTGCAATTGCGCTCTAATGAGTGTATTCCTTTGCGAATGAATCCTCAGTTGCAAACATATCCCACATGGACTGCATTAAAGTCATACGAATAACTTTTTATATAAAAAAACACCGACTACAGCCAATTACAGTTAAGTCACGACGAACATGCACGCAGCATAACACACCGGATTAAACTATTTTTATACGCCGGCGTTAAATTCATCAGAAAATTCTTTTGTGTGTGCAAAAAATATATTTTATTTCACTGAATTTAGATAGCGTCATATTGCCAATTTCACAGACGGTGGATTCAGATGTAATACAATATTGCTCGAGGGCGCGTATAAGTGGCTTTCGGTGATTTTTCAGCAATTGATATATCAAATACGAAACGATTCGGAAAATCGCCCGATTAATTCGTAATTCGGTTTAGTCGTGTTGAAATTACTAGTTCTGATTGATCTTTCGAGTTAAGCGAGACGTACTAAAGTCAAATAAATTATTTTTTTAAAATCAAACCTCGATTTCTCTAAACTGCAACATCAACATCACGTATGCGCGATAATTCGGCAGCTTTTTTCATTTCTATATATCGTATTATATTTTTCTACAAACAGAAGGTATTAATGAGGTATTAATATTATTGTTCATTATTCAACAGAAAAAGATAAACATTGTTCACTTCACATTAATTGTATTTCAATAACTTTTTTTTTGTTTGACTTAATTAAATAAAACAATTATGGGTTGTATTGAAATATTATATGTACATATTGGCTTATTCATAAAGAAAAATAGCGTCCAGTTGTAATAAATTTTAATTGTTTTTTTTTTTTTTACAATACAATACCTACCTATTCTATGAGATGACATGAGCATTATAATAAAATAAACTATACATCGGTTATATAATTATTATACATTATACATATTATCAACATGTAGTGTAACACAAAATTTAAATTTGAATATCATTTGGGTGTCGTCTTAAGAATTTGACGTAAACACAAAAATGTGACGTTATCTTTTATCAATTTGACATCCAACATAAACTCACCATATAAAAAGGTTTATTCTACTTTATTGCTGTATGTGAAATATTTTAATGAATAAAATCCCTTATATTATAAGAAACTGTTACTCAATATTTTTTGAGAAATATTTTTTTAAAAAAAGCTTACAGAAGGTATAGGACATCGATGAGGCAAGTTAAAAATATCCAATATCTGTTCTGTTTTTTGTTTAAGATACTTTAATAAAAAAGTACAAAATCCTTCAGTTTGAAAATAAAAAGCATTCGGTTTCCATCCGCCATCTCGCCATCTCGATGCCGTTACGTTTAACTGAAATTACAGAAGTGATTTAATATGAATTTTAAACTACATATATCATTATCAAAAACTTACCGTTATCGTGTCGTCTAAATCAAAAGGTAATGTCAAATTAGAACTAGTTGCAAATCTAGTTCGATTGATTCTGTGTCTGATATAATCTAATTTCACTCCTAACAAATCCTCGCCACATTTTTCCATTCTTTTCACCTTGATATTCACTGGACCCTGAAATATTTTTCAATGATTGAAATTAAATGAATGTAATTTTAACGTATTAATAATTTTGTACCAAAAAATCGGAGTTTATCGTAATGATTGATAATAAAGTTATTGTGAATGTGAAGATTTTATGTATCATTGTGTGTCCTGTTTGAAATTTGAATTTACACTGTACAGAATCGTAAAAGTATTATTTTATATTGTAAGCAAACATTGCTACTTTACAAACGAGAACAATGAAATTAAATAAAATAAAACAAAAGCATTGTATTTCTATGAAACAATTTAATAAAACGTATAGTAACTATCAATTAAATTTTATTACTCGACGTTACGAATATCCTGGATCTACATATTTTCCAATAAACAAAGGTTTTGATATATGTACTTCCCGAAACGATTCGTAAAATCGCCTGATTGATTTGTAATCGGTTTAGTCATGTTTGATTCACTAGTTCTAATTAATCGTTGGAGTTAAGCGAGACAAAGTAAGTAAAAAAAATTTTTCAAATTTTTTTTGTTGTAATGAAAAACTTTTTAAATTTCATTATTATCAAAAATACTTTATTTTTATTTACTTTTCCGGAGAAACTACTTAGTTTCTCCGGATTTTAACATCGTTTCGCATTTCAGTTTTTTTTCAATTTTTTCTATCGATCGCCATACTAATTATGCCACAATTGTGCAACATAACGTGCCAGCGTCGCGATTGATTGTGACAATAATTTCAACTGGTCATCGACAATCGGTACACAATTTATTTTCACAGAGTCCCGAGCACGCCAGGTACAAAGTCCACAACAAATCCTCAAAAAAACTCAAAACCAATTCAAACCTAAATTTCTCAAAACTACATCATCGACATCACGCACACGCGATAATTCGGCAGCCTTCTTCACTCCCATATACATTTATATTTTTCCGCAAACAGAACCTAGGATCGTTCCCTAATTCAATACACAGCCATCGGGTAAATATTATCTGGGCGTGTTTATGGCGCGCGGCACGTTCCCTATTCTTTACCGCCCTTCGTATGCGACGGGTGGTTTTTGGGGTGGGCGGTTTTGGGGTGGGTGGTTTTGGGCGGTCGTCGCCCACCCCCTATTCGGCGGTTCGCCGCTATCGCATACGGCTGTGCAATAATAAATATCGCTCTGCGTATGTTTATTTTATAAATAGTGTAGGCTGTGGGACCGGTAAGCCAAACACGATTTCGGAGGTTTCGTATTGCGGAGGTGCTTTGTGTTTCTGCAGTCGTGCTCTAATTTTGGAGTTTTAATGTTTAAATCATGTGGGTGGTGTGTTTTGGTAGTTTTCTGGGTGAGGTTGTAGTATTTTTTTATTGTGATGGATTCTATGAATAACTTGTGTTATGTATTAAGCTGTATTCATGCAGTTTGTATACTTTAAACTTTAATATTCTATGTATTCTATGTATATAAACTTCAACTTCATACTTCAACCTTCAAACTTCAAATTCAATCAACACAAATTTATTTTCTTTTTAATCATGAAAAATACAGTTTACTCTCGATTCTCCGGCTAATGCCGGAGAAAATAGGTATTATGTGTGAAAATAAATTTTATTAAGTTTTATGATATTTCAGGGGCGGTTTAAGGTAGTTTTAGATTGAGGGCATTTTTATGTGTAAAAATGAATTTGAAGGTGATTTTAAAAATTAAAAAATAAAGAAAATAAATTTGCGATAATTTAATTTAAAGTACGATTGAATTTGAAGTCAAAAATGTTGAGTTTGAAGTACACATAACATACAAAATGTATAAAAATATTTGACGCATATAAAATAGATTTTTCATTGAAATAATGTTAGTACAAGTACTATACAATTAGACAATGATGATAATTTTTGTTAAAAAATATTTTTAATGAGTTGTATTTACATTTTTTAGAAAAAAAAATACACAAAGCATTCACTTGTACATTCTGAAATGGTCAAAATATATTTTTTCGATTAAATTCGTTTATGGTTTCCGTTTCTAACGCGGTCGCTTTGTGCAAGTTTCAAAGAAATATTTCCGGTCATTCATTTTTATTTTTTTGTAGGAACTATTGTTCAATTCTTAGGAACGAATGCCTCATTAGTATTCTGTGGAATACTTCAGATTTTGGTATATTTGCAAAAACCAATTGAACAACTCTTGCTTGATTCGTTTCGATTCTGATTTGGTATTTATTTATATAGAAATTTTCGAATGAGGTATTAATATTATTGTTCGTATTTCAATTCATTATTCAATAGAAAAAGATAAACATTGTTCGCTTCATATTAATTGTTTTTCAATAACTCTTTTTTATTTGACTTAATTAAACAAAACGATTATGGAATCGTATTGAATATGGCTTGTTCATAAAGGAAAATGGCCTCTAATTGTAAAAAAATTAAATTGTTTTTTTTTCTATACAATAACCTATTCCATCAGATGAAATCAAAATTATAATAAAATAAACTATACATCGGCTTTACAATAACAATACATATTATTTATATGTAGTGAAACACAAAATTTGAATATCATTTAGGCGTCGTCTCAATAATTTGACGTAAACACAAAAACGTGACGTTATCTTTTATCAATTTGACATCCAACATAAACTTACCGTATAAAAAAGGTTTTTCTGTTTTACCGTCGTATACGAAATTTTTTACTCCATAAAACCCCTGAAATCAAAATAAACTGTTATTCGAAATATTTTGAAAAAAAATTATTTTCTAAAAAGGCTTACTGAAGGTACGGGACATTGATGAGGCAAATTAAAAATATCCATTATCTGTTGTATTTGGTTTTTAAGATTTACTAATAAAAAAGTACAAAGTCCATCAGTTTGAAAATCAAAAGCATTCGGTTTCCATCCGCCATCTCCCCATATTGATGCCGATACGTTTAACTGAAATTACACAAGTAGTCATATACTATTATAATTTAATATAAATTTTAAACCATATCATATCAAAAAATTACCGTTATCGTGTCATCTAAATCAAAAGGTAATGTCAAATTGGTACTAGTTCCAAATGCAGTTCGATTAATTCTATGTCTGAAATATTCAAATTTCACTCCTAACAAATCCTCGCCACATTTTTCCAGTCTTTTCACCTCAATTTTCACTGGACCCTGTAATATTTTTCAAAAGTTGAAACTAAATTAATGTTATTATAACGTATTAGTAATTTTGTACCAAAAAATTGGAAAAGTTTGTCGTAATGATTGATAATAAAATTATTGTGAATGTGAAAATTTTATGTATCATTGTGCGTCCTGATTGAAATTTGAATTTATACTGAACAGAATCGGAAAAGTATTATTTTATATTATAATCAAATATTGCTTGTTTTTACAAACGAGAACAATGAAATAAAATAAAAGAAAACAGAAGCATTGTATTTCAATGAAACTGTTTAGTAAAACGTATAATTAGTCACTAACAATTAAACGATATAACTCAACGTCACGAATATCCTAGATCTATTCTCCATATAAACAAAGGTTTTGATATATTTTTCGAAATTTATATCATTAATATAAACTAATCCATTATTTACCTTTCCAATTACAATTCAAAATTAAATGACTCAACATTCTCGATTAGTTCATTCTCATAATAAAATTATTAATTCAACATTGACGCTTTCATAGTATCCAAGTTTTTCTATTAACTAATCACCTCACAATCAAACAGAAATCATCCTTTATATAAAACTAGTGGATAGTACCCGGCGTTGCTCGGGAGTCTGTGAAAATAAATTGTGTCCCGATTGCAATTTTTGTCACAATCAATCGCGATGCCGACACATTTTATATTATAATTTGTATGGCGATCAATAGATAAAACTGAAATGCGAAACGATATTTAAAAAAATAGGATGCTTACTTAGTTTCTCCAGGTTTCAAAGCACATTCTTGCCAAATTTAGTAAAGATTCGTCTATTGGTTTAGGAGTTTATTGAATACATACACCGTTTGAGTTTTATCTATATAGACAAAGATAATTTCAAATTTAAATACCAATTACCCAATTAAAACGGCGCCAAAAATAGACCCATTCAACAACCCGAAACCGTAAAATATTATACACTCGTCGGCGAGTGTAACAGAAGGCGGACACATTATCGCTTCTTGACGCCTCGTTTATCATCCACCTACCCCGTGATTCTTCCATCGTACCCCCATAACTATCAGATTTACACCCATAGGCCATCCGGCGTATCCGTCCCTTGCATGGGCCTTTTTATTTCCGTCCCTACAGGACGCCGTGTTCCACCTGAGGACATTTATCAAAGTGCTCGCCTCCGGTACTGTATCAAATGGCGGGGTGGGTCGTCTTCGGAATTAAGCGATATGGGTGCAAATTCGAGACAAATTTGATGGGGTTGTGAATTCGAGGGGGTTAATGGGAATGCAATTCGGTTTAAGCGAAATGTTATGATTTTGATGAGTTTGGTGTTGAAATGTGTTGGAGACTTCTAAAAATGTACTGCATACAAAATGGTGGCAATACTGTTAATCTAGCCCTGTTCGTAATATGCAGGGAGTTAAAATTATTAAAAAATATACTGTTAATCGAATTTTCTCCAGAACTCGTGAATAACTCTTGTGAATAAATACTATGATATCGTTTTTGTAAGCTTCAATTTTTTTTTTCAATATTATTCTGTAAAAATGATAGTTAATTTTCGAGATATTCCCGTAAAACCGTTTTCGGTAACATGGAAACGGAAGATGATTTTTTTCCCATAATTTCTTGGTTCTTTCCATAAGTCGTTCTTATTAGAAAATATTTTTATTAAAATTTCCGCCATTTCTGAGAAATTTAATTCACTTATAACGATGAAAATTATATTCTCTATAGTTTTAAAATATTTTTGGGTATAAATTTGATTGAAAAACAGGCAATATTCACAAAAGTAAGGACGGGAAAATACTTTTGACCTCCAGTGTATATTATACTATATCAACACGTGTAAATCTATCCATTGAAAAAATCCCAACTTTCAACTGATAAATTTGATTTATTTGAATTTCAGGTATCCGTAATGTCCAAGATGATCCCATCTCCAGACTGGTTTATCGGCATCGACAGCTTCGACCTCTGCGTCAACGGCAACTGGCTGGACAGCATCACAGTTGAAGTAATCATCGCAATCATCAAACCTTCAACATCTAACACAATAACCTTAACACCTTTGTTTCCAGGTGGATCCAATAGACGCAGGGACCGACAATGGTTTCACATTCACGGCTCCAAACTGGCCTACCTCACCACAAGGGGTCGCCTACAGGATGACCGCTCGTTATCCTTCGCATCCTGCCGGGTCGTTCTTCTACCCTCACATCAAGAGGCTGCCTCCGATAGCCACCTTCCAGTTCCTCAAGGTGAGATAGTCCCATTCAGGTGCCTGAGGCAAATGGGTTTCGCTGTGCCTTCCCCTTTCTTGCTTCTTCAGCTCGGACGGTTTCCAATTTTCTCACTCATTACCCGTCTCCCCTGCAAAACCCGAGACGGATGTTAATTAATTTCCGCAACGACGATCCGTCTAAAGGGCGGAAGAGATGCAAAAATTCGCGTTGAAAGTTATACGACTTTCATGCGATGTGATTTTTCAGAGATTGAGTTTACTTTCAGCGAGATGGGGTTCTAATTTGATTTAAGTGCTGTTTTTTTTTTTTTTAATTTGACGAAATGGGGAAAATTTTTGTATTTTATAAATTAATCGTTTCAGATATAGAAATTTACATGCTAAATAAACGATAATTACACTACTTATATTCAATCTGTATAAATGAAACCTTTTTCAATAAAATCTTATCGTCCACATAAAAAAGAATCACGTAGAAAATTCCAACTTTAAATATCGAAAAAAAAACTTAATTTCAGGTCGCCGTCCGTACGCATAATTACTTCTTTTATATGCGCACCCCTGCCAGCGCGAGGGCATAAAGTGCTTTCTTTACGACCATTGCAGACCGTCCGAGGGGCGCGAACGAAAACACATTTTCGCGCCTTTTTTCCCTTCATTTTCGGACCTCTCACGTACAACAATAATCGCGAACGAACGGCGTCACGCACCTCGCGAGGAACGGGGAGCTAATTGGACTCTTTTCGATGGAAATTCTTCTTTATTTTGTTTATCTGGATTCGCAATGTTTCTTTCGATGGAAAAATACATGCGCCATTTTGTGGGTAATCTTGGGAAATGAATATCTAGTGGATATCTATCCGAGTTGCGAATGAGAAAAGTTTCAAGTCCATAATATTTCAAAGTGTGGATTTGCAGTGGTAGTTTTCAATTTTTCAGTATTTGTCAGTTTTGTAGTGTCTTATAGTAAAGATACAAGTGTTTTTGTTCCTGAAATATTTCCGATTACTATTTTATGTTTAAAAAAACACTTTTAATCCTTCATAACTTATAAATGATATTTATACATTTTGAAAGATCTCACATTCGTACAAACGAAAAATACAATATTTCTGATTCACCCCGGCAGTACGTGGGAGGGATGCAACTCGATTCAAAGGTCCGTCGAAAAAAGAAGGTACACGCAGTTTATAAAAGCTCCTCTCGAACGGGACCAGACTCCTTATAAGGACCACAATGGGTATGAATCATGGACGAGCGAGTTTCTTGCAGACCACAGTGACGCAATCTAGCCCATTGATATGTTAAAAACCGAGGTCGATACGTATTTCTTCATGGCGAATATATTTGTCTAAAAACTGTGATGATGATCGTGACGTGGCGCAAATAATAAAAAAATGATGGGCGGCGAAAGGGGGAAAGACGCAGACAGAAGGGTTCATTAGTTTGTCGTTCGGACGTGAGGTAATCTTTCTCTGGAGGAATCGTAAAGGGTGGTTCGCGAGCTATGAAAATTAAATCATTTCCATTTGTATTTTGTGTTTAAATTATGTAAATATGGAATGTTGTTTATGATAATTAGGTTAAGTCAGTTTAGGTTAGGTTGAATTTTTTAATTGGTTTCTAACCTCAAAATTTTTCATGATATGTAATTATAAATCGACAAAGAAAATTCTCTAAATCATTGGTTTCGTTATATAAATTGCGATTGATTATTTTTTACAAATAAGTCTTGAAGAAGTTATGTTCAGATATTTTTCTTTGAAAATATATTTTACGAAAAAGTTTTCATTTTCTGATCCACCACAGTGTTGAAAAGGGGGCTGCGTATCTTTCGAATGACATCTGACAGAAATCGTGTTATCTTCACGGTGGAACGAATGTATTGATTTTCTGTATGAAAATAGATTTCAGTTTTTTTCAGCCGTATCCTATGAATCGTATCATCGTACATCATTAAATATTAAAAAAAAAATTTAATTTTAATTTATTAAACTCAAAAATGTTTCTTCACAATTACACTGGACTACAGTCCATTTTTCAAGCTTTTTATTAGCTTGCTCTGATTCAGAAATGTTGTTTGTTATTTTACATAAAAATATTAAAAAATAATTTTTCATTTCAGATTAAGGAATATGAATTATCTGAAGTATTCCATCATGCATCAGATGACAAAAGTTACGAAGTACTCAAGATGGACCAACCGTCCGCTAACAGTGTTGACGTATTAGACGGCAACAATGCTCTTTCTTTGGCAATCGAAGAAGAGAGAGCAGAACGAGAACCTCACGTAGTCGGCCGACGTCCCACCGATCCAATGGCCAGTGTGTCGCCCAGAATTTACTCCAAGAATGGATCTTTCAAAACGACACCAGAAAACAAGTATTTATCTAGGTATATATTATATTATATTAATTGGAAATTGTATTCTATGAAACAATTTAATTTGTGAAATTGTAATTTTACAGTGTCAATCATAATAGTACAGCAGAACCGAGAGAAGCTAACGAAGTGCCCAGAGGTGATAAAGATGCCATTCTAAACGACATAGCGCGTTCATATAGAGGAAAAGCGCACAAATCCGATAAGATGAGAAAACATTATCATAAAAAACTGCGTTAGTATTCAATTCAAATAAATAACATATTAAAGAACTAATTAATTAAATCAATTTTAATCAAAATCATACACATCAATCTAATATGAAAGTATGATATTCAAAATATTGATATGAAAATTATACATAAGAAATTTTAACAAATTCCAAATGTATACAGGTCTGCGCGATTGCCGAGTGTCCGAATGGGGCGAATGGTCGGCTTGTTCGCGCACATGCGGCATTGGAGACATGAGACGTTCGAGGATAGTGGTGAGACCAGCGAGGCGTGCGGGACGAGCTTGTCCACCCTTGGTGCAGACACGCTGGTGTGGCTCGGCCCGTGATTGTCCCAAGGACTACTTCACTTGGTAACCGGCCGACGGTGGACCGGCTCGTTCGAACACAACCGAAGAGTACCCACGACAGAGCCAATCTTATAATAGTACAGAGTGTGCATTTCCGCTGTCGGATTATGTCGAATAAGTATTGAATTTGTCGCCAATCTGATATTAGTTTGATAAACGAGTGCAGATTTTGTTTCGATATGTATATAAATTATATATGGACTTGTTTGTTTTTCATGAACGTTTTGACTCAAATTATCAGTATGAATGTATTGAAATGATAAAATATATAAAGGTTGAAAAAACTATGCGTATTACTCGATTTTGAAATACATCCACATGTGAAGTCAGTTCTTTTCCCGAATGCACACTAAATTGATTATGTATTGTCGTATCTTAAAATTTCATTTGATAAAAAAAATAATACACGATATATGCGTTAAAAATACAGTGGAATCCAGAAGACTTTCAATAAAATAATTTTCAAAAAAGGCATATTTTATATGCTAGTACAAATGAAGTGCGACTTAATCTATAAAAAAAACTTTTTACGAGGATCAAGGAATCAATGAAAATGAATATCAAAATTACAAGAAACATGAACATAAGAATGTATTAAGATAATAATTAATTATAGTGTGAAGTGTGAGATTGATGTTACCATATTTAATATATGATATTTTTAACACAGCTAATTTTAGTGTTAAATATTTAAAAAAAATTGCATTATATTAATAACGTGATTGATTGATTCGGTTTGCATTCACCAATATATTTTAACGAGAATTAACAAATGTGTTTAGATTTTTATTTCCAGTATTTTCAAAAGCTATACATAGTTTGATAAAATATTATTTATCAGCTTCTTATTGTTGACTATCCCAAACTTTTCAATGTAAATGTGTAAAGTTGAATCCACAAATAAATTGTGTAGACAATCTTTTTGTAAACAAAAAAAGCATAATTTAGTTTTTTTTTCAGTTAAGTTAATATATTTATTTGCTGGTGCTACTAATATGAGATTTTTTTTCGAAAGTATTATCGATGATTTGAAATGAGTTTTAATGAAATGTAAAAAGTTATGCAAAATTATATAAAAAATATCAATATAAATTATTTGTCGAGTTTTGTAATACATAATCCATATTTATATGTGAATCACAATTTTTCTTTTCATAGCTTGTTCCCCTAACATTTTAATATAAATTAAGTTGTATACATGTATTTTTTACCATGTAAAAAATAATTTAATAATAAATATATAAATACAAATCTTTGTTTTGATATAAGCTTTATAAAAAAACATCAGTAATGACTTTTTTTTTGTGGTTTTAAATGAATGAAAAAAAGACGTTCAATATAAAGAAATTGTAATATGTATATGTAAAGAAACTATGAAGAAAAAAATATCGAAGCGATTAATTAAATGATAAATGTTAAATATAACACAAAAATTTATATTTGACAAATTTTAATTTAGAAAAATATACAAAACGTATAATTATTTTATTTTCAAAACCAAAACTAATAATCATGTCGATAAGTACTATCATGTCTGATAAGTTACAAAAATAATTTATCAGTCATTATTTATTTGGCTAAAAATAACATTGTTATACGAATATCACATAATTTCAATGTGACTTGATTAAAAACCAATTTAATATGCTAAATCAAAATCAAATAAAATTATGAATAATTTATTAAAAAAGTTCAGCATATTTTTTCAATTTACAAAAAAAATTGATCACATTACTCAATGCAATGCATTATTTAAACAATATTACAAAAAGACTAGTTTTTCACGAAATCTCTAACTTTTTACAAACAAATCACCAGCTAATCCACGGAGGCTGATTCATCTTTTGAATAGGAACAAAAGTCATGTTTACAGGAAGATTGATCAAAGCGTAAGGCAAATGCAATTTTTTCAATATCCGCAAAATGTAAGACCCGCTCCTTCCAAGTAAAAACCCTGCTGGAATATTCGCCTCTAAATCAGTCCTGAAATTATTTTAAAACTTAATTTACTGCAAAAAGTACGGTTTCACAAAAATGTTCTCTACCAGAAAATTCATAAAACGAATGTACGCCCCCGAAAATTGCTCCCCATACTTTTCCTCACGTACCGTTTTCACCCCGAAAGGTTGTCCTACCCTTCGTTTTCACCCCCTAAATTTTCACTAGAGGTCAATCTTAGGGAATCAACATTCCTTCTATGAAATTTCTTGTAGCGAACATTTGTAGAATCAAAAAGTATTTATGAATTATTGAGTATTTGTTTCGGATAAAATTTAATAAAATAATAAATACATACTTATCAGCAATCATTTCTATATAATCATCGAATAGATGATCCACCTTAGAACTCGTAGCTCCTTCCGTTATTATGACGGCTTTAGCTCCTGCTGCTTCTGCGACCATAGTTTTATAAAGAAATGAACATTCTCTGAAACACAGTAAAAAAATTAATAAAAATAAATATTTATAATTGAAAATAGTAAGAAATACAAACCCTCTTTCGACAAAGGCTACGTTCCCTTCTAACATATCACTATTTATTGGATCAGAACAACCATCGAAAGGGTCCATTGGAATTAATTTTGCTTTTTTCATAGAAAAACTAGAATTCTTAAAAAAAAAATTATTTAATTACATTAAATAAAATTACAAAGTAAGATTTTAATAATAAATACTTACAAATGGAGATCCAAAATTTCGTGCAGGTTTAATTCTGTATGTATATTCAAGTTCAGGAGGGTATAATATTTCGAAAAAAACATCTCCCGCGATTATATCGACGTTAGTTACTTTTTCTAATATTTGAATATTGTTGACTAAAAGGATAAAATGATTTAAAATTTAAATGTCAAGGATCGAACGAATCGAGTCGAAATCAGAACGAAAAGAGAGTTAATAAAAAAGTTAAACTAACCAGGACTAATAAAGTAAACTATGGAAAATACGAGTGAAAGAATTTGAGTTTTTGTAAAAGAATAGTTTCTCATTTTGATAACGAAAAACGATCTCACTTGAAGCATCTTGATTGCACGGCTACAATGACAGATGTCACTTTTTGGCCAACGATCGGTTTCAAACACGGCATGACTGAATCTCAAAAATAATTTTGAACCATTATAAACATCGAATAGTTGATAAAACCAGGGCTTCGAACCGAAACTAAACCATAATCAAAAGTTGCTAAAAACCGAATTTTTTTTCGGAGCGAAAACCGGAAAAAATATCGGTTTATTTCGGTTCAGAAAAAAATATTCGAATATTCAAATACTCTGATATTTTTGAAAAGTGTTATTGTTTTTTTAGAAAATATTTGTTGGAATTTTCGGGAAAGTCGGGTACGTTTTTTTAAACTCGGAATTGAACCGAAAATCGAAAGCCAAAGCTGAACCGGTTTGCTAAGCCAAAGCTGATTTGGTTTTGTTGAACGATAACTGAAAACCGGAACGAAAAAAACATCGAACTCTTACATTTAATCTTGCAAAGATAGTAATAGTCATAATTGATTTCAAAACTTTTAAAGCAATGTTAATAATAAATATGAAAATATTAGCTTGATAAAATATGTAAAGTTTTAACTTTTCCTATACTGAGGGGGGGTGGGTATAAAAAATAACCCATTTTCACAATTTTCGCAACAACTCGATAATTATTCACATCAGATATTTATGTATGTTGGAGCGTAAATATTCTAAATTTAGTGAAGGCGAACTAACCAGTCATCAAAAAATTTGTTAGTACTTAATAAGAATTTTGTGTATGATTTATGTTTTTTTTGTACCACTAATTGATCTAATTATCTATGTATTTCTATGGATTTTTATGAAATGGCTAATTTTGGTGCAGCATTAAATTTTTCCTTGTTTCATATGAAATTACTATAAGAAAACTTCTTTACTATCTCACAATCAAACGATAAGGGTTAGTTGTAAGAGTTAAGTTAAGAAAAAAGAAGATTTTGAATGTCAAAATGTAGGAAATATGATTTGTATTCGGTCAAATTTTTTTTTTAAATAAAACAATAAATGGGACACATAAAACGGTTTATTATTTTACTTTTCATATTTTTAATTTATAATTACAATTTTTTCTCAAAAGAAGGACTAAATGAAACATATTAATCTGTTTTAATAATTTACAAAACAATGAAAAGTTACAAAAAAGCATATGAATTCCTATACTTAAGTATAAGTACTTATGTATATTTATATCAATGTTTTCAAATTGATTTAATAAACATCTCACAATCAGTGTACATTTACACTAATATAAAATTGAAAGTGTAAACATAAGTTCATACGTACAATAACATTAAAATTAGTAAGTATACATCAATTTTCATCATTTTCATCGTACACATAAATATAATGGTTTTCTTCTAAGAATTTTATATGTTTTTCTATTTCGGCCAGAGTGTTTTCTATTTTGTTCTTTTTAATGACTAATGAAACTGTGTCGATGAAGAGAGGTAATCTAGTAAAATATGTGTTGAACTTTAGCCACTTTTCCTTCAATCCCTGAAAACAATCATGAAATATTTTATATTATACATTTTTTTCAACAAAAAAACACTTTCATGAAATAAAAAATACCTTTAACATTTTTTCTACTTCATCTTTCGACAAATGTTTACATAAAGGTTTTTTATTTTCAAGTTCATTTTTATATTCATCTTCAGCAAATTGGATATTTTTATTTCTTTTGACTAAATATTGGGGCACACATCCAAATTTTTTTCCAAATATATACTCACAATCTTTGTATACGGATTTATGTCCGTCTGGACAATCTATAAGATACTTCTGGGGCTGTTTTGGTTTTAGTGTTTGAGCTGATTTCACATTTCTTTCGACAAAATTTACAGATCGCTTGTTCTGTAGCATTCCAGTAGTTGGTCTTTCAGGCAGTTTTGGCAAGGCTCCTGTAAAGCAGATATTCTCACCTTTCTGAGTAGGTTTTTTAACGCCTTCTCCTTTTTTAAGGAATTGTTTTGGTTCCTTAAGATCTATTTTTGGAATTCCCATCATACCATAATCTTTTTTATCTTTAGAAGATTGCAAAATTTGGCGATATTTCGATACATATCTGCAACATTTTTTCAATCAAAATGAATGGTATGAAATAATTTAAATATGGTTTTTTTTAGTAACCTTGGTGGTTTGGGTTCTGGGGGAGGTGGTTTGTACAATATATCAGTAATGCATTCGTCATAGTTGTAATGTTTTCCTCTGTACATCTTTGATGATTATTTAAATTAAAAACGATGTGCTTCTTATGAAAGACAAACAATTTTTCTATAGAAATGTCAAGACAATGAAATGTTCCAAACAGTTGCCCGTTGCTAAGACACAGGATTTTAATTCTTTTCAACATTCTTATATTATACATCATAGGATCTAATTTTAAAATAATGATAATTGATTAAATGAAAAACAGAAAAAGTCATAACCAATGATTCAAAAAATACTCAGGTACTTACTTATAAGTACATATGTTTTTCTTTTCTAATCTCGGGTGAAGATCAATAGCAAAGTAAAAGCTAACTAACTCATGACTACATGACTTTGACTAGGTCAACATCAACAATATCTATCAATGACCTTTTTTAAAGTTTGTATCTTTTAAAATTAGTTATTTTTTTCCAAACAATGGCATTGATAATATTAATTGTAATAAAAATAAAAATTGAATTATATAATGATTATCTATCTATCTATCCATCTATCTATTATTATAAATATGAAAGTCCCTCTGTCAGCCACGCTTTGATTTTAATGATTTTAATGAATAATGATTAATTGTTAGACATAAAAAATCGCGTTTAGATCTCACCATTTAAAAAAAAACATTACTGGTACGATTCACAATACATTCTCATACGATTAACAATCTTATTCCAAATTTTGATAAGAAACAAATTTAGATACAAATACAACAAATGTCAACATTTTCGGTATACAAAAATACACTTTAACCCAAATACACATAACACAACTATTCGATTAAACCAAGCCAATATTCTAACCGCACTAATATAAACACAGACGAACAGTGAAGCCCGCTCATTTGTACACGTTCTCTGTTCCGTGCCGGTTCTTTATCCCGTCAAAAATACCAGTAAGATTTCTTCAAAATTAAAATGTCTGATCATTATTAACACCTTCGATTACAACATGGACCAATTTAACATCGACATATTAACACAAATCATGAATAAGCTGATAATTTAACGTGCACATACATTTTTTTATTTATTTGAAAAACATTACAATGTACGGTCAGTCAAGGCGTTATCGTTTATGGGTTTGTTGTTTCGTACAAAGAATGCGTTCAATACGCGCGTATAAGTATAGTGTTGCACAATGTTGAATCATGTATTACAATTTTGAAAAATTATTTTTGTGGTTTTGTATAAAAAGGTTGTGCTATTCTTAGTATTGTATCGTTAAATATATACATGAGAAGTTATATGTATTTGTCGTGTTTTTTTTTGTTTTCATCAGGTGGTTTGTTGTGCAAAAGTTTTGTGACAATTTTTAGGTTGATACTGTGTTGCGTTAGATTTGAGGTCTTTTAATGCGTTGATTGTGGATCGTGAGGTTTTTTTTGTAATGGGAAACGTTCGGTGTATTAGAGTAAATGAGCCCTTTTGTAAAAGCATGTCTACCTACTATTTTATACTCTAATAATCAAATCATATATAGAAAAGAAAGTATTTTTTGTCTAGGTCGTTCAATTTGCTTATCGGAGTTTTCTGATGAATTTTCATAATATTATTGGTAACTTTTTAGCGACTAGATTAAAAACAAAGCTAAGTATCAGCAATACTATATAGGGCCACATTTACATTTATTGGGAACTCTATATTTAATTTTTATCTTAATAACCGCATATGACAGCTTTCTGGGAGGGGCATACAAAATCCTAGTTCACCTAAGTACATATTGCATCATATTATTTGTAATTTCACTTTTAGTTTCAGATAGAAAATGGAAGAGACTGAATTTAATTCCATTAGTTTGGAATCCCAACCGGAAGAGACTGAATTTAAATCTCGTAGTTATCAAACCCAAATAGAAGAAATAGCTGTAAAAGAAAACTCGATAGTTTTTTTACCGACTGGTTCTGGAAAAACATTCATCGCCATACAGTTGATTAAGAGGTTTCAAAAATCTATTCAGCCCATTTACTCCAGTGGTGGGAAAAGAACATTTTTCCTCGCAAATACAATCCCGTTAGTAAACCAACATGCAAAAGCCGTAGGGAATTTGACATCGCTCGCAGTGAAAGGCTTCACGAGTCAAGACAAAGTAGATTTATGGAAAATAGAACAATGGCAGGAACAACTAGACACTTATCAGGTACTTATCATACGTTTATGAATTGAAAACGAAAACAATATTTACTAATTTTGTTGGATTTTATCCAGGTTTTGGTGATGACGCCACAAATATTACTCGATATGTTATTACATGGATATATTCGATTGGAAAGCATAAATTTTTTAATATTTGACGAATGTCACGCAGCAATCAAGAATCATCCGATGAGATGTATCATGCGTCAGTTCGAAAATATCCCTATTGAAAAAACTCCTCGAATTTTAGGTTCCAATTTTTATTTTTAAACAATATTGATATGATTTAATATACATAGTTCCAAATCGAAACTGAAAATTCAATATTACAATACTCCATTGTCGATCAAAAGAATAAGTCTAAAAACATTTTGTATTTTAAAAAAACAGGTCTCACAGCCACATTACTAAATAGTAATGTTAAGCCTGCAGAAGTGAATGCTTCAATACGTGAACTAGAATCTACGTTTCACTCGAAGATTTGTACCTGTGATGATCTCGATGACGTCTCCAAGTAATAATGATCAAATTATAAATATTCACTTGACTGTGGATTAATTGAAAAATTATTTTTAATAGATATTCGACCAATCCGCGTGAATTTGTAATATCTTTTAAAGAATACATAAAAAATGAAATCGATATGCGTGCTATAGATAAAATCTATTCAATTATAAAAGTTCTTGAAGAAAACCAATTTCCCAATGAAGGTTCACCCAAAAAAAAAGTCGATTTAGAAGAACTTCAATCCACATCAGTAAAAACATTTATATTTTTTTTCTGGATTACAATATTCGAATAGTATCTTGATACATATTAATTTTACTTCCATGTTTAAAATAATCACTTTTTACTTAATTTTAGAAAAAAAAGAAAATTATCAAGTTGTTAAAATCAATAATACGTACCTTAGAAGATCTCGGTACATATTGTGGCTCATTAGCAATAATGGTTACCATTGTAAAACTCGAAAGGCTCAAAATGTCAGCCGATGCTCAAACGCAACCATATTTCTCATACTGCATAACAATTCTAAATTCTGCCCGTTGTATCTTGGAAATGTATATGGCACAAGAAGATTTGTATGAAAAAATTAACAAAAACTGCTCTTCGAAACTGAAAACACTTTTGAACACTTTAAAAGAATACTCGCCTACTTATAACAGTACATACTTATTGTTATAAAATATTATTGTTTGTTCGAAAATTTAAAAATTTTGATATGTACTTTCAGAAAAAAAAACAGTTAACATACACAATGAAAAATTGTGCTGCATTATATTTGTAAAGGAGAGAATTACTGCGTTGACGCTTAACTGTTTCCTTAAATTTATAATGCGTTGCGATTCTAATTTTGAATTTTTGAAACACGATTTTATCACTGGTTTTAACGTAAATCCATTTTCGGACACAAGGGAAGATTTATATTATAAAAAACAAAACAAGATTATAGTTAGTAATTTCAGATTAGGGTGCGTACTTCGAATACTATTCTTTTTTCATATTTTGTATTAACTTCTAATGAAATATTTCATTTTCAGGCTCCTTAACTGTTTAATAAGTACAGATTTATTAGAAGAAGGTTTCGATTTACCACAATGCAATCTTATTATAAGATTCGATGAAATTTTAACATTCAAATCATATATTCAATCAAAAGGAAGAGGGAGACAGTCCACTGCTTCATATGTAGCATTATTACCCAATTCTAAGAAAGAGGTTTTTGCGAAAACTTTACAAGAATATCAACAAATATTTCAAAATATCAACGATGTTAGTTAAATCATTTTCAATAACAAATCATTATTTAGAAATGCTTCTTATTTTTTCATATAACATGTTTTTTCAGATGCTAATCGGTAAATGTTCGTTCAGAGAAGTGCCAACTGTGAATGAATTAGCCAAAGTTTATGAACAAGCGTACGAACCTTACGTTTACAAAAATGGTAATTAATTGAAACTCAAATATTCCTTTGAAACTATTGCGCTTACATATTATATACTTTCATTTTAGCTAAAATTACAATCAATTCTGCAGTCGCCTTATTGAATCGTTACTGTGCAGAATTGGATCACGACATGTACACAGAATCGAAACCTATATGGTTCAAAAAGAAAATGAATGATTTTTTTATCGTGATCATCAAAATGCCTTCAAACTCGCTTTTAAAGAAACCAATAGAAGTAATTATTATTTATAAATTTTTTACCGTGTGTTATACTTTTTTTTCACATTAGATGTTTTCAATTAGAGTCCTCCTATGAAGAACATCAAAGACGCTAAACAGATCGCTGCACTTTTGGCATGTAAAGAACTTCATAAATCAGGAGGTCTTAATGACAACCTTTTACCAGCTAATCGGTACGTTTTGTGAATTTATGATCTAATGCAGCGTTTTCCAAACTATGTTTCGCGGAGCCAAATTAGGTGTTCCGCGGAGCCAAATTAGGTGTTCTGCAGAGCCTAAACGGACCAAAACGGAAGTACGATGAAAGTTATTTAAATTTCAGTGTTACGTATATTGACAATTCAGATGCTCCTGATGCAATATGTGTTTTGTGTCAAAAAATACTCGCAAACAGTTCATTGGCTCCAGCTAAACTTTGCAGGCACTTCGAAATGACACACTCTGATTACAAAGGAAAAGATATGCAATTTTTTAAGAGACGACGTGATTCACTAGAAAAGTCCAAATTTAAAATAAAAAGCTTGAATGATTACAATGGCTAGAACTGAAAATGAAAACGCAACAGAAGCGTCTTATCGCGTGAATTATCTATCATATTGCACTCAATGGTGAAGCTCATACAATTGGAGGGACAAATCAAATTTTTCAAATTTTTCAAATTTCTCAAATTTTTCTATCAAATAATACTTTTTCACGACGCATTAAAGATATTTCTACTAGCATAAAGAAATAATTAATTCGTCGACTTAAAATTTGCAGTGAATATATAATACATTGCAAATGGATGAATCTACAGATGTCGCAGGACTAGCAATGGTAGGAAAAATGAAAGGTGTTATATCACATATCCTGAAGGTAGTACAAGAGCTATGAGCAGTCATTCATATGCATATGAATGACATATGCATGCACTGTTGATTAAAAAATATCTATAATCTTAAAAAATCTTAAAAAATGTAGTAGACGAAGCCGTGAATATAATAATAAATTATGTGAAATCCAGACCACTTCAATCCAGATTATTTAAAATTTTGTGTGATGAAATGGGTAGTGGACATAATGCACTTTTATTACATACTGAAGTGAGATGGCTGTCCAGAGAAAAAGCACTCTTAAAACTTTATGAGCTTCGAAATAAAATATTAGTCTTTTTGAAGGCACAAAATTATGTGAAAAAACATTTTATTGAATTATTAAGGAATCCTCCCTGGTACATTTTAAATATTTGGCAGATATTTTCACGAATTGCAATAATGTCAATTTATCATTGGAAGGAAAAAGCATTACCATTTTTAATAGAAGAGATAAAATTACATCCTTAAAAAAAAATCGAATTTTGGATTTCATCAGTTGAGTCTAAAATTTTTTATTGTTTTCCTGTCTTACAATTAGATGAATTTTTGAATGAATTGAATTTTTAAATTGATAAAGAAGTTGCACTAGTATTTTTCGAACACCTAGATAACTTGAAAACAAATCTTTCGGAATACTTTCCGAAAACTAGTAAGGACGATTCCTGGGTTCGGAATCCTTTTTCTGTAAAAATAAAACCAGTAGAAGTTCAAACGATTATGAGAGTTTAATAGATTTGATGAGTGACTTTGATTTGAAACAAAAATATAAAGATCAGCCATTAAATCATTTCTGAGCGCGTTTGACTGAAGAGTACCCCAATTTATCAAAAAAAGCTGTTTATTTATTTCCGTTTTCAACGACGTATTTATGCGAAGTAGGATTCTCTAATTGTGTTAAAACGAAAACAAAATACAGAAATAGACTTGACGCCAAGGCAGATATGAAAACTCAACTGACCAGTATTATACCTGATATAAAAAAAATTGCAATTCAAGAACTCAAAATCATCAGAGTCTTTGAGAGTTTTGTTTATTTGTATTTTTCAAGCTTTTTATTAGCTTGCTCTGTTCAAGCTTTTTTTACGTTTATTAAATAAATGTTTTTTTTAATAAATTTTTTTGTTTTTACTGTTATGGGTAACTACCTAAAAAAATAAGCTAAGTGTTCCGTCAAAATTTTCGGATTTGCCAAGTGCTCCGTCGCTAAAAAAGTTTGGGAAACGCTGATTTAATGAATATGAATATCATTTGTATTAACGTAAATAATATTTTGATTTAGGATTAATGATGATGTTTCTGTGAATTTATTATTTTCACTCTGGAACGAGCAAGAAAATTTAAAAGAAAATCCTTCAAGTTACCCAAAAAATCAAGCATTTTTGAAAAAAGAAGTTCGTTTAAATTTCATAAATATGTAATTTTTTTTGTTGTTATCCTAATTATTATCGTTTTTTTAGTTTCCAAAATGTTTCAAACGTCAAAACAATAGCATTAAATCGAATGCATTTTACCTCCATCATATCGATGTATCTCCAGTGCGGGAAAGTGAAGAGCCTCAATTCTCTGAAATATATAAAATTCTGGATTCAAACAGAGGTTTTTCAATAATAACCAAAAACAAACTGGAGCACTTATGTCCGTTTTCCGTTTATTTGAGTAGCGGAGAAGTCAAAGTAGATACAACTCATCGAAATATTCCTTGCACTATATCCGATGAACTTTTGAAGGAAATTAAACGGTAAATACAATCTATATTATATATTGTCATTGTTTTAATGTACAATACTTATAGTTGATTCTTTTTAGATTTCACGTGACTCTATTTTTTGACATTCTTGAAATCAAACAACGATTCATATATTTGGACAACGTAACTGACGATAATTATTATTTTGTCGTTCCATCTTACAAGAATGGTAGTAGTATACAAATAGATGAAAAAACAATAAAACAAACATTTTTAATTTTGAGTAGTATTGAACCTTCGATTGACGAAAGAAAGAGATTGATTGTGAAAAAAGAGGACTATATTCATTCTATAGTTAGTCCATGGTACCGCTCTGACAATTCAAGGTGATGTAAAACCATATAATAATGTTTTTGTTTGAACGGTGATTTATTTTCTTTTTTCTTTTTCATAGATATGTTGTGACTGAAGTATGTGATCACATGACGCCTTATTCTCCTTTTGGAAATCCGGACTACCAGACTTTTGTAGACTATTTCTACACTAAACATGAACTGCGTCTTTTAGGGGACAAAGAACAAAATATGCTGAAAGTATGTGAATTCTAGTATGAATATTTAACCTATCTTATATGAAATAGTCAAGTTTTTAATCACTTAATATCACTTGAAAATTTCAGGTGAGACATGTTGGAGGTAGTAACTGTTTAATGCCTCGTTCTATTACTCTCGCAAATAACCAAAATATTAGTAAAAAGAAGCTGAAGAATATGTCTGAATATTTCTCAATTAATCCTCCCACGTATGAAGAAATTTTGGTGCCTGAATTTTGTGTGAAATTTGATTTTCCTGGTGTTCTATGGCTGAAGGCCATTTTACTTCCTTCTGTTTTACATCGGTAATTATATATTGCATAATAAAACGATTTTAATATCTTTATGGCTATGTAATATCGTTTTCGTTATTATAGAATAACAATGCTTTCACAAGCTGAAGAGTTAAGACAAAAAATTGCTAGTGAAACAGGCTTAGGATGCATGGCTCTTAAGGATGGTAAAGCATACTTATTATAATTAATTTTGTTTTCGTTTGATTCAATTTATTTAATTTCCAATTTCTAGGTGCGAATTGGGATCCTTTAAACGCCGACATTCATGCTATCAAAATGTCTGAACATTCTTTGATCTCACAAAATCCAGAACAAATTGATTCTCCTGAAACACCTGGCACACCTGAACGTAGCATTGACGCTAAAATTGTCAAAGATCGTTCACTAGAATCCAAATTTGCAAAAGCAAATATTGATTGTGAATTTCCTTGGGACGTAAGTATTTTTTTTCAGTTTCTATCTTAATTTTAATACAAGATTTGTGACTGGGGTCGTGAGAGTTTTTCATAGGTTCTCATTTTTAAACACACTAAATATTTTGTTTCCATTTATTTTGCAGCCTAAACAGGAACCGATGGATATAGATAGACACTTTGAAACTGTCAACTTAATAGATATTGAATGTTTCGATAGTTTTCTTGGTCATTCTGCTGAAAATGAAGAAAAAAAGACTACTTCTAACACAATACCTGTATCATCAAAAGTATCTAAAAGAGCGATCTGTGCCCCACCGTCTATGTAATTACATTTTACTTTAAAATTCAAAGAATTGCTTAAATTTTCAATAATTCAAACGATTTTTTCAGACGTAATGAAAAAATCAATATCTTGCAAAATACCATGTCTGAAACTGGGCCTCAATTACGATCGATATTAGAAACTCTCACAACGAGCTGTTGTAACGATATAATCAATTTGGAGAGGTTAGAAACTTTGGGAGATTCGTTTCTCAAATTTGGTTGCAGTATAGTTTTATGGCACAAATATCCTAAATTTAGTGAAGGCGAACTAACTACGGTTAAAGGAAAATTAGTCAGCAATAAGTATGTTGTATTATATATGATTTATGTCATTTTGTATCACAAATTGTTCTAATAATATATTGCAGAAATCTTTTCTACTGTGGGAATAAAATTAATCTCGGTGGCCGAATGAAAACCAAACAATTCAATTCTCCGTATGGTTGGTTATTACCTGGTTTCACTGTTCCGAAGTGTATCATTGATTTAGATAACGATGAAAAGGTTTGTTTCGTTTAAAAGCGTTCAATCAATAACATTCACTTCTATTTTTTATATCATCTTTTTCATTTCGTTTAGTTAAACACTGCCAATTTTGTAACATTGGACATTCCTCGAGATGAAGTCTTGGAAGGAAAACTATCACAAAGAACCATATCGGACATCACTGAAAGATTGACGAAATCGTCAAATGAAGAGCTATCTTATAGCTTACGAGACAATAAGATGGAATCTTATATTGGCGAAGTTGTAGCAAAGCCAAAGGTATTCAAATAAATTCTATTTTTTGTTACTATATCGATATCGAAGTTCAGCTTGTATTGATATAAAAATCAGTGGGTTTCAGATTCTGTGGAAGCAATTATCGGCTTATATCTTTTAGAAGGCGGAATTAAATCAGCGTTCAAAATATTAATATGGTTTGGAATTCTTCCCCAAGAGGTTAGTTGAAATAATAACATATTGAACGATAAATATTAATATCGAAAATTCATATGATTTTCAATTTACAGGATATTATAGAAAACGTAATGAATATGCACGTAAAAACACCGTACAGTGAAGATAAAGTTATGCTATCTGATATTGATTTTCAATTAGATTACTGCCAATCCGAAATAGAAGGGATATTAAACTATAAATTTGGAGATCCTTCTTATCTTTTACAGGCAAATTCTCTTCATAGAATGTTTATTTATATTTATAACGAAATGAAAAATTTTAATAAAATAATTATGACTTTCAGGCACTTTCACATTCTTCTAACATCAAAAACAACATTACCGAATGTTACCAAAGATTAGAATTTGTTGGAGATGCCATTTTGGATTTCCTCATAACTACACATATATACGAAAACTATAGTTCACTCGGTCCTGGCGACATAACTGACCTGCGGTCTGCTTTAGTGAACAACGTAACTTTTGCCTGCTTAGTCGTCAGACTTAATCTACACAAATATATTTTGTCATCTAACTCTGTGTTAGAATCAGCCATTTTGAAATTTGTTTTGAATCAAAAACAAAAAGGCGACGTTATCGACGATTCAGTTATTTTTTTATTAGAAGAACAAGATTGTACGATATCTGAATACATAGATGTTCCTAAGGTAAATATTTTCGTTTATTTCGTTCATTGAATGTGTGTTTTTTTTTTATGAATTTCAAATTTTAGGTGTTGGGAGACATTTTTGAGTCAATAGCTGGTGCCATATATTTTGATAGCGCAAATGATTTGCAAACTGTATGGAAGGTTTTCTATAATTTCATGCACACCGAAATTGTGGCATTCAGTCAAAATATACCTAAACAACCTACAAGATTGTTATATGAGCAGATCCACGCTTCTCCTAAATTCTTGTAAGATATAAAAAAATCATCTAAAACATGAAGTTTTATTAACTTACTTGTATTATGTATTGTTTTTATTTTAGGGATAGTGTCCGTTTAGAAAACGGAAGAATTATGGTTCCTTTGAAATTTCAACTGCTCGGAGAAAAGAAAATCGTTCACGGTTTTGGATTTAATAAAAGTAACGCTAAGCGTTCTGCTGCAAAGATTGCATTAAAAATGCTAGGAATTTAATCGTCATTAGTTTTAGGATTCAACGAAGATTGAAATTATTTTCAAATTCATATTTTTATATGTTTTTCATTTTAAAATACATATATCAATATATATTATCGATACTTTTTTAAATAAAAATAGTAAGTGTTATAAAATTGTGCTTTTTAATAAACCTCATTCTCATTAAACCATTTTGTGAATCTTTGGTTTATAATTATCCTTTAGATAACACGCTCACATAAACATTTCATCTGTGAAATTGCTACGTTTGCTTAGAACACAAAAAGTTGTGTTGTGTGCGAAATATATGCTAGTGGGAGGGTGGCTTTGTGATGTTAAAATTCCAATATACATTGTATGCAAATGTGACAATTTCAAATGAAACATAATATGGTTTGTGTCCAATATTTTCAATTGCTTTCAGACATGTTTTTCTATTCATTAAATGTTTCACAACATTCCAACGTTTAGACATATTTGGCAGAATTTTATCAAATAAAACAAACTAAAATCATTAACCAGTGTGTTCTGCCAGTTCTGACTTATGACAGTGTAACGTTGTGTCGAACAAATAAGTCGAGGTGTACCCAGAGAGCGATGGAACTCTGTATGTGTATCACTTGGAAATATCGTAAGATTGTAGGATGTACATCAGTCGACCAACTTACCAAAAACGATAAAAGTAAATATTTAGATCGGAAAGAAAGGGAATGCAACCGATGCATTAGTCTTGGAGGCGTGAGAATGCTATTGCTCGCGTTTCAACGCACCGTATTAAGTCAGTTGACTGATGTGCATACACCGTAAGAGGAATGGATATATGCATTAAATGACCGAAGTGAGACATGATGAGAGCGCTTGAATAAACTAAAATGACTGTGGGTCACATTGTACGAAGGGACGATGGTTGCTGGACTGGAATCTGAGAGGCTTTAAATGCCTGTAAAAAGGGCCATGTGGTAAATGAAATATGTAAGATGTATAATGTCGCATGGATGAGAGAGGCTTAGGATAGAAGCAAATGGAAAAATATCGGAGAAATCTTTGTCCAGCAGTGGACCAAACTGGTTACGATGAAAACATAAACTATAATTTGGTTACGCCTTTATCTGATTCCTATAATGTTATACTTATGTTTAACGTCAAATTAATTTTAATTAATTTATACGATTCTCGATATTTGGTATATCCTTTGAAAATAATTCTGAAATCTTTTGTGATTATTCAAAAAGAATCAATAATGTCCATGAACTTAGACACTCTGATGAACCCCCCATTTATAATGTAATTTTTATCAGATCATGAACACTTCAATACGAAATTATATGTCGATTTAGTCATTTTAAACACACTGATTACTTCCAATCATTTAAATTAAGTAACGTAATACATAGTAGATGGAAATGATAAATAAAAAATCTTAAATATTTGCCTAAACACATTTATTCAATTAAGATGTAAAAAAAATAAAATAAAACATCTTTACATGTAGAAAGTGTTAGGGCGACGCATAGAGAACTTAATAAGACGTTTACGGTTTTGTATTCTCTTAGGCAATGGGAATCTGATTTTAGAGTTGTGGAATTGTTTAACTTGGGGCCGCTTGCATTTGGACGCTTTCAATTTCTCCACCTTGATAATCTGTAACGTGAAAAAAGAAAAAATCAGCAAATGAAAACCCTCTTAAGTCTCAAGTCTCAAATAAGTCTCAAATAACATGGAATATAAAAAAGATGTTATAGGGGTCCTAATATGCCAACACAATTTCAATGAGAACATTCAAACTAGCCCTATAATTGATTTTAGCGAGAATCTAGGAAGTTGGTGAACGAGATTTGACACACCAACAGCTGGTTACTCGCTGATATTTGATTCAGCTGATATGAAAAAACTGACCTGGATAGAATGTGCGCGGGCACGATGACGAGCTCCCATATCTCTGTAGCATAGAGTGACGGCTCCACCGACAGACAAGTCTCTGTATTCCCTGTACATATTGTGTGTACCGGAACGGGATTCATACCGCAACCATACACCGAAATTTTTGATGCGAAGAGGAGACTTTTCAGGGATTTCCTATAATGAAAACAATAAGTTTGTTTGAAATTAACGTATCAATTGCTTTTTAAGCAACAATGAAATGAATATTGTACAAACCTTGACCGAGACAATCTCGCCTGTTGATTTTTTGAACTTTTTCAATTGGCGGAGGAAGTACCAAAATCTAGATTTGGCAACGATAGGTTCCGGAGCGAATATCCTCATTTTGTATAGAGGGGTCTTCAACTCCTTCTCCGAGGGCAACTTACGCCCTATAACTTCGAATTCCTTCAACTGTAAAGAAATGAATTGATTTTGAAAAAAAGTTCCACTATACATTGTCAATACGAGCGTTTGACAGAATGGCATGTCTACATAACCTAAAATCTAAACTTCATCGAAAGAGCTTCGAATCGAGAAATATGAAATGCAGTTTACAACAAAACGATATGAATTGAAGAAATCTGAATAGGAAAGTAAGAGAAATGTGGAGAAACATTGTGGAAAATGATAAAGAGAAACCTTGTCACGTGGACGTGTTTGGGGTCGGAAATGATATTTAATGACAGTGACGGGACGTGTAATGTGAAGAATGATGTAGATAGTGTTGGATTGTCGGAAAATCAGATTGAAACTCTTTTGAAGTTTTTGTAAATTGTATAAAATTGTAATCTAACCTGCCCGCTGGCCTTCATGATGCGGCCGCCGACGCACGCTGGAACCGGAAAGAGACCGTTCGCACAGTTTAGCCAACAACCTACCGATTATACATGTTGAGCAACGTTCTAACAAACTTTCTCACTGTCGTATATGGGGTGGCCAGAGGATAACTCACACGAAGCAAACGCACACGAAGTAAACGCACACGAAGTAAACTCACAGGAAGCAAGCTCACACGAGGCAAGCTCACACGAGGCAAGCTCACACGAAGCAAGCTCAATGCTTTCGAAAATTTTCAAATTTTCAAATTAAAGTGAAAAACGTTTAACACGAAACTGAAAGCACCAAAATGCGTTTTTGTGTTAAAAGAATTTCACGTTAGACGTAATATTTTGTCAGTACCAAAATAATATTTCTTGTTAAATGATACGAAAGCATGTGAGCTTGCTTCGTGTGAGCTTGCTTCCTGTGAGCTTGCCTCGTTTGAGCTCGCTTCGTGTGAGCTCGCTTCCTGTGAGTTTACTTCGTGTGCGTTTGCTTCCTGTGCATTAGCTTTCCCCCAACCCGTATATGGTGATCAGACGTTTGCACAAATGAGACTAGGTAGAACCTAGAACACATTGTCAGTAGAATCAGTGCTTCGAATCGTATTTTTTTTCATTCCGGCTTTCGGTTGCGGTTCAAAATAAAAATATATATTGTATAGGTTCGGTTGAGCTCCAAATTTTCAAAGAACAAAAAAACGTACGCTTACCTTAAAAAAAACCGAATTTTTCAAAAATTTAATAAAATAATTTTTAAAACATCGGTAACACTTTTCATTTTTTTTGTTGAACCGAAATAAACCGATATTTTTTCGATTCAGTTCCGGTTTTTAAAAATATCGGTCTCGGTTACGGTTCTGTTACGGTTCGAAACCCTGATATAAACTGTAATTATTTTCGTTGTAAATCTTGGTGTAGGTACAAATTATTTATTTACACTATAATTGCTTTATATAGCAACCACCAACTGTCACATCTACCGTTTGACGTTTAGCGGCTTAACCGATTTTGATATCTCACGACTGATATTTATCATATTTTTGCACAATATGTATTATTAGGTAATGAAACTATTAATCTACATTATTTAAATCTTTATCTCTGAAAGTTATACTACGAAATTATTGATTTCAATTTTATTTATGAACATTTATAAGAAAATACTTTATTTTCAGTGGACATGAATACTTATTTACACCATGGCTACTATTCGGCATAGCCTCCAAAAGGAAGTTTTCGAAAAGAACAAAGAACGCCTCTGGGCAGTGTGCGAAGTTGCTAAATTGCTAAAAAAGAAGAGTACATGTTATTTATGTGTCGTGAATAATAGTGACTCATCCTCGCCAGTATCAGTTTGCCAAGTGAAGAAAATCGACAAGAACAGTTTCAAGAAAAAGCGTGTGTGGAACTTAGACGAAATAAGATCGATCGATGGAGGAACCGATATCAGCGTTCGTATAATAATACTCGTTTCATTTACAGTTCCGAAACTTTAATCATGACAAATTCCTTTTATTAATTTACAGTACTTAGCTTTGGACATAAACGCTGAGAAGTTATACAGATGGGTTGCCCTCAACGAGCACGACAGACAAAACTTCATCACTGCTCTCCATCAATTGGTAATTCAAAATAAAGCTAAAATAGAATTTTTACATTTCCCCGAAAAATGGACAGGTTTACAATCTATTGATAGCCCGGACAGTCCTCTCCTGTTACCAGGTATGAATGAAAATTGATTGATTTATATTTTTTACTCGTTCTGATGTGATGTCATTTTAGTTCAAGTGCCAGAGAGCGAGTCTGGTTATGAATATCAAACTCTTAGTGGTGATCTTGAAAATATTGGTGATCTCGTAGCTTTAATTGGGAACTGTGATACTGCAATATCAAATGCTGAACAATTTATGTCACAATTGGATCATAAATTATCATTATTAGATGGAGTATATATTGAATTTTATTTTTGAAAATAATTACTTTCAATAACATTTATTTTATGTGAATTTTTTATTTAGGAAAATATCGAATGTATGTTAGCATCAGAAGCGCAAGTTGAATCTTTGATGAATAAATTAGAAGAAGCTATAACTTATGCTGAAACTGTAGAAAACAGACTGGATAGGTTTTTCAATGATTTTCTTATTATTTTTGGCATAACTTTTATTAAATAATGAGATGATATTTTAAAATATACATATATTTTTCAGATACGATGAAATGTTATGCCATATCAGGGACACTATGGATAAAATGGAAGAAAAGAATGGAATGATTGAAACCGCTAATAGAAATAGCCAAAAGTTATTATTAGAACTGGAAAATGTTATTGTAAGATCATGTTCAAGATTTTTTTTTTCAATTAGTTTTATTTTTCGCTTATTCAATATTGCTCTTTACATATGTATATAGTCGTGGCTTGACGTATCTGGAGCGTCTATGGATGTGATATTGACATCTCCTGAGGGTAGGGAAGCTGCATTAGTCGCAGGAAATATCCTACGAAATACTTTAAAAAAAACACCTCTTCCATTTGCCCACAAGTAGTTTTTATTGTTGATATTGCTTTCAATAAATTTAAAAAATTTTACTGATTTGAAAACCTTTTTTTCGAAAGATTAACTGCTACTCAAGAACAACTTAAAAAAGCTAATAAATATAAAGAAAAATTTTCACAAGCTATTTCAAGACATTTAAACAATTTATTGATACATCTTGGGAACGATGCAAGTCAAGAAGTCGTCGGTCTCGGTGCAGATGGCTTAACTTTACCTCAAAGAACACACATTCACGATGAATTGCAAGAATATGCTCCTTTGATGCATTGGTTAAAAGAAATTGAACCAAAAGCATACAGTGGATTGACAAAAGTAACAAAATTATTTCTTTATAACTCATTGTGTAATTGTATATTATCTTTTTATTTTCAAATTAGGTTTACACCAGTTCACTGAGCAAACTTTATGATCGAGATATCCGATTATTCTTTGAACATGCTCGGCAGTTGATTGGCGGATGTGTAGCTCCTGCCAGTTCAAAAGATAAAAAAAGTAAAACCACCGATCTAAAAGATGATGGCTCCAATAATTCTAATTCATCTTATTCGTTCGATGCTATATTAGAAACGGTATTTTTTTCATTCAACACATTTATCAAATTCATACTATTGTTAATAACTAAATTATACATTTTTTTCAAAGGTTTTATCACAATTAGAACCACTGTGCTTGAGCGAACAAAAATTTTGTATTTCATTTTTCCAACTTGATGGACCCAAGGTAAATTATTTTAACTATTTCATTTTTTTTCATTATTTAATACGAGGCTTTTTTTATAGAGTGCACAGCAATCATTAGATGGTTCATTCAATGCTGATACTTCCACTAGTTTGATTATTTCTCCTTCGAGCGATGATTTAAGCGGAAAAGATTTATCACCTGGATCAGCTGAAATGCAAAATCAAACTCAAACTCAAGATTTAAATAAATCACGACAAGAGAAATTGTTCAGTGAAGATGTACGCAAAATGATGGCTGAATTATTTCCGAACTTGGAACAAGAATTAGCTGGTTTTATAGCACATTATGAAAGAGTGGATACTTAGTAAGATTTTTCGATGGTTTCGTTGAATATTTTTATTTTTATTTGACCTTTAATTGTGATTTTTTTTAATATTAAATAGTGGGTGTATGCAAACATTAGTAGTTGTCAGCGCACACGTTTTGGCTGCTAGAGATGCTGGTAGTTTGCTATCCGTATCTTTAGGATCGTGTTTAGTACAAGCTAAAAGAGCATGTGATGCTGCGATGAAGAGACGATTACAAACCCTAACCGAACCTTGCAAAACAACAATGCGGAAGACCAAGTGTGGAATTTTACCTTTCGTTGAAAGTTTTGAAGTAATTTTTGTTTTAATTTTGTACATAAAATCTGTTTTTTTAAATTAAATAAACCAATACATTTAAATTTTAGGAATTTTGTAAAACGGCAGAAAATATATTTAGCAAATCCAGCAGAAGAGTAGATTTAGACAAATGGTATGTACAACTCGTTACTGCTATGATGCAGTCTATTCAAAAACAAGACCATCCAAAAACACCACACCAAGTCATAAAAATGGGTATTTATTCAAAAGTTCAGTTATCAAACTTATTTTTAAATTTTTCATTACTTTTTTATCGACTGATTTTCAGAAAATTTTCATCATCTCTATGCATTATTATGTCAGTTGAAAATACCGGCTTTAGATGGTTTGAGAAAAGAAGCGAAAACCAAATATATCGAAGCTCAAAAAGCTTATGTTACGTTGTATTTTGGACGACCATTAGAAAAACTAAATGTATGTTTAATCAACTTTTTTTCACTTATTTTTCTTTTGCTGAATAATTTGATAATGCATTGAATTGTGGTTTTTAGTTGTTTTTCGAAGGCGTTGAAAGTCGTATGAGTCAAGGTGTAAACAAAACAGAAATATCTTATCAAACAGCCTTCAGTAAGCAAGAGCTAAGAAAAGTTATTGCCATGTATCCTCACAAAGAAGTCAAAAAAGGTCTCGACAGCTTATATAAAAAAGTCGAAAAACATCTTTGCGAAGAAGAGAACTTGCTCCAAGTAAAAATTGTGTTGTTTTTATTATTTTTTTATTTTTTGTGATTTACTCTATTTATTATTTTTATATATAGGTGGTTTGGAGAGCTATGCAAGAAGAGTTCATCACACAATACAAGTATCTGGAGGATCACATTCAGCAGTGTTATTCTGGTTCAATGATAGCTTTAGATTTTTCTATCAAAGATATTTTAGATACCTTCTCGGAAATTGCCCGATCACATTAAAACAAATTATATATTTAATTGTTATATTTGCCCAAAAATTGGTTATTTTTATGAAAAACATTCCTCGATTTATTTATTCTATTTGAAAATTTTCAATACTTACAATAAGCCATAAAATGGTATTATAAATTTATACATGTTACTGTTCAAAATGCTAAATTAACTTTTTTTAAGTATTTATTATTTCAAAGTGTAAATTATTTAAATATTAATATTTGAACTGTACTAATAAGTTGGTATGTTTAATTGAAGGATTTCACAAACCTTAAACGTTAACTGTACGTTATTTTTAAGAGAGCAACAAAAAACAACATGAATACTAGATTATATAGAAAAGTATACAAACCCATTTGTTTTATGAGATCGAAGGCTGTACATAATTGTGCCTTTAGTATTTATTGATCAATTTGTTAATTGAATATAGTTCTAGTTTTTACTTGTACACGATTTATTGCATTATTTGTTCTGATTGTCTGAACCATTATTGTATTTATCATTTGGAAATCACGAGATATTTATTTTGCTTATGTTTGATTGTATAAAGACAATATTGTTAGTTGTTGCTAAACTGACACTTTCAGTTATTAGAGTACATAATGTAAAAATTGATAATATAATAAATCATTATAGATATGTTATTCATTCAGTATTTCTCACTGTGTATAAATTGTATACTAGCCGGACATCCTGCTAAAGTGGAAGGCCCTGCAGGCCCACTCTTCCCTCCTCGTGCTTCCTATGAGGCCTCGCCAATATTGAGATCTAACAATAAAAGTAAATGAAATACATATAGAAAAATTACATTTTATCGAATAAAAATATTTATTAATTTAATGTAATTTGTTGAAACGAAATCTGAAAAAAATATATGACATCCCATGATAAAAATTGTAAATCAACGATGCCCGTGATTCATCGTGTTACATACGGATTTGGACCCGCAATATTCGATTCCGTATTTCTATAAAATCCAAAATAAAGAACATTCAATAAAGCACAAAAACGCGAAGCTATTTCAAAAGACTCTCCTTTTCAAACACAAAACAGTTGGCAACCCTAAAAATGTCGACAAACGATCATTTCCATTTTGAATTTTCCACTTCACACAAAAAACCGCGCGTAGGCCAAAAGTTACGAGCACCTCCTCGCCGTTTCGCTGCCGTTTCAATACAAAATTAATGCCCAAAAATGAACAAAACATACACAAATTTCATCCTAATATCAAACATACACAAAGCTCCAAATCGCATCCGACATATTCTCAAACCGCGGCGCCCAAGGCCACCTCGAAAGTGGGAGCCGACATAGGGTTGCCAACAGGTCTCTTTTTTAACATAATTCTTTTGTTCTCTCTCTTTTTTGCAATATACCTAGAATGTCCTCTTTTTCTAATTTCAAGAATTTCCTTTTTTTCAAATCCAATTTTGACAATAATTTTATGCAGTTTGTACTCTCGGACTTTCGGTGTTGAATAAATGATAACTATCCCCTCTCATGAATTTTCATACACATATATTTAGTGAGTTTTGCTGATGCAACGAAACCCTGCTCCTATCAACCTCTCAATCTCAATCAACCCTTCAATGTTATTCAGTCATATAAAATTTATTTGCAAGACTTTGAAGGGAATTATATGGAAATTTTGCATCTTGCGCAGAAAACAAATGACGAATGTTTACAATTACAAGATCATCATCATTAGCAGCCTATTAGTTATCCACTGCAGGACAAGGCCTTACCAGACAAATGCGGCAGTCTAGGCTATACCTCACCGCGCTAGCCCAAGTCGTATTTCGGTGAGGGAACAATTACAAGATATTTTCAAAAAATTGTTCAGAAAACAAAACGGAGTTTACTCACAGACACATCAAAACGATACGTCAAAATATCGAAACTTTGAAGTCGTTTTTAATCAAATTGGCTCGTAGTGCACATTTATACTTCACCATATCGATACAATAAAGGTAATCTATTGAAAAAAAAAATTTCATTGAGAAATTCGTTCCGAACCTAAGAGCTTCTCCTTGTGAACCTAGAATAAACGATTACTACCCCTCCCCCCATCGATTTCCACACATACATATCTCATATAATGCGACTTTTGCTGAAACTAGAATAAACTATTACACTAGGTTCTCTTTTTATGCGGTTTTTTTTATGCGAATTCAGAGTTATGCGGTTTTTTTTAAATACAATATTTTTTTGGGACTATATGAACGTACATGTATGTACAATGTAATAACTTAACTAAGAGTACATTGTTAATAGAAATACATTTTTTTGATGCGATTTTAGGTATATTTCATATAGCAGTTTCACTTTTTCATATCTTTTTTTATGCGATTTTTTTTTATGCAGAACGGAACGCATCTACCGCATAAAAAGAGAACCTAGTGTACTTTCCCATGGATTTTAAAAACAATTTTTTTTAATATTCTCTTCTTTTGACCACAACAGTTGGCAACCCTAACGACAGCCTCGCAGTGAACGTCGAGCTGTCAAAGTCGCAGGCGCCCTAGTCCCCGGGGGCGGAGCGCTAGCGGGGAAAGGGGCGCGCGAGGGGTGCGGGGCGCGATGGCGAGCAGGGGCGGCCGCTCCGCCGTCCGCATCGAGACGGACATCGAGAAGAGCCGCGAGGATTCCAACTGGAAGAAGGTGATCGAGCTCGCCGAGCAGCTCAAAGTCAGGTCGCCCGCCAACGGTAATTGTATTAGATGTAATTGCACTTTGCACTTCACCTTTGCACCTGTCTTTCAATGCTGTGAGGTTTATTGGATTTAATCGTGTGAGGAATGACATCATTCGGACGAATCGTTCGTTATTTATATGTGGTTTGGTTTTTTTATTTGTATGAATTTTGCAGGTCGGCCCGTTTTTCGTTGGTTTTTTATTTGTATGAATTTTGATGATCGGCCCGTTTTTCGTTGGTTTTTTATTTGTATGAATTTTGCAGATCGTGTATGTTAGTTCATGTATATTTGATACGATGATGTGTATTTTATGAATGATCAAAATATATTTGGACTGAAAATATACTTGGACTATGATTGTGTTGTAGATCATGTATATTGTTAGTCCATTTTTGACTCACAATCAGCCTAACCCAATGCAACCCCAATCCTCTATATACATAATAATAGTGATGTATATTTATGACCGATACAAATATACTTGGACTGAAAATATACTTGGACTATGATTGTGTTGTAGATCATGTATATTGTTAGTCCATTTTTGACTCACAATCAGCCTAACCCAATGCAACCCCAATCCTCTATATACATAATAATAGTGATGTATATTTATGACCGATACAAATATACTTGGACTGAAAATATACTTGGACTATGATTGTGTTGTAGACCATGTATATTATTAGTTCATTTTTGACTCACAATCAGCCTAACCCAATGCAACCCCAATCCTCTATATAATAATAGTGATGTATATTTATGACCGATACAAATATACTTGGACTGAAAATACACTGGGACTATGATTGTGTTGTAGATCATGTATATTTTTAGTCCATTTTTGACCCACAATCAGCCTAACCCGATGCAACCCCAATCCTCTATATAATAATAGTGATGTATATTTACGACCGATACAAATATACTTGGACTGAAAATATACTTGGAATATGATTGTGTTGTAGATCATGTATATTTTTAGTCCATTTATGACCCTACCTAACCCCAACGATGCATATTTATGGCCGATCAAAATATACTTGGACTGAAAATGCACTTTGACTATGACTATGTCGTAGATCATGTATATTTGATCTAAACCAATGTAATCTTACCTAAAACTTAGATCGAAGCAATTTAAATTGCTGAAAATACTAACCCAACCCACCCCCACGATGTGTATTTATGATTCATCCAAATATACATAGACTGAAAATATACTTTTACTGTGACATGTACTTAACTTTTGTGTAATGATGGATATTGTTGATTAAAATAATAAACATACAAAACATTAAAACGAAAAATTGAAGACGTTTTCATTCAACAATCAATATTGTGACTTCATTCAACAATCAATATTATGACTTCTTTCAAAGTACAAAAATTTTCAACCGCATTGATTTTTTTAAGAGCACATAATGTCTTCCATAGAATCCTAAAATTTCTGTATTTTTCATTTATAAGTGTTTGTTTTTTCAGAGTGTTTATCTAATTTTCTCATCGGCGAAGGAAAACTAGAGAGTTACTTAGAAGAATGGCCTCCAATAGAAGCGAATTTTTCGCGAGCCAAACAGGGATTAGAAGAGGCCAAATCGTTTTTGCTTTTAGCCGCAAACGATCTTGGAAAGAAAGCCGGAGTCGCTTTAGATGCACATCTACTACTAGGCAAACTTCACTATTCGTGCGGAATGTTCACGGACAGTTTAAAAAATTACACATTAGCAGAACTACACACCCTGACAGAAAAACAACTTCCAATGTATGAATAAACTTCTAAATTTTATTTTCAACATTTCGATAAATCATAATTTTGATAATACACTTTTATTACAGTCGAAGTTTGAGGATCGTAGCTGAATCTTACGCCATTAAAGGCCTATGTTTAGAACACAGTGCATCCACGGGAGGAAGCCGATACAAACAAGTGGAAAGAGAAAACGATATGGTGAGTTTTGCACTTAAATATGGCTTCTCCATATTGCATACAATAAATCTATATATCATATAAACATTTACAAGTCTTCGTTATTTGCAGACTGCATACATTTACATAATAAATCAATACAATCGTTTGTTCTGCAGATTCGTTGCTTCGAACTAGCTGCCGAGCTTTCTCTTCTTTATCTCCAACGTGCTGAAGGAAGCGGTGGATCTGGACATGGAAGTGTAGTGGGAGGATCGACAAACATCGCTACAACTACCACAGGAAGCAGCAGTGCCATGAGCGGATCTCGAGGACTCGGCCCCGTTCTGGAAACTGCTCTGCAACGAGCTCCGATTTTACACATGCAATCGGGAAATTTGCAACGTGCAGTAGAGAGGTAATATTATATAATTTAATTTTGTTTTTATTTGTATCTTTTATTATAACAAATTTCTTTTAGATATCGAGAAATGCTCACCGCAGTCGAATCAACAGGAACACATTCGTTACGTCTCACATTAGCTAGACAGTTGGCTGAGGTACTTCTTCGAGGTGTATCAGGTTCTGAATGGAGTGCTCCAGGTAATAAAACTGCTGATGGACCGTGGAAATCAAAAAAGTATACAGGGCTCAATCAGGTGTGTTTCGTAAATATTTTGAAAATACATAATTATTTATATGATTGATTTATTTATAAATTTTCATATTTAAAGTTTATACCCCGTAACGGATGTGAAGAAACAATTTTACTTTTATTAATCGGCGAAGCCATGGCAGTGAGGGATGCTGTACTTTCTCAAAGTCCCGAATTCAAACAAGCCAGAATTCACGCGTTTGAAAACGCTAGTGCCATATACGATTTGCTTACAATTGCAACTGTACGATGGGGCCAAGTCGGCCTTTTACAAGAAGTGAGATAAATCCCTTACAACCCCTAAATACCCTTTTATCTTGACTGGTTTGTTAATGAATTGTTAATTTCACAGTCATTAGAAAGGGCAATGAAGTTCTCATTCGAAGAGGTACATATTTGGCAGCAACAAGCTTTTGCACTTGTTGCTTTAGGTCGTTCATCTCGCGCCGTTAGTGTCTTACAACAAGTTATCAAATTGAATTCCACTGCCATAGTTCCATGCTTATTTGCTGCTAGACAATGCTATGAATCGTTAAATAGGGTACGTTACAATTACTTTAATTAAATTATATATAAATATTTTTATAAATAAAATTAATATTATTTATAGATAGCAGAAGGGCTCTTTTATAGTGAAGTGGCTCTCGGTAGAGAACGGGAAAGACCTACATATATGTTGTCACGTTGCCATTTGTATGTAGGCATCGGTCATCAAATGACTGCAAGGTATTTTTACATATCAATTTTATTATTTATTTTTATCTAATATTTTTGTATTAAATATTAAATTTCGTTTAATAGATCAACGACAATTCATGCAGAGAAGATATCGGTGAGCGATAAAGCTCTAGAAAGTTTTCACAAAGCAGTTGATTGCGATCCTAACGACCACTTGGCTCTGTATTACTTGGCTTTGCAATACGCTCTCATGGGCAATATTTCAGAAGCGATGGTAATTATTTTATCAAAATAAAAAAAATGCGAAATGTAGAACCTAAAATAATTCCATTATTTATGGATTTAGATTTATGTACGAAGTTGTTTAGTAAAACGCTCCGAATGTTCAGCGGCAATGCAACTGTTATGCTTGCTTCTGTCAGCTCGTGGGCGTCCAAAAGAGGCTTTAACAATAGCAACTGCTGCTTTAGAAGATCATCCCGATAGCATGGATTTGTTGAGAATTCTCGCATTATTACAATTGCGATGCGAAGGAGGAGAAGTGCGTATATTCAACATTTTTTTAATCCGATTCAAATTTATCATTAATTTAATTTTTTTTATTTCCAGTCTGCTTTAGCGACGGGTAAACACATGTTATCTATATGGAAAACTCTAAACGAGTCCGGTGCTGTTAGCGACTTAACAAACGACTTTGATAGAAAGTCCGAGACGAGATCTGTTCTTCAATTATACAATGATAGAGACTCGACAAAAGATTCAAGTAAATATCTCATCCCAATATGAACTTTATATATGTATATTTTTATTAATAATTTTACTTATAGGTTCACTGCAGGCAAACTCGTTAGCAGCATCTCGCGTTGAACGAGCTTTAAGTTCAGCAGCTTCTAGTGCTGGAACTTTAAGTGGAAGCGCAAGCGCAGGTGCAGCCTCTCGTGGAGGTCCAATGCTGCGTCTTCGCGTCTGGTTATTATTAGCTGAACTATATTTAACTTTAGGCGGCGCTCCTGCAGCTGCAGCTTGTGTATCGGAAGCCGCCGCAATATTTCCACTCTCTCATCAAGTTATGTATATGGTAAGTCATAATTATTCACGATCAAACAATCAATTATTCTCTTATTAACAAATAATTCATCATATCAGAGAGGAATGGTACATGGCCAAAAACAAGAATGGTCTGAAGCTCGTCAGTGCTTCGAAAATGCTGTCGCCATCAATCCCGGTCACGTGAATAGTCTTGTACAATTAGGTTCGATAGAATATATGCGTTATAATTTTAATCGTGAATGAAAGATACTTATTTATATGTTATTTGATTAGGTCTATGTCATCATCAGTTGGGATCGCAACGATTGGCCGAGAAAATATTGAGAGACGCAGCGAGGTTGGAGCCTAACAATCATACCACTTGGTACAGTCTCGGATTAGTGCTAGAAAGTTTGGAGGAATACGATACGGCGAGCGATTGCATGGCGACTGCGCTCAACGTGGAGTTGTCGTCGCCCGTTTTGCCTTTTACCTCCATCGCGTATATATTTGAATAAATACGCAATTGCAATATTTTTTTCGATAATTTAAGATTGTTATTCAAATAGAGTAATATATTATGAACACTTAACTATTTTCTATTACAGTATCGAATGTGTTTTATTTGCGTATTGATTGATTTATGACTGTGTTGTTTTTTTTTTATTTCGTGTATGATCTTTGATTCACAATGTCGATCGACTCAACTGTAACACGTGTCACATACGTATATCGAAATGCGTTTATTTTTAAAAGAAGTGGCCAATTTATTCTAACTCGATATTATTTTGGATGTAATATACAGTAAGTTTAGTCGAAAATATGCACTTTTCTAAAACATTTCAATAGATTTTGTATTTTTATGAGTTGTTGGCCATATCTAGTACTTAGAACAATCTTTGTTTCTTCAAATAGAATCACTGTAAATTATTTTCATTTTAGAAAAATCTCATGTTTTTATTTTGTATTAGTAAAATACATTTAGATGTAATATTATGTGCCATTGTGTGCAAACATATGCTTCCTTTTAAAATAAATTTGAGTTACTAAAATACGCGTTAGATAAATTTTATATAAACAATGATATTTTATTGTTTCGATCACATCTTAAGTGAGCTTATATACTGAAACAAATGTGATAATAATTATCATAGCGATTTGTTCGATAGTTTCTTTTTCACATGAATGTATCATTGATATTTTGCTTGACGGTGTTTGGGTATTAGTAATTTTATTTACGTAGATGTATCACAGTATTTTTTCGTATTCTGTTCATTTTCAGTATTAGTTTTTTTTTTCAATGAATCTAATTATAAGAAAGGCTCATTTATTGAATTTATCTACATATATAATATACTCACTGGTTGATGTTTTTAGTGGCATTTTTATTTAAACAATCGTATTAGTTTTCGTTATTAAAATAATTGTGTCAAAAGTGCTACACGCTCACTTAACTTACATTCATAATAAATTGTTACCAGTGATCAACTATTTTTTGTGTGATATAATTTTATGTTTCGTTATTGAAAATTTTTAGTACTTAATTTATTTATTGATTGGATTGTTCATTGTGATTTTTAATTGTCGGTTGTTTTTACGGTGACATTCCATTTTATCTTGTACGTTGATTGGAACAAAAATCAATATGTATTTGATATTTAACGTTAATTTTATATTCTCGTTGGTTCATATATTAAATTGATTGTAAGACATTCTATAGATGTTTAAGGATCAAGTCTCCATTGTTGATATCATTATGAAATATATCAACTATTTGTAACGTATTTGCCAATAGTTATTCGGTGTTTTGAAATTATTTGATAATCGTATTGTACTACAATGTTCAAATGTGTAAATCGCACTTATACCTTTTTACAGCCTCAATATTTTCAAGTGACACAAATTCTTAAGTCTGTTCATCGATAAGGTCAATTTTACACTAGTTAAATTAAATTCCTAACTAGAAATTAACGTCTTCATATTGTATAGTCACTGATTAACGTTTGGGTATTTATTTTTAAACACATTAATGCTTGAAGGGGCTATATGTGATCTAACGTCGTAGTACAATAACTTTTTTGATTAAAAAATACAATATTGTACTGCAGTGTTTGATCACATGACTTTTTTGTATGTAATATTATCGAATTTTACGTTAAAAAAAAAATAGATCACACAATATTTTAAGAAAATACACATGGTTAAGAATCACGAGTATACTGGGTATAGATCTAAGATGGATACATATTGTAGTCGTAAAATAAATCGGTCGAATACGCTGGAAGTGTATATCTTACAATTAGTATTTTTTAGTATCAAATATGGAATTGGTTAGTCATGTATTTTATTTGATAATTTTCATTTGAATTTGTGATTGTATGTAGGTAAATGTAAACTATTCGCAAGTGAGAACTATGCTATATGTATGAATTACTAACTTTTAGTTTGTAAACGGTAACTTCTCGACAATATCAGCTTATCAAATCTATGCTGTGTGTAAATCGTTCAATAAGTGTATTTATATCGACGTATATTATCAAATTTGAGAATAATTTTCGGTCCAAGAACCGAAACAGACTATAATCGTCTTTTTATATGTCTGTAATGAAAAATATTTTTAATTCAGCTGTTTTAATACATATTTATGTACATCAATATAGATAAAATAGATTGTACATGACCAAATATCAAATTCTTATCAAAAGAATATTTAAGTCGCGGATCATCCACGTTTCGTTTCTTTCTTGTCGCTAAAGCAATAAATTTCGTCCTATGAATTTAATAATTTCTGTGTTTTCATCTAGATTAGTTTGATAAGTTTTTGCTTGCCTACCAATAAATATATTTTTGTTGTTAATATAAAATACATACATTGTTATAGCCGTAAATATTGTATATATAAATGTGTTCCAAAGAATATATATTATTTTTTTGTCAAATCATATTGTTTATGTTAAATTTTGAGTATATACAAATATATAAATGTTGTATTGAATAAATTAAAAAAAAATGTTACTCAATTCAATTTAATTATGATGTGTCGTAATCGTGTCTTTCCCCTTTAGTAAAAAGAATAAGTCTGAAGAAATTAATATTATAAAATTTTAAATATTGTAAATTACTATGAATTATTAAAAAAAAATGTAAAATGTAATTTATCAACATGTAAATTTCCACTTGAATTTATTTATGTATGTTGACCTATTGACAATTAAAATAATATATAAAGACTGTTACCTTTCACATTCTTTTAATTTGACCTATTTTATTTAATTATTCAACTTCACTTTAAAAGATGAGAATTTTTTTATTATTTATTCTTCGCTGAAAAAAAAAGTTACTTCAAAATATGTAATGCACAATATAAGTAATCATCGAAATCGAAAACAGAATCTTGAAGTGCAATTTTATATTTTACATTAATTCAAAATTGCTAAAAATACACAAATAAGAGTAATTATTGTTTTGGGTTATTTTATTTCTTATTCTATAAATTATTCGTATTTATTGATTAGTTTCATGTATTCAAAATGGTAATCTCAGGGACGTCATTTCAGATTTTTCCAAGGGGGGGGGGGCAAGCCAAAAATTATTCGAACCAACCACAAAAATTTTTTCACTAAAAAAGGAACACGCTATTTAAAAGTATTCGTCATTATTCAAAATAATTCGAACCCCTAGTTTTAAGAGAGGCAACTGTCCCCCCATACCCCCCCCAAATGATATTCATAGAATCTGATAGGATATAAATTTTTTTTTAATGTTTTAAAATTTTTTTAATTAATGTTATCTAAATGAATACTCGAAATTAAAATTCGAATGAATACTAATTAATGAATACTCAAATTTTATATCTTATTCGTTTTTTACATTATGAATTGATTAGATTTAATAGTACAATATTAAATAATTTATAATACTTTTGAAAGTGTTATTAAAAATATTCACTAGATGGCACCAAGTATTCGAAATCTAATTAATTTAATTTTCAAGATTTATTAGAAACAATATTATTTCATTCGAAAATTCGAAAAAAAAAATTAAATACATAATATTGTTTATTGATCATAACATTGTAATTATAAACAATTCAATATTGTATGTAGTTTTTCATAATACTAAATTTTCTTGAAGTGAAAACTACATTCTTTTTCTTGTATCATAAAAAAACCGAAGTCTCAAAAAACATACCATTCTTTGTGCACACAAAATCCCATTTCGGCGATAATATTTTGATAAAAGCTTTGCGCTTTGTCGCTTTGATCAATATTACAAGCGCGCGAGCCTTTTCGCAAAAGAGCGTATCCTTTTTAGCTTTTTTCCACTCTCACTCGATATCATAACGCAAAATTAAGTAAACATAATAAAAAACAGGATGTATATTTGACGAAAGCGTATGAATATTGAGAGGGCAATATAAAAGGAGGCCTCCCCTCGCCCACCCGCCGAAGGTTGGCAGCCGTGTGTATCGCGCGCCATAAATCCATATTCAAAACGAATTAAACGAGAACGGAAATATATAAAACGCGTAATAAAAGTGAAGCGGAATGATGAAAAACGTATTGCAGACGATAAATATGACAATTGATTCGTATAATTTTTTTTTTTATTTCATTGCACGAGGCTTTGCGTGGGATCGAATTGATTTTTGAATTTTTAATGAAAAAAATTCAAAACACACGATAAAGTGAATTTTTCCCTCCCTTTTACACATTTCACGTCACGTATTCGAGAAACGAGACGTAAACGGTTTGACGTGGAATAATATAATACAAAAAAATCCTTTTAGCCACCTTAAACATTCGACAAATCCATAAAAACCAATCGTTCAAATCCAACCAAAGGACGTCTGCAGCAAACGGCCTAATCTGTGACGTCACGCACCCGAATTAGATGCGCGAAATCCGGCCATATCCGCCGTCGTATAAAGTTAATGAAATTAGCCATGACAACGCAACGATCCCATCCGAATTTCCGGGACGATGATTCCGTGTCAATTATCCTGTTTTATTCGAAATTGAAAAATTGGCTTAATCGGCGGGAATTTCGTAAGATTTGTGTTTTTTATTCCATGACAGACGAACACGTGATATCAAACACACGACAGTTGAACCCTCACAGTTGAGCTCATTGAAAGATGAATATAGTGACAATTATCTCTGAATTCAACCATTTCTACGTTCAACTGTCTTTGAGTTCAACCGTCTTTGAGTTCAACTGTCTCTGCGATCGACTGTCTCTGTGTTCAACTGTCTCTACGTTCAACTGTCTCCAAGTTCAGCTGTCTCTGCGTTCAACTGTTTCTGAGTTCTGCTTTCTCTATGTTCAACTGTTTCTGCGTTCGTCTGTCTCTGAATTCATATGCCTCTGCGTTCATCTGTCCGATAACCATGTTTTTAGCTTTTATTATTTTTTAAATTAGGCCAAACGATAAAAAAAGTCTTATATACATACAAAAAATATTTCTTTTTGGTGCCCAATCATAAATTCCATAACAATCGATCTTTTTTTTTCGGATGTAAATTATATTTCGAAAGTCCTAGTTCGGATATCGCGCGTTATTATTATTTTCATGGTGCGCGTATCGCAAATCATATCGAGGCAGTTCCCATGGGAATTGGGATTCCAATATTCCGCCCATAAAGGGAAAATATATTTTCAATTTTTCTCAAACGAGCCTCGCTCTTATTTTTTCATCTTTGCTTTTTCGACGCGCACATAATTCCGCTTCGGGAAAAAGTCGATTTCTTTGAATAATAATTTTGAAGAAAATTTATTTGTATTTATTATTGAAAACATATTGCGTAATTACACTGATCTTTTCATCCAAATTTAATTTATTGAAAATCCGATATTTTTCATTAAAAATATTTTATGCCCAATTTTCTTTAGCATCAATTTTTTTATTAATTAATTGGTCATAATATTTAACTTTTATATTACGCAACTAATTATTTGGTGAGTAAATAAAATCATAAATTGACGGTATTTTAAAATTGCAAACGGTCAGCAACTGCAACTGTTGCTTACTGACCATTTGTTTGATACAAAATTTGACATTTTAATTAATTTACTTACCAAATAAATGCAAGTATTAATGCTATTTCTTACAAAATATTTTAAACATAAATGTTTCAGCTTTAATTTTTATAATTTATAATATTATTATTATTATTGAATATTGAAAAGCGATTATGAAAATCGAACGTCGTTTCTTTGCAACGAAATGCAAAACGCTTTGAATATTTAACACCCTTCTTCCGAAGAGACATCCAAAATTAATTAATTTAACGGATTTTTACGTGCGAATTCAGTGAGGAATTTCAAATTTAAATTCGAGCCGGAATTAATTAAACATTAAAACGACCATGAACTAAACACGCAAACCTTTTTGCATTATATTCTAAAAAAAAAAACGTTTTCCACGCCACGAGAGTTATAAATCAAAATAATTAAACGTATATTTTTATCGAATTACATCAGTTCTAGAACCGATCGCAAAATAATAAGGTTAGCGCCAAATTATTGTCGGGTAGACCCAGTTGTGTTTCGGGATTAGAATTTTAATTTGGGACGAAAATCCCGCCTTCTTCGTTCGCCGACTAATGGACGTGATGAATATTGAATAATCAAAGCTGAATTTTCAGCATCGACTTCCATGCATAATACATGGACAAAGGTTGTAGGATTTTTCAGATTTTTTTTAGGAAAGGATATATAATCTTTTACAGTGCATGAAAAGGCATCGTAATATAACATTTTTGGTTAGGACACATTTTTTTAATAGATATTTTATATATAAATAAGTTAAATTTATAATTATTCTCAAATTTTATTGACAATATGTCGATTGGCAGCACTGAAAATTTGTCGATTGGTAGCACTAAAAATTTGTATATTGGCAAAATTGGCAATGTGAGATTGTGTCTTGAATCGTGTGCGAATAATCTTGAGCATCAAGCCAAGGATCTTATGTTTTGAACCATGAACCTTGAACCATGAATCGTGGACCATGTGCCTTGAAACTAAAACCTTGAATGCTGAACAAGATTCGAGGTTCACGAACCTTGATCCTCAAACATTGAACCTTGATCCTCAATCTTGAACCGTGCACCTTGAATCTTCTGTCATGAACCTTAAAATATGCACCTTGAATTTTGAACATGGAAACTTGAATCTTGAACCTTGATCCTTGAACCTTTAACTGTGCACCTTGGATCTTGTTTCTTGAACCGAATAATGAACAATTTGTCTTGAATCTTCAACATTGTGCCTTGAACCACGAACCGTGTGCCTTGAACTTTAAGTTTGTACTTGAACCTTGAATATAATAATTTCTAAATAGTGTAGATGCGCTTTATATTATACTTTGAATCACACGACTTGAGCTGAAAATGTTATTGGTGGTTTTAGTAGTATTAATGTGTGTTGATATTTTTTTATCATCTTTTCATACGAAGGAAGAACATAAAACATTCCAGGGGTTTGATTCGAACCTTTCACTTGCAGCCTCCTTTTCACAGTCGATAAAGTTTGAGTTGAGAGTGATTTTCGCGCGCTTTTTTATTTTGAATTTTGCCACCGAGCACATAATATTTCGACTAGGATCAAAAGGGGGATATTTTCCGGCAATAAAACGGGGTGTCTCAACGAAATCGTCGTGATTTACGAACGCAGGCGAATGTAGGCTTTTCTTCGTCGTGATTTATAGTGTGTTATATAATAGTAGTGCGTGGCGGGAAATTTATTTTGTAAATGTAGAAAATCTTAAATTGTATTCGTAGTCAACATAGAGCAGTGTAGTGATGCATTTCATGATTTTTCAATATCATTAATTTACTCCATATACCGATCAAATATGATAATTAGAGGTAAAGCTGAAGGATCGATCGGTGCGCAAATTTAAGTTGGTGCCTTTTTTATCACTCACATTGGGTACCAATCAAATATTATGCAAATTTTTTCAGTCCGTACCTAATTAATTATTTTTATTCAGTAAATTAAATTAATGTTGGGTAGTGGTCTTATTGTTAGTTTTATTAGCCTTCTAGTCTTAAAGATGCTCGAAAACTAACAATAAGCAGTAGGTACAAATCATTGCAACTGGACAAAGTTTCTGCAAACTGTCACTCGAATGAACGTAACAATATTACAATATTGGTTTATGTTGACGTATGGCAACCCTCAATATTTACGATTCGTCAAAATTAAATTGTTAATTTTTCAAGTCACTGATAATTCAATTTTATATAACTAACCGACAGTTTAATTTAGTGACTAACCACAAAAATACTGACCAGCGATTACTAACCATTTAAATAAATAGTTACTGATCTGTATTTACCTGATTGACAATGAATATTATTAGAATGCGGTACTATAAAAATTACGTTTCCTGATCAATTAAAAACCTCAAAACTAATAAATGATTCAACTATAATATTTTAAATACAAAATATATTGTATTATATTGAAAAAAAAATACATACACGTACGGTTTTTAAAATTCGACGCGAATTTTCCGGCCGCCGCGTACATAATCCGAGCAAAATTCGACGGCCATTCCGTGATTGATATGTTTTCGTTTCGTCTCTGGGCCGTATCTGCGCCGTTTAGCGGCCATTGTCGATCTGACGTTTGAAAAACGCGCCGAAAACACCATAAACGTCAATGCCCGTTTATTGTTCGCGCCAAAACATGATCCATCTGTCGCCGCGCGCCAAAACCATTATGATTAATGTTCCTCCATTTAAATAAATTCGAACGGATAAATAACGTTTTATTACCGTCGAAATCCATTAAGTATTGATGTTTATTTCTGCCAACTAATCGTTTGGTGAATAATCAAATTGAATGAAAATATTAAAATTAATTTTGAAAAATGTTACATTAGTTCAATTTGAAATATGGCAACCCTGTCTAAAAATTAAATCTCTAATTTCTTTACATTTTATATAACTTATCGATAGTCTAATTTAATGACTGTTCACAAAAATACTGGCCGTTTTTAAATATCAACCTTTATTTTTGGAACGTCACAAATTGGCGCGCTTTCGCATTTTGGCCATAACGGTTCGCGTGTGCGGCTTTGTTTTAGATTTATTTTTGTTTATCTGCGTTTCAAAGGACGCATAAGAAAGGAAACGTTCGCGTGATCGCGAATTGTCGAAATGCTCCAAGGTTGGCCGTAACCGAACGAACGTCGGCCCGCTGTCGCGTCACGGTAACGACATGCAAAATGAATAATTCATGCGCGGGAATCGGCGACGCGAACGAAGCAACTGGTTATAATATTCCGGCTAATATATTTCGTATATTGTCAAATATACTGTGGGAGATTTCGTTATGGACGTTAATGAGGTGATTATTTGGGAACGGGTTCCGATCGGAGCGAAATTTTGGAAGTTTGTGATGTTGTTTATGATTATTTATATTCAAATTCATTTTGCTTGTCAAAAATCTCATTCTCATCAGTGATAAAAGTATAAATAATATAATATAATATTAATATAATATTAGTGTATATTATAATATTTGGGAACGGACTTTGTTTAGCGCAAAATTTTGACAGTTAGGTTTTTATCGATAGTTTAATAATATTAATAATTTATAATTTATAATTTAATATTATATTGATAGATCAAACAATCATGAAAAAAATAAAGATTTTGAAATAATTTCTTATATAAATTTATTTCATATGAAAAAAATGTCTTCATTTCACAAGACAATAAACGTCGTTATTTGAACTTATCATACAATTTTTCATGATGTATTATACAATGAAACGAAACATCTCACATTTTACTGCCATTGCATGTGGAAAATCACCGGAACGTCGTCCAAATCCGACGAAATACCAACATGAAAAAAAAAGAAAAATGCATCGACCGGATAAATATAAATAAAAACGGAAGGGATGTGTCATGGCGCAATTTACGTTTCGATTATGAGAAGCGGTATCGGTTGGAAACGAAGTGGGGTGCGGTCGACTGTTTTGTCTTTATGGCCAATTTGTTTTTACGACGCATTCTTCTTCGTGATAATGGAATGACTAATGTTCCCCCACTTTTCTTGGGGCAAGGACGTTCTTCGTACTCGTTTTCGATCGTTTTATGAAAATGGTTTTTTTTTCATTCCAAAAAACATATTTTTCAAACGAAAACTATAATTTATAACCTAACATAAACTTGTACAACCTAATCTAATCAATTTAGGTTAGTTATAAATCAGTATTTTTTTTATAAATACTTTTCGTATGAAAATTTTTATTTATAATTCAACTCAACGGCCATAAAATGCAAATACCCAACCACGCCCAATTCGAAAATTCGCATCGCAACACGTAACCTCCAACACAATTAACCGCATCGACATTATCGCGACCCTTCGTATGCGCGCGAATGCAAGTTGGCAGGCGTGGCCGTCGGTTGGCAGCGCTTCCCTTTGGCGGGCGCCATTATTAAGTTTTGGCTCCCGAAAAGCCGCAGTGCCGCAGCCCCCCGCGCCCCCCGGCAGGGGCTGCGCCCCCTTTCGCCCCTTTTACCCCTTTTTCCCGCGGCCTTATTTATATGCTCGTCGGTGTTGTGTGGGAACGTGCATTCGGCGCTTATCGCTATAATCTGAGGTTATGTCGGTTTTAGGTTAGGTTGAGTGTTTTAATCGTTGCGAGGTTATGTGATTGTTTTATATCTTGGATTTTATTGTTCGGATCAATTGTTTGACTTGATTATTACTGCTTATGTTTAATATAATGACTTAATAAGACTAATTGTAAGTTATAAATGAATCATAACTAATAATTACAATTATATAAAATTCAAAATTTTTATTTTATTAATTTTAGGATTCCAATATTTTGAAACTAAGTAACTTTTTTTAGTAACCTAATCCAAAGATTTCGAGATCAAATCCATGAATTTTGAACAAAATGTCTGATAGAGAAAATCCTAGATTCGTTATAATTTATCACAATATTTTGGAATTAGATTACTTTTTTTAACCTAATCCAAGGGTTTTAAAATCAAATCTCTGAATTCTGAACGATATGTTTGAATAAAGAAAATTTTAGAATAATTATACAATGATTCTGATATTTTGGGATTATAATTCATTACTCATTCAAGTTCAAATAATATAATTCAATTTAATATCGAATTTTTATCCAATATTCAAAAACTCTCGAACAAAAGGTTAAAAAAAATCGTATAAAAATTTTTGGATTTTGGAACTGCACAAATCTGACTTACATAATAAAAAACCAGACTACTCATAAAAATCCTATTTTTATATCGATATTTCATCCAAAATTCAAAAACTCAACTCGCAAACAAAAAATTTATTAAAAAAAATCGTATCAAAATTCTAGGATTTTGGAACTACACTCATTTAACTTACATAATGAAAAATAAGACTGTTCATACAAAACGAATGTTCATACAAATTTTACAAAATTGACTTACATAAATAAAAACTTCAAGCAACTTCTAAATCCCGGGATTACAACTCTCCACAACCCTCCCAAATCGAAAAATCCCGATTTCCATCATAAAAAAATCACCGACAAACACCGCACCGCCGACTCGGTCACAAACCGCCATAATAGCGCGTCCATTCCATGAATAATTCAGAGTCGACATGTGGCCTAATAGGCCGCGTCCCACCGCTTGGGCACCCCTGGCACGAAAGCGTAAATATTTCATGCGCGCTGCTTCGACGTTTCACTGCCGCCCCGCTAACGACGAATTCACGAACCGTTTATTCACCTCGCAGACGCTGGATGGATATTGGTGGTGAGGATGTGGTGGATGAATTTGTAATGCACTGCGGGATTTTGGCAGTCGGGACTTAACCTGGCCCAACTTGGAGTCGGTGGTTGTAGGTTGGAGTTTGGGATTCTGTGAGTTTTGATTGGGATGTTTGTGATTTGTGTGTTGAAGGTTTCGAACAGTCATCTGCAACGTGTGACCCGCGGGTCGCCGATTGACCCATTTGACAATTTCATATGACCCACTGGATTAATTATAATTTATTGTAAAGTGGGGGTAAGCGGAGTTCGAGAGAGGAGGTTGAAATACAAACGCCAAAGTCCGTGAAGATGTTTATTACAGAGACATGTTGCTCGGATGACGGTCGGCACTATAATGATCTAACAAACGAGTTGCGCTATATTTATAAACGTTCCTCGTTCGTGCGCGTACACAGTACGCCACGAACGATGCCGCGCGCCTCGCCCGAGTGACATCATCCGAGCTATACAAAAACTGTAGCAACGCTACATTATTATTTTCTCAATAAAATTAATAATATTATTCACTAGAAATTGTTTTAAAATATACATACTGACCTAGGGGCGGCTCAAATAGGGAGAAGAGTAGGCATTTGCCTAGAGCGCCAAAGTTAAAGAGGCGCTGTGCGCCACTCTCAAAAATAATTTTGGGGTTCGAATAATTTTGGGAAGTGTCGAATAATTTTGAAAAGTGTCGAATAATTTTTAAAAAGTGTCGATCTTCTTTTAGCGAAAAATTTTTGGAGCTCGAATAATTTTTAAATTCGAAAAATATGGGGGGGGGGCTGAAAATCAATCTGCCTAGAGCGCCATATACCCTCGAGCCGGTCCTGAACTGACCCAACTCTTCATAAGAGTTATATTTTGGTTGCTTTTGACCCACAGCCAAAATAGGTTGCCGAAGCCTGGTTTAGAATGTGATGGGAGTGTTGGATTGAAATTTGGTGATGGATGGATATGATTGTATGTGGTTGGTCTGTAATGATTTTTTCGGATTTTATGAATGAAATTGTGATAGTTTGAATGAAATTGTGATGTAGTGTGAAAAAATGTAAATGTTAGAATTCGCTGGTATAGTGTGAAATTTAATTCTAATTGTTGATGTTTTGTATAGTGAATTTGAAAATATTAGATAATGAATGATTTTAGTATTTGACTCTTTGGAAGTTAAATTCGAATTATTGTATAATGGATTTTTTGCAATATTTTTTTTGATGATACTATAATATTACAATTAATAAGTTTACAAATCCTTAGTCAAAGTTTCCCAGAATATTTCTCTTATTATCATATAAAATCTACTACAAAAAAATCTTCCAAATATTCTCAATCCATACATTTTCCTTTTTCACATACATAATTAAATACTAAACGATTTCAATTCAACAAAGCACAATCACACAATTGGCAAACGGAAACCCATTTACCTTAACATCACACACATCACTGAACTTCCCAAACCAAAACCGTTTCCTCGCACAACTGATTTCACCAAACGAAAAGTTCCAACACTTTTTCCAATATCCCAACAATAGACCGACCCACCGAAACAATGATTAATTATATCGAAACTTAAAACAATTAAGCGACCATGACTAGTGTATAACACCGTAATTAATTATACATTTAGTTCGGCATAAGTACAATTGCGGGCCAAAACTCGCCCGCCAATTCCCAATTTGCGTTCCCTTGTTAACGCGCTAACCGCCGGGTAAGCGAAAGGGTTTCGGACCCCTGCGGCAAAAAATACACCCCCCCCTTTTCGTATATATATTTTATATGATATATAATGCGGTTGTCTTTATATAACGGGCACCGCACTCGAGAAATCTCTCGAAAGTCAAACGAGGGATCGGATAATGGCCGGCAAAAAGCTTGAAGCGGGTCAAACCGGACGAAATTGAAATTAATTCGCGGCCAAGAATTGCGGGAATAAATTTTAAGTGTTCTGGTTTTTTATGGGTTTATTTTTTCAATTATTGTCATGTGCAGTCTTTCAATATTCAATTCTGAATGAAGAAATTTTCGTTTATTTTAAATTCTCATTTAGTATTAGGAAGTGACTGATTTTTTTAATATTATATTATATGTGCTGAGATTTTATTTATTTTATCTAATCATCATTCAATCTTTGTATTATAGTATTTTCTTGACATATGTCTATTCATATTATTTAGTATTTACAATTTTTCCATAGTATTATACTTCTCATTTCCATTCATCTGTCTTGTTTAGGGATTATAAAATTTCCGTTGTTTTGAATTACCAATATTACTGAAAAAATTATAATTTATTTAATATTTTTAACACTGAAGGTCAATTATCTGAAACACAAGTTTTTTTATTATGCCGGTAATACAGAAAGTCAATTTTTGCCCAAAACTCCGGTAATAGAATACCCAGTACTGTCTGGTATTCTATTAATGGTATTGAATACCTGGTATTTTAATACAATCTTTTTGTAGATCTACAATATTCATCATATTTTTTATTCATATATTAATGTGAGTCATTCAGTATCAATGGACGCGTTTTTTTTAAATATTTTAAAATTAAAACTGTGATAAAAGTGCCATGTCATATACTGATATGACCACAGACAAAATATTATTAAATATAAAAATAATTGAAAAATAAATTTCATATTTAAAAATCATATTCATTCTTACAAAATTATTTCTTTAATCCATCTACACATTCTTAAAACTTTCTACACATTCATCACAAAACCACAACAATTTTCCACCAAAAAATTCCCCCCAAATTTTTTCTTACATAATTAGACCAGTAAGAATAATGGCTCGGAACGAAATTATACGCGCGACAAATTGCGCTCGTTCACGGCCCTCCCCCTAACACCCTGCCCCTGGCCCGTCGACATTTTCGCTAAACGCATAAAACGAATGCGAATTTTCGCATTTGCATACAATTCTACAGTGGGGAGACCCGCCTTTTGTAATATAATGTAATGAAAATTGCGCCACGTATATTTCTGCATATTAGAATTGTTCCGCACGCGAAATTCCGTTTCGGCGAACCAATGTGTGCTATGTCGAAGCAAAGCGGGTAATGTTGAGATAATAGAAAATATATATATTACCGACCGTAAGTATTTGCTCACCCATATTTTTTTATGTCATAAATACAATGTATGAAGTTTGAAAAAGAAATGAATCGATTTGTATCAAAAATATAATATTTATCACGGAATTAGCCAATATATCACGGAATTAGACGTATCAGATTCAATCATTCGAGTATGTCACATAAAATTGGTAAAAAATTTACAACATTTAAATAATAGCTTGATGAAAAAGAAGGCTGAAGCTTTATAATTGTAAACTTTGTTTTAATTATTTTACATTAGAATACAAGATAATGACAAACAAGCGCTCGATATCACGAAAGTAGACAAATCTCCCCTATAATATATATTTTTATGTTATGATCTTTGATTAAAGCGTTTCGAATAATAATAATTAAAAAGTTTAATGTAAGTGAGTAAATGCTTGTGATCGTTAATTTTTATATTTAGAATATTGAAGAATTTGAGATGGTTTTGAAATAAAATCGACATTTTTTAAATCAAAAGTTTTTGTTGTACATATAAATTTTTCAGATGTTATTATAAAAGAGGAACGTTTATTTATATTTTTTTAATAAATTTCCTCTCGCGGTGACATAAAAAAGCTATATAACATAAAATTTATGATATGAAGGTTTCACTTCCGAAGTGCGAGAGTGCTATACAATGTTATTTTTTTTATATTTGCACTAAAATATTATATTATATTTCAGAATATCACTAAAACTTATGTGACTTTTCTAAGAAGATAAAAAAATTTATTCAATGTTTTTGAAAAAGGTAATGAATTATTAATAATAAAAAATATTATTACTCGAATTGATAAATATATGTATATATTGGGTTATTAAATACACTTAATTATTTCAAAATTTTGATTAATCTCGATGTGTTTTTTTTTGTAAGTATTTAAGATAAAAATTATGAAATAGTTACAATAATCATTTATAAAAGATAAAAAAAATATATCTCTACTTTCATGGAATAAAATAAAATAATTAATTAATTTTTAATATATATTAATATATTTTATTATAAAACCACAATAAACTCAATCAAAGTTACCAAATTAAATTCACAACATGTTTCGCACAAAAATGTAAACAAATTAGATCAGACGCGGGCCTGAGTACTTTTCGATGTTCTCAAACTTTTCTTAATTTAATTCGACATCCGAAAAACTTTGCGAAACAATTTAATTTGATTTTCAGAAACCCACTATGCATGCGAGTCGATTTTTTTCGTTATTCATACTATTATGTAACAAAAAGGAAAATTTTCATAATTTTTTCGCGCGCTTTTATGAATAATATACGAGTGAAACATCGATTCAATTAAAAGTTTCAAAAGCTCCACCGCATCGAATTTTCCAACTTGTATACGAGTCGTGTATTTAATATAATATTGTGCTCGTGGTTTAATTTTTTTTAAAAAATATGCGAGAAATTTTTTTTGGAAAAACTTTCGTATACAGACAAAATTTGATTGTACTTTTTGTTTGAATTCAAATTGAGCAATTACTGTCTTTTGAATTGGTCCATTTTATGGGTAAATGTAATAATTATTAATGATTTGAATAAATAGGTACATTTTTTTGTTTTGTCAGTAAATCAAAGAATATTATATCAAAATGTTCAATAAAAAAAAACACAATTTCATCCCTAAAGTAATCCCATCGAGAAAATCGAAGTACCTTTGAGTGCTTTCATTCCAAGAAGTGGGTCAAACAGATTCACACGATATTTTAACGAAAATCAATACTCTCCGGTCTATCATATAAACAAAACGATAAATAACACAAAAAATATACTTTACATTAAACAAAATCACCATTTAACAAATCCACATAACCCACCGATTTATGATCGGACCGAAATGAAGATGTCCCTTTGCAGATTATGGCCAAAAGGGTGCTCATAAGTCCATTCCGAGACATTTTACGGACCTCCGGTTAGGCACGTTAACACTGCCCGATTCCGGCCATAAACGGCACGCGGCGGTCAATAAAAAAATGACCAATGTGAAAAAACTATTGGCCCTCTACGACCAATTTACGGCCTAATTTATGCAATGTCTTGGCGCTGCCAAGTTGGCTGCCTGCGAGGATTATCGCTACTTGCATTTGGCAACAGAAATTCGGTTTTGAGCCGTATTACGATGTGCTTGGACGGCTTTGAAAAGTGTGGTTTAATCGAGTTAGTTTTATATTTTAAGTGTAATATTAAAGTCTTGTTGGTTTTGGCGGTAAATAGATTTAGAATTTTTTGTTTTGTGGTAATGTAGAAAGTTTATATAATCATATAAAATGATCTAATGATACATGGGTAAAAGGCGAACCGCGGGACAAATCCGGCCCGCAGCGATATTTACTTTAAAAAAATATTTTATCAAAATAACAATTTAAAATCATACGAAGGTAACGAAAATTTGATAATAAATAATTTAAATAAAAACAAGTTAGTGGGATATGAGAATTAAAAAACGATATCAAAATATTTTCGGAAATGAAACAGAAAATAAATAATTTTCCTGAACTAAAAAAAGAATTCTTGGAAAATGATTTTTGTTTTTCGTTCAATATTCTGAATCATTTGAATGAGAAAATTTTTTAATTATTAAGTAAAGAAATAATGGTATTTGAAACATGTATTCAATTTTATAATATTAGAGAATTTATGGCCAAATCATTCCTTTTTTTGAAAAACTTTGGAGAAAAATAGTTGATCATTTTCCCAGTATGCCAAAATGTTAGGAAAATTTCAGTACGAAAGATTTCCAAAATTATGATTTACTTATTTTAGAACTACAAAACATTTCAAATAAATTGAAAATGATCTATTACTGTTTAATATTATAGATATGTCTTTGGTCCAGGACGGCCCAAACATTTTTCAATCCGGCCCGCATCTGAAATAATTGTCCACCCCTGAACTAATATATAAAAAAATAAAAATTTCTAATTAAAACACTAAAAAAACTCAAACTCGACCCGAACCCGCATACAAGCCGCGCACATGTGTATGTTCATCGTCCGGGACGCGTCCATGGCCGTGTTGCGAGCTGTCGGGGGCGCGCGCACCTGGCTCTGTGACGTCACCGCGGGGGGCGGGGAGGGGCGCCCGCAGCGCCACCCGCCGGGAAGCCATAAAACTGGGGAAAGGTAATGGTCGGAGTAAACCTCCTCCCTCGGCCGCCGTTATTTCTCATACCACTCGATTGTGGCAGTGTTTCTGAATGTTTTTTTCTTTCGGAATGTCGATTGGTATCATTGGGCTTTTAAAATTATTGTTTTTCGGTTTTTTGGGCGATCAAATTGCCAAAATTTATGTTTTTTTCGGTGAAAATTATGGTCTTGAAATAAGTTTTCTACTTATTTTGAGAAAATTATTATTATTATGATTAGGGATGTCATTATCGGTAAGCCGGTTTATCGGTAAATGAACCAAATAACAGTTTGGCAAAAAATGGTTTTACGGTTTTTTCAGGTTTTCGTTATTTTCTCCCGTTTTTTTATTTAAAATTTACCGGTAATAAGTAAAAAAAAATACCGGTTTACCGGTAAATTAAAATTATGGTAAATCTGACATCTTTAATTAATTATTATGGCATTTTATTGCTTTTGGTAAATGTTTTTAAATTTTTTTTTCAATTATGCCGTACAGATTTATAGTTCCAAGTACTATATTATAGTATTATACAAGAACTTTAATACTATAGTATTATTATTTTTTTAATGTGTTCTAAAATAGAGAACATTATATGAATTAAAACTACTGCACTTATATGAACGATTTTAGCTACAAAAATAGTCGAAAAATAAATACATTCTATACTTATGTGTATTTAGTATTATATATACTATACTACTAAATTTTGGTATATATGTATGTATAATCAAATGAATAATAAATCGACATTGATTTCAACGACCATTCGTCGTTAGGAGTCGTTAATAACAGCGACAATAATTGATTGTTCTTAAGCGACATCTTTAGTTACTTTCAGCTACGATTTGTTTCTGTAGTAACAATGAATCAGTAATATAAATTCTCTAATATGAATAGCAAATCTGTCGCTGAAAATCCGCTCATACGAATACAACCTTATCAATCCTACAATACAAATAATTTCAAACCCAATCAATACAAAACGAAAAAAACTTTCCACAACCACCATTTGAGAAACACTCATTTACTGTTTGCCTTGTAGCATTTTCAGAGAAACACTCCCTCCCATTTCTTCCCCTCCCCATTGTTTCCCCTCTCCCTTGCTTTTAGTAGTCTGGCGTATAGAGCACGCGAGCGTTTATTTTGTTATTAATAAACGATTCGATGAACGCGATACGTTGAACTAGACGAAAATTTACATTTCGACAAAACAATTTTAAGGTCAAAGTGTAAAATTCGCGTAATTCCTCCATCGAAATCGTAGCCGTTCAAATTTTAGGGTCGATAAGTTATCAGGTGATGAAAGGCGGAAAATTTGCCGTCTCACGTATAAGAAATTAATCGCTTTTCTTAAGGCTTGATATTTTTTCGTGTGTAACGATAAAAAATGATGTAGCTTCTCCACTTATTGTGTGTATGACATCACGCAACACCCGCGTCTTTGTCATTTTTGGTTGTTACGTGTCTGGAAAAATGTTGAGATAAGAAAATATATCAGAATTTTTTATACAATTGATAATTTTTTATATACATATTATACGTTTTTTTTAAAGATCTTGGTATTCAATTTAATATTTTTTTTTAATTTGAGTGCAATTGACAGGTTAATATTATATAATTAAATTGAATCAATATACGAGTATGTTATAGATGGCTATAATAATTTGCTACATACGAGTATCGTATATGATATTGTATGATTGTTTAATTATATATTAAAAAAAACGATCGTAGACGTTAGTTAAGCCACAAACTATACGTTCAGTAAACGATTAAAACTAAACCTATAATATTGATCTAATATATTTTTTATTTAGAAAGAATATTTTAAAAATTCAAGCTCTTTGAAAGTGAATCGCCCTATTATATGAAAAAAGGGAGGTGATTAATTGCATTTTAGTTTTAATCATATTCACTTTGATAAAAATAATTTGCACTCATAAAAATTACGCATTTTGATTTTAATACTTTGCACTACAAAATGTAATACTTTGCACTTTATAACCCCCCTCCCCTCCAAGTATTAAAGTTATTAAGTGTTAAATTTTAAAGTGCAAACTATTAAAATCATAATTCATTCAAATATTTTCGAAAAAAATTGAATATTCAATAAGACAATTTTGATTTCACAATGAATTTCATCAGTTTATTTTACCATTTACTTTAAGATGAATATTTCTAAAATTTATCCTAACTTCTCTCACATTTTTTTCAATACCATCTATTCATCAACTTCCCTTATTACCCACAACATTTATTACTCCTTACACAGCACACAATAATAAAAATCCCCAACACCCACCACAAACTCCACTCCCAACCGAACTCCAACAACCAAACACCATAAAAATTATCTCCAATTTAAATACCGACCCTCTCAACACCGCCATACAATACACCCTCGACCCAACACAAATCACACATTCAAATTCGGCCCGGCGAATTTTCTTTAGGACCATCCCTTACGTGTGTGTTTAGGACGACACAAATACGCCATTCGTGTTTGCTCCGAGTCGATCAGCAGACCGATTTCTGTTTGCTTACGCGTTTAAGCACAACGAAGCTTCGAGTTTATTGCGATAATTCTTTGTTCAATTAAAATCGGCGCTTCTGCACGAGTCGGGGATCAAAGCGTTCCGAATTGGGAGATAACTCGACGGGAAGATGTGCTGTGTCTCCGGGAAACTGGTGGTTAAGATGGATGTGTGTCTAATTGGTGTTGTGTGGATGTGTGGATGGGCTTTGCGATGGATGGGTGTTGCGATATTGTGATGTTTGTGGTTGGTTATTAATTGGGATTGAAGTAATGTTTGTGTGATAAAGAACGAAGCTTTTGAGATTTTTTTTATATGATAAGAAAGAAGGAGGTAATATTGTTTTTTAGTATTGCTTAAAGCCTTTCCAGTTGTATACAAGATTAACATAATAATATTGAAAGAGTTTAAATACCTATGTATATAATTTTTAGGCAGTTTCTAATTACTGACATGAAAATTTCAATGAAATACTATCAAAAGTTCAAGAATTGTTTTTTACGTAAGAGAGTTGAAATATTAAATATAATAATTTTTGATCAAAGATATATAGTCACATTTATCTACTAACCTCCTTCCCCTTTTTCTTTCCTATGTACATCCGATCACTTCAGTTATTGTTTCAGTTTCAGTTGTTGCTATGAGCAAAGTGGTAACCACCTCAAGGTGCTCCATGGGTGTCGAAAAATATCCGCCAATATTATCAACACCGAATAAAAACAGGACCCGAAAAAAATCTACTAACTTTACAATTTTTCGCTTAACTTCAACAATTCAGCTATCATATACGATGTTCATTAGTTAAATGTTTAATTAAATATGCTTACAAGTTCATACATTTTTTAATTTATGAAACCCGACTTTAGATTAAGTTTTATTGAATTCATCTATTATCACTGATCATCGAAGTTAAGCGACACGTGGCTCGATCAATAGTTTGATATATTCCTGTGCCATTAATCTAAGACTATTTGAAAAGAGATTATAATCAGGAAATGCAATTTCGAGATTCTAGACGAAAATTTAATTCTAAATTCCCTGGATTAATCATATCAGAACCTTGATAGTATTATTACATTCCATGAATCATCTTTACAACTAATCTGAAGATTTATAAATCAAACTTTCGTTTGAGATCTTGAAATTTGAATCCGAAAATTTATGAATTTACTATAAACATATATAGAAAAAGCCTATTCTGCATTTGGTATTTACATTAATTACAAATGATAATCATGGATGATAATAAAAGTTAATGGTCGTAAAAAAATACTGTTATTACACCACTGTTGTTTATCACAGTGACATTTTATGTACGACGTTACGAACTTTGCGGTTGTAGTTCAAAGCACTGCATGCAGCCGTAATAAATCATGATAAATTTGGATAGCTGTTGTAACATTTATATTTTATCGGTTACGTCCACGACATTTATGTATGGTGGAGATGCGAAAGGTGATACCGATTTTTCGCCATCGGGGAAAATTTCAACGAAAATAGCGTTTAAGAAAAGTTCTTCACGAATCGTTAGTTAATCTCGTCGAGAAAGGCGGAAAAATATAAGATAAAAAAAGTCACCTCCACACTTAGCTCATTAACTTCAGACGTGGTCCCTTTTTTCAGTATACCTTTTTTTCAGAAGCTTTTCAGAAACGAATTAGTGGAGCGAGATGTACTATTTAAAGACTCTTTCATAGCTCATAAAAATATGTTGAGAAACACAAAAACTGCTGAAACAACGTCTTAATGTGTACAGAGATTTATTTGAAAAATAATACTGAGCACAATATAATTGTCGAAATTAAATTTGATCAATAAATAACCTCGATTTGAACGCGATAATTTACATTAACTTTTTAGCGATGTTTCGCAACAATTCGGATCGACAATAAATTTCAGCGTTGAGCAGAGATAACGAATATGAAACGGTTCCAGGAACGATAACACAACTTTGCAATAACTGCTGAAATTTCGCGTGTAAACAATTAATTTTCCGAAACGGCTGTTCCGGAAAAGCGTTCAACAATCAAACTAGACTTTTACAAGTTCCTCCATTTATATTTTGTAAGAGAAATCGATACGATTCGGAGCGGTTAATTGGGTTTGTGAATTTGTGTGTTTTGTATAAATATTTTGATATGGTATGATGTTTGTTTTGTGTAAATTTAGTGTTTGTAAACAAATAAATAATGCATTGGATTTGTGCGATATGTAAGCAACGTAAACACGATATATTATATTTTATCGGAATAAAAACATATTATTGTATAGTACAAAGAATTTGTTTGATCGTAAAAATAATAAAAGTTTTTTAATTATTTTTGAAAATAACGATGTAGTAAATTTAAAAAGTCTTGTTTTTTGGAATATTTTGTTATCGTGCAAAAAGCTTTATTTTTTAAATATAAAAAGGAATTTTGTGATTTTTTTGTATTACATTATATATATCATAGAGAAATTGTATTATCAGTAAAAGTATATTTAACTGATCATAAAAATGGTTAGGTTGAGTTAGGTTATTTTTTTTTATTAAAAGAAAGGTTTTTTTATAAATAGAAGTCAGATAAAGTATATTTTTACGAGGGAATTTTTATTATTGTGCAGATTTTCTAAAGTAAAAATATACTTTTACAGATAATACAATTTCAATATAACATATTTATATTCATTATATAAAAATTTTGAAGATGATAAAAATTTAATATTATACATTAAAACTAAACGATGATTTGTAGGTTTCACTTCCAATATACAAGGGTGATACCTACTTCCTTTTGATCATATAAAACAACAATGTTTATTATATGTATTATAATTTAATCTCTCGAATAATATTTTTTATCAAAAAATAAAATCTTCGGTATCAAAAAAATAAATGAAAATTTACCACAGAAAAAAATTGCCGATTTCCCCCGAAACAATATAAACCGTATACATTTCCCGTATTACTCATTTCCTCGTCCTTGATCAAACACAATTACCATAAAAATAATAACGCATTATTACATGATATATTTATCGATTCCTCCAAACGATATTTACGACCGTGAAAAAAGCAAAGAAAAAGCTGAACACGCGCGACAACAAAACTATCGAGACGAAAGGACATCCCGACAATAACAAAGGTCGCAAATACCCTCTAAAAATATACATTTTATTATTCGGAACACACCCACGTATACAGCGTGTCCCGAAAAGTGAATCCGGGTCAGCGGATCGATGGAATCGACGCGGAAAATCGCTGATTCGGAATAATGCGCGTAATAAAGAATTTCACGTGCGCCGGCCAGTTTTCCGACCAGTTTTCCGGCCGGGGAGCGGGAAAAGTGCGATTTTTCCGGGAAAATTCCGCATGTCGGGGTGCGGGCTGCGACAAAAACGCTTTGTTGGAAACGGTCGAGGTGGAATAGTGTGGGATGGATGGAAAAAAATGTTCGCCTTTGTCGTCATGTGAAACCGTATTAGTATAACGAGTTATGATGTAATGTGGGGAAGGCTTTCGTTTTATTTTCGTTTGTTCTACGTGGCTGGGAAGTGTGATTGATTTATCGTGTTGTTGTGAATCAGGATGTTATTTTTCGTTTTTTTTTTTGTTGAAAAATATTTTCATTTTGTATCAATTGATCAATTGAAAAATTTTTGGGGACTTGATTTGTTAGACGAAGGTTTTGAATATTAATATAAAATCTATATTTTACTAAAAAAAAATTTTTTAATTGGTCAGTAATTGATTCATATTTTTTTCAGTAACTGATTCATATTTTGATTAGTACCCGATCCTCTTTTTACACGGGGGATACGTTCCAGAGACTACCGTGTAAAAAAAATGTATGGTGACCATACAAAAGTTGGAGATAGATTCCATCACTATATTTGGATAGAACTTCCATCCAAATGTACTTTATAAAAAATGTGCAATGTGAAAAATTTTCGCCGTGAAAAATCATTAAAAAACATCGAAATTTTTTATTTAAAAACTATAATTACATACATACATATAATTATTATATATCAGTATACTGCCCTGCAACGAATCTTACCATTGTGACATAATAATACATATTTGTATTATGTTTATACCGTGTCAAAGTGAAAAATCCGTGTAAAAAAGTAATCGGTTCATTTTCCTTGAACCGTGTTATTTCGGAACTGTGTAAAAAGAGGATTTGATGTATATTAACTTGTAAATTTATTATATTGTGTATTGAATTGATCTATTAGTTTTATAAAGAGTTAGTATTATAGTTGCATTGCAGTCAATTATATGTATGGAGTCAGTTATTAAATTAAACGGTCAGTAAGTAAAGTATTATAAAACCCGTAAATTTCAAATTAAATATTCAGTGATATGAAGTAATGGTTATTTCTATTTTGATAATTAATAATTCTATTTATCTATCAATACTGTAAAAAAATAACATATTTATAATTTTTAAATGACCATTTATTATTTTCAACCGAAACATTCTAAAAATAATTACTAACCATTCATGGTTTTAATTACTGATCAAATAGTTCCCAATTTTCAATTTAATCAACCTGAAATATTTTCTTTACACCTAAAACAACTGTAAGATGAAACTCGAGCAGGTAAATTTAAGCATACGAGAAGCAAACATTTGCGTTAATTTAAACTGGGTTATGGCGCGAACGGGATAACTTTTGACCCAATTTCAAAACGGAGAACGGCGATTCAATATTTGAGAGGGTGCGGTTGAATTTTCGAGGACTCGAACGTACACGCAAGCGCATTTCAAGTGGCATCCCGGAAAAATCTCGAATATATTATTTAGGGGAAAGTTGGAAAATTCTGATTTTGCATAAGGAAATTCCGTCGATGATATAAGAGGATAAGACGAAATATCTTTCAGTGAACGCAAAGAAAATTTGAATGATTTTTTCAGTTGCATATGTTCAAATTTCAATATATACGAGTATTTAGAAAAAAATTATACTTTTCCGAATTTTCGTATTCGAATGTGATGAAAAATTATTTTTAGAAATTTTTATCACTGAAATATAAATGCGACATGACTCACTCATTTATAAATTATTTAGTAAACGCCATGTGATATTTTTCATCGTTTTTTTTTATTTTTTATTTACAGCTATGCCTCATGACCTTCATGGATTTAAAAATAAAAATATTTTTCTGTAACATTTATTCATATAAATAAAATATTTATACAATAAAAATTTTAAATTAATTAAAGTACAATTTTACAAATGGCATTACATAGAGAATATAATATTTTAATTTTATATGCAAAAAAATTGCATAGAAAACTCCGGGAAAACCATTACAAAAACACCCTTACATTTTGTTATATTTCCACAAAGATCGGAGAGGGGCTTATTAAAAACAAATATTCGCATCTCATGTCCCGTTTTCCACGAAACGTGTTGAAAAAAATATGACAAAAGCCTTTTTATGCCTCCGGGGTCGGGATTGTTTATGAGCGCGAATTTGTTCGCATCAACGTGCGACGGGCTCGCATTTGTATACCGAAAATGTATATTTTTTTCATACGTGCGTGAAACTAGATGGTTTTACATATATAATGTGTACGGAAGAACTTCGTTTGCGAGACTTTGTTAGCTCGAGATTTTTTGCGGTTTAAATCGAACGTTTTGCCGCTGAAATATGTCGGCGTTTTTGCGCTGTTCTAAAGTTATATTTCATAGAAAACACTTTTGTTTTATTACATGAATAATAATATAATAAATTTATATTCTAAGATTCTATTGAACTGTCGGTACTCGTAATAAGCAGTAGTCTTAGTACAATAGCGTGAACTGAAGCGATTAAATTTGCACAATGACTTCACTCCAACAAAAGCCAATCCTTATCCGTATTTAGAGCCTCAAGAAAAAATAGATTGTTAGGTCAGGTAAAGCAATCAATATGACGTACACCCACCCTGTCTTCAAGCCGGGGATAAAGGAAAATTCATGTATATTACGGAATATGTACGTGTACGTGTCGACGAATAAAAAATCAATACGACCTAGCATGTAGTACACTGGTAGTAAGAGAGCCGGCGCTTTCCACACAACCTGTTGTCGTTTTGTTATTGTTATGGGTCGTTTTCGACCCGCCCACTCGGCCCACCCACACACCATGGTGACCTCGACTCCTTCTGATGGAAAAACCTATGAATTATTCCGGCCGAAGTCGGAAAAGCGCCGGAAAAGCGCCGCGTCATCGTCGCAGTGCCGCAACAATGCGCCGCTTTTGACGACATGGTGTGCATGGTATATTTTTTATGGGGTTAGTAATGAATTTCAGTAAAGAAAATCGTTGGGAAATTTTGTCATTTTCATTTTGTGTCGACCGTTTTTGGTTCAAAACGGTTAATCTGAATGACAAAAGCGAGCTACGTTAAGGGTGCTGAAAGCGTGGCAGAAAATGGCGCAAATTTTCAGTGACAGATTAGGTTCAACGTATTCAGTTCTGTACCGTAATAAATTAAATTCTGTATATAAAATACATTTGAAACCTTAAAAAATATAATCTATTACAATTTTCAAACTCATTATTTATTCTTCATCTATACTTCTGTTTTTTTAAAAAAAAAAAAAAATATATATATATATATATTTAACTACCAATCTTTCTCTTTAACCAATCTCTCAATGATCCAATATCTAAATTATCAAGAAGCCTAATAATTTCATCGATTTTCCTTAGTGAACTTGCGGCATTGTTCGAAAAAGCGAGTTAATTGAACACACCGGCGCCCGCAACTCTAATAATTTGGGTCACGCATCCCCCATTGTCCGTCAGAGTTGGTTCTCCCAAAGGGAATCGCTTCATAAACCGGAGGCCCATCCTCGAAAAGCCCTTTGTCGGTGGATGTTTTCATCCAGGGGTGTACCGAAGTAATTTCGGCACCGAGACGTCGGAAGACGCCAGATTTATCTTATCCCTTTGTATGCAACGGAGCCTTTATTACTCAATCTGTCCCGATGGGTCAAAATTAATAATAATTTTCTATGCGAAATTTCGTTTCGCTAATTCAAGGTTGTGTATTTCTGAAACTTGAATAATTTCGTAATGAATTCGACGTGAATTTGGGGCTTTCAGGCCAAGTTTCACACATCAACTGAATCCTCTGAAACTACATCCCTGCTTTAACCCATAGGCCCCCCTGAGGGACTCTCGCCTTCGTCTCTATTAAATGGAAATTTAGAGCCTCCCGCCGAGCAAACTCATACATCCCGTATATACAACCTAACGTATATATATATCCATGTTTAATTTAGTGATACATATTACATAGTCACTTCTACACTTTCCACAGCTGAAATATCCGACGCGGAGCAAATTCCGTTTTAATTCTATAAAAAATTTAATTCGTTTATGAAAAAAAAAACGTTTTGTCGCATTGCAGTTCTTTCGTCCGATTGGTCGATTATCGTTCAAGGTCACTTTCGGACCAATCAGCGACGATCTTGTATTATAAAAAGTTGAAATTTCATAATTTTTAATGTGTCGTATCATTTTTTGTATGTGTACGTTGAAATATATAAATTTCTGAGAAGTGCGATTCAATTTGTTACAGTTATATACATTTTATATATCAACTCGATGTAAATTAAATAATGAAAACGTCCTTTGAAGTGAGCGACGCGTACTACTGAGGACGTCGATTTAATTTGGCGCAAAAGGACCGATCGTTTTCGTTCACGCTTATTTTTTCGTTTTATTTGAGCACACTTTGATCGAGACAATTTTTTCGCGATCGATTATTATCTTCCAAAGTATATGCGCATTTTTATTCGAGATAAATTTCAACAGTATCGTGGTTATCGTTTACAGTCCATATAAAACTCACTAGAGACTAGTAGACGAGGCTTTTCAAGATACCATCGGAAGTTTCGAACATTTTCCTTTGTTGTATAGTTTCGCTTTAAAAGAAAACTCACACGGGCAACTTTTCGGTATTAAAAGTTGTTCGCATATAGATGACATGCCGATAATCTCAGCAATAATAATAATAATATAATAATAATAATAATAATAATTATTATTATTATTATTATTATTATTTTATTTTGAATCAATGATTATACATATATTTGAAAAACTTCAGTGACATTTTCCAGAAACGATTTGTCGCTGGATTAATGATAGATAGTTAGTGATTGTATAATTTATAATTGTCGATAGAGAGCGACAAATTTGTCGCTGAAAAGCCGTTCAAGTGAATTTTATCTTAAAAAATTGGAAAGTTAAACACTTTATTTTTCAAGTAATCTCAAATCAACAATGCATAATCATGTTCATACTCGTATGTTACGCAACTGTTTTATGATCGCATTTTCCATGAAAAACGTACAAACTGTTGTGTTTTTGTGAAATTTAACGTCATCTGTTAGTGTTTTTAAAAAAATAATGTTTAAAGTCATTTGTCGAATATGACAGTTAATTTATCTTATGATATACCTATGGAAGGTTGAAAATTCTTGCATTACTGACACCAGAGTGTTGCAATGTGGTTAAAAAGGACGTTGAGAAACACAAATGAAGGTTTTGGCTTTGTATATCATAAAAAAGCTCATTTTAGAAAATGAGAGTTGGGGAAGTTGGCAGTTGAAAATATATTTTTGATACGAATGTCAAATTTTTTCAAAATTTTTTTTCATTTTTCACGAAAAACGCGATTAAAAAACATTACGTAACACACATACAAATCGTTCTACTACAACGAAATCACACAATCAATTCAATCCACCGTTCAAAAAATTTCACGAAACGCATAAAAAACCTACACACAAACAGAAAAACCATCTCATCAACATCTCCAACAATAAAAAAAATCGTAATAATCTTAACGACCATCTTTCATCAACGTTCCGGACTTGTTAAAGCCTCGCTTTTTACATGGCGCACTTAACGAGGCCGTTCGAAGCTCGCTAAAAGGTCATCTGCACATCTGCGGCCCTTTATTAGTTCGGCTTTTCGGACCCACGAGGACGTGTACGAATTAACAATGGACTTTTCAGACGAAGGAGGAGGCCCTGGACCTCCTCGGAGGCGCCTCGGTATAATAATTGGCACCAGTCGGGCTGGCGCCTATCTAAACTTAAACTAACTTTCGTACACAAGGCTCTATTCTATAAACGGACTCGTGTTATTGATCCTTTGCGACGCAAAAAAGTGTATTAAGTACGAAGTCTCGCTTCTCGGAAGAACGGTCGTATAATTCGATATTAATCTTGTCCGGGTTTGTTTTATTTGTTGGCTTAATAAGTCGGGAATTGATTCGGTGAAGGTTGTTTGTTTGATTGTGTTGTGTTTTGCGTGAATGCGAAAATGGAAATTTTTATTTGCATGTTGGGCTTTGAGCGCATAAAGCTGAAATTTATTGCAGGTCGTCATTCGTTTTCGATCGCATATTGCATAATTTTTACGAGCATAACCTTCGCCGTATATTTCTTACTATACAAACGAAATTAGCAACATTCGAATGCGGACCGTCACGCGAATTTCCCCAAGACGGGAAAGCGTCAAAGCGCATAAAATTTTCCAACCGACATATTATGGATATAGAACCCTCAAGAAATATTGCACGATTACTCGAAAATCTATACTATTTCTGAAATCATAATAAAAACTACCTTTCTTATATCGTAATTATATTAAGAACTCACAAATTCATATTATTATTATTTTTTGGGGGATATGCAAAGGTATTTTGGTTTTAATACTTTGCACTTTAGGTCCCTCCCTTCCCTCCTTCAAGTTTTCATATGTTTTACCATTTTTGAATTTATATTTTCTTTTGTCTGTGATGATGGTGTATAAAAAAAAAAAGATTTTCTTAAAAAATGTTTTATTTAGACTTTTCCCACTGATATGCATTTGTCCAACTTAGCAAATTTTATAATGCAAAGTATTAAATTTTAAAGAGCAAAATATTAAATTATATAGTGCAAAGTATGAAATTTTAAATTTTAACTATTAAAACAAAAGTGCTTAATTGTTATGGGTAAAAATTATTTTTATCAAAGCGAATATGATCAAAATTAAAGTGCAATTAATTATCTCCCATATTTTTTCAAACAAATTTTGGCCCACACCGTACAAACTATTATGCGAAAAACGATTCGAATCGCGAAACATTCGTGCCACGTCCGACCCGATTCGTTATGGCCAAATGCGAAAAACGTCGTTCCCGCGAAAACGCGCATTTAAATAACAACCAATACGCGAATCGCGAAAAGGCAACCATCTTCGGCCGAAATCGGCCCCGCTCTCCGGCCATACGCCGCGCGATAACGCTGTTCATTATACGGCCCCGTTATGGTAATGCGGCGGTCGTTATATGTATATCTTTTTTTGTTCGCGGCGGCCATTTTTTACATTATTATATTTTTTAACTCGATGTAGCGGCGAGTGTATTAAATTCAGCGGCGGCTCCTTTGTCCCGCGCCCGAGACAAGATTTTCACGGTTTTTCCGTTTTCTTTTCAGGCTTTTCGGGGTGTGGGGGTTGTTCGGAGTTGTTCCAGTGTTGCCTCATATTAAACGTGGCCGAACTTTTGCAATAACTCGAGCGGTTTTTTTTTTCGTATTTTCAGGCATAGCAACATCGTCTTGAGGGTAAAAAAATAATAAGTTCCTTTGTTTGAGCGGAGTTATTTTAGTGTTACGTTATGTAAATGTTTATTATGTTTTTCATGTAATTTCGTAATAAATCATGATATAAATTTATGTTTTTTTTTGTGTTGAATATTATGCATATTTTGTCCAATGAGAATGAATTAAAGTTCGATAATAGATTTAAAGATATATTTGAACTATGAGAGATTCTTATTATAAAAAAATATATTTTTTATCTGAAAATATTTCTGAATTCTCGCACGAATGAAAGATAAAATAAGCAATTTTAAATAAATATTTCCAATACAAAAAATATTAATATTTTAAATTTGACACTTTTATGTATTCAGTAAAACACAATATGTACCATTAATAATTATTTTTTTCAATTTTAACCTTGAGTGTCTAATATTTTAAAGACGAAAAACTTAAATAGTAACATTTACATATAAAAACAATTAATTTAATTTTTTTATCATATAAAACTGACTTTATTATTATGATGGAAAAAAATTAGAAAATATTCAAAGGGTGAAACTCTATGGTGAGCGTACTTTATAATTAAGAAAAGGTTATAACATATGTGTAGTATATTTATATTTTATACTCTGGCTCTCGAGTTACGCTTACGCTTACGCTCACCATGGATCTCACCCTACTTTATATATCATTTCAAAAACTTCTTCACGGTTTATTTTATAGATTAACAATTCAGTTTACGACTACTAAAAATATTTAACAATATTCTAACATGACATCATAAAACATTACAAAACTCCAACTCAAAAATACATCATAGACTTTTCCACGGAAATTAATAAATTTCGAAACACATCCATTATCATATTTCAGCATCGATCCGCAATAAAACAATACACGAAAAGAATATCGACGTCCTCTGCAAATACGACATAATATTTCCTTAGCACGACACGTTCTCGGCCATATCCGAGAACAACAAAAAAGAAAATAGTCGGAAAAACCCCATCGGATCGACAAAACACTTTTTTCACCATTACCGACCCCACACCGTCGGTTCACGCCCCGACGACGCTCCATAATAATTTTCCCGCTTTTTTCTCTTCAGCTGAAAAAAACGGAAAATCTTTTCATGTCGCGTGTGGTTCTCGAATTTGCGACTATTTTTTTGTAGACGTCTCGATCGGTCGTTGTCAAACTGTTGATGTGATTTATGGTTTTTTTTCGTTGATGGGTCTATGTTTTGATAATGTGACTTTATTAGTTGATTATATGTTTGTTGTTTAAAATGTTTTGTGATGGGATTTGAGGTTGATAAATAGTAAGTTTGTGAGTTCATCTTTGAAGTTGAAATAATAAATGTTTTTCGGTAAATCTTAACAATAATAAATGGTTTGCGGTATTAAAGGTTTTCAACTTTGTTAAAGTTTTGTATAAAGTTTGTAAGTACCAAATAAAACAATACTTAGTTTACTCAGATATTTATATTTTATTTTTTTAATTATGGTTTTAATCAATAGATGGCACTAATAACAAAACATATGCGAACATCTTTTCCATTTTATAAAAAAAAATCAAATACATAATCAAAACAACATAACTCCAGAAAATTTCCATCAAAAAATAGTTCAGCGATGAAAACTGTAGTCAAACCTATTTTCCACCATTTTCAACCGCTTTTTTCATCCCTCATGCTATCATCACATCCATTTCGCGATTGTGTTTGACAAATCGTTTCGCGTCGGCGCTTTGACAAATTAATTGTGGTGGTGCTGATGGGGCAAATTGCGCCATTTTTATTTTCGTTTTTTCCGGACATGGGACGCGTAGGAAATTAAAGGTCTTTTGCGTGTATTTTGTGCTTTTTTCGTTTTTCAGCCGGCCAAGGAAACGATAATGGTTTATTTTCATGTCGGCGGAATTTCGACGTAATTACCGATTTTTATGCTCGCTTAATTTCTACAGCTTTATCTCTTTATTGTTGGAAGTTTTTTTTTTAATAAATATGGAAAATTCGTAAACAACCTCAAATTGAAGGCCGTTTTTGAATGTGGGTATTGTATGTGGTTTTAATTAAGATTTTATGGTTTGAAAAAATAATATAGAATGTAGGGTAAATATTGGAAATTTTACAATAAATTATTTCATCTATTCATTGTCACTAGTGACACTTCAAATATCACTTAACTTTTGAAAAAACCAGCAATTGATTTTGTTTCAAAATTTTATATAAAATATCTATCCAAAAAAATATTTTTCCAAAAAACAAGAAATTAAAAATAATTTTGAACCAACACTTCATGATCACATTCATTTAATGACCACATCATACATCACTTAACATATACGATCAATAAAATCAAAACATTCCACATAACCAAACCATCAACACTTTCAATACAACCCACCTCAACGTAACCAACAGGACCAATTTTGAAAGCAGCAATTTTCCCGCCAATTAAATCCGAATCTCCACTAAACACACAGAATAAATAAAAAGCAATCAAAAAAGAAAAATGTCCGGGACACGGTTAAGCGTCGCGCAAAATCAACAGGCGCAAGATCAAAGCTCCCGCTAAATCCCGATAATTCAGAAACTTCCATATTAATTACCCGACCCGGCTTCCCCTCCCCCGAAAGGGGATGAAATGAGGGGGGGGGGGTCGAAGATGACCCCCTTGTCCACCTCTTCATCTCATCTCGCCATCCTTTAAGGTTGCCCCGCCAACAAAGAAGTGGATCCTTGCTGGCGATGAAACGTTTTATCTCCGGCGAAACGGGAAAGGTCATAGGAGTGTATCCTGGATTTTCTAGAATTTGGGATTTTTTTTAATATATTATGATAAAGAACTAGAAATAAATTTTACAAATTTAATCCTTATTCTATGTTCAATTTTTTTTTTGTTTATTTAATCCTGAACTAATCTGAAATTTTAACATATAAAATAAGTAATAATTATAATATAAATGAATAAAAATATTTCAGACACATTTTTATATATAATATATCACAGTCCATGTATATTATATTATATTAGTCCATGTATATTTGACCCAAATTGCTGAAAAATCTAACCCAACCAAAAATAATCTAAACTAACTCTCAACAATGTATTTATGACTGATCCAAATATACATGGACTGAAATCAGTCCAAGTGTATTTACATTTGAAAAATAACATACAATAACATTTTTCCCCTACAGCAATTTTCAGTTTTAAACCCTCTTCGGATACACCCCTGCAGGAGGAAAATATTATTTTGCCGTCGTTAAATGCCAAAGGATTCTTTGAGAGGTTTCGCTTTTATTTTCGCCAGGCCCAGTCCCTAGGGACTCGTAATTTGTCTTTCCATCGGGACTCTTGCGTTTCATGCCCGACTTCGATAATTTCCAAAACGCAATATTTTCCCGCTTTTCGCGGTCCGTTTGCTCGAACAACTCCGTTTCGTTTGTTTGCAATAACCGTTTGGTTATATTTTTGCAAGTCCGGTTTATGTGCTTGGATGTTCCGGAATTGAATTGTTATGGGTGTTGTGGTGTAAAAATAAACTGGTTTTATTTTTAGGGAAATTTCGGTGTGCAAGTGAAAATAATGTTTGGAAAAAACGAATGTCTGAAAATTGTTCTTGTGGAAGTTTTTGCGAATGTAGTTTGTTTCAAGGTTGAATGTTTTCAAAGTTCTTAGTTAGGCTTTTTGTTTGTGAAATTCTGCTCTGTTTACTTTTTATGCTTTGCAAATTACTATGATTTTCGTATTTGGTTTGTATAAACGATGAATTTAAGTTTGAATGATCCTAAATGTTTGTTTAGTAAGAAAGGACGCATAGTCATAGAATAATATTTTATACCACATACACTGACACCATATTTCAACATTTTCAATTCACATTCAACTGAATAGACAAACATTTGTATGAAAATCCAACAATCACCAACCACTGCACAAAAAACGATTTCAATACTCAACTCATACAAAACTAGACACTAAACATTCAACACCCACAACGCAACTTCAGCACCCCAACATCGAACCACAACCAAAAACCACGCACCAAAACAACTTTAACCCAAAACCAACCCAACAACCCCACCCACAAGACCCCCCACCGCAGATAGACACACGTGTATTTTTATTAAGAGCACACGTGTCGCGTGTTAGCACCGCCCGCTTCTGATTGGCTTCAATCGATTCGAATTCCGCATTGGCGTCGCTCGCATTATACGCGCCGCGGTCGCTGACTGCGACTACGCCCCCCCCGAGGGGCTGCGCCCCTGGCCCCCCTCCCCTCCGCCCCCTCCCCCTCTGGCCCCTCGGAGGGGCTGAGCCCCAGCCCCGGAGCATCTTCCAGGCTGCGAGGTCGAGGAGTCAGCGGGTGACGTCTCCGGCTCTATCAATATTGGCTCTATTGTTTTTTTCGTGGTTTTTTGTTTTAATTTAGGGTATGACTCCATGGTTGGCGTGAGTATATTAATTAATATTATTATGTTCATGTGAGTATGAAGAGTGAGGTTATAATGGTATCGTCGCGCTCACTATGTAGTCTCACTCTGATTGTGAGGGTTGTTTGGTTGAATTTTAAATTTTTCTATTGAATGAAAGGTTTGTGTGGAGTAATTTTTTATTATTTTTGAGGGTGGGAAATGAATGAATAAATTTTCGTTTTTAATGAAAACGGTTTCTCTTGGGAATGGAATAAATCGAATTGGATGGAATGGCGTCAGTTATTTATTTTTTTGTTTGAAGAAATATGGGAATTTAATGGTGAAAAATTGGATGGATGTTTAGAAGAATTTTCATCGAAAGTAGTAATTTATTTTTGTTTGAACAATTTCATTGAATTAATATTATCGAAATCGATTAAATTAAATAGACAAATGTTATCTTATGTAATATATTTAAAATATACATTTTTTTAATATTTTGTGTTATAACAATAATACATACAATCCTATTTATTAGACTGAATAGCGATTTTCAAACAAAAAACTGTAAAATCAAATGTTTTCATAAAAAAATTATAAAACAGTAAGAATTACCACATATCAATATTCTTTTTTCAATTTTCAAAACTATCGAACGCTTCAATCGTTAAGCTACATCTAATACCATGTTCAGTAAACGGACATTACTCTGAACAACTACTTAAGACCATCCACCAAAGAATCCTTACATAAAAACTATTATACATTCAAAAGCTTCACATACCTTCCATATGATAATACACAAATAATCCCCGAACAAAAACGAGAACACCTCCACAAAACATCCGAATTAGACCCAACTTCCCAAAATGCACACACCCAAATGCACATCCACACAAACTTCCACGCTCCCACATATAAATGTTAGTACATTTTCGTGTGTGATGATGTAACGTTGTGCTTCGCGTGACTCTCTCTGCATCGCTAATGAAAAAATAATGCGACGAGTCCATTAGGCGGAGCCTTTGTGTGTATGTGGAAGCGTGTTTCGTTTTGATAACTGTTTTCAAATGTGCGTATTGTGTGAGAAAGGTGTGTGTGTGTTTTGCGTGTTTTTCGGAAAATTAATGTATATTTTTTGAAAAATTTGGGTCGTATTTGATAGGAATTTGAATGAGGATGGTTGCTAATTAGGTATTTTGTGGGTGTGTATTGTTCGGATAAGTGTTTCGAATTGTCTATTTATTGTTTTTTTATATAGGTACAATTCAAAATAAACTTTGTATATAAAAAAAACATGGCTTAGTATTATTATTAAAAATTTCTATAGAAATATATGTATATGTATTTTGAATACAATTTTATATAACATATCGAAGGTAAGTGTACTTATTCTAAATCATTTTTATACATCTTGATAAAATAAAATAAATGTAACTTGCCACGTATTTTTATTGTTTTTGTAAGTATCACTTTTCTTCCTGTTGGCTAAGATCAAAGTATAGTGTTTCTGTAAGTTTTGGATATTCCGAAAACTATATCATAAATATGTAATATAAACAATTCTGTTATTCATCTATTTATTGATAGTATAATATTATACGTTGCTTAACTTTAATGGTAGTTGATGTTCGATTATGCTTAATAAAAAATATAATTTGCATTTATTATTTTTATGGATAGATGAACGTGCATTATATCCAATTTATTGAATTATATACATATACGGAATTCAATAATTTTACTTAATTCATATTCAACAAAACTATAAAAAAGAATAAATTAAATTATAACCGTATCCCATTAAATTTTTCTTAGAAAACAATAACCAAATCATTACTGCCGAACACAATATTATGTTACTTTTGAAAGCTGATTGATTGATTTTAATTATCTTCAAAGTCGTACAATTTATTAAGTTTAATTTAAAACCAAATTCATTATGAAACGTTCGTTTTTCATTTGACATTTCTAAACGTAACAAAGAAAACGTTGAATTTATCCCGTTTAATTGATTTCCTATCAAATAAATTACCAAACGCTTTTTATTTCATTCCTTCGCTACAAAAATTGAAAGCACTCTTTTTTTAGTGTCCGAAATATATTTGATTACATCGACTTTTATGTATCACAAATTGAATCGTTCAGATGAATTTGATGGCTTTCTGTATTGAAAAATACGTTGTATGTATTATTTAACGAATTTTCGATCAAAGTTTAATAACAGGTAATATTTCAATATTTTCAATTCTAAATGACAAGAAAATCTTTTTTGAAGTTTTCTATCGAATAGTTTTCTGAAAAAAATACGATTTCAAGTGATGTGATTATGCTGAAAAAATATGTATTGAAAATATATGAATGCTATTATTGAAAGAAAAAGTGCCTCTTTCGGATGGGGTTCTGAAAAAAATAAGTAAAGTATTACGGTTTTGAGTGCTCGTTACGATCTGACGCTTTTTGGATATGACACGTGAAAAAAGCCTTTCAGCCCACGTAGCTCTTTCACGTATGTACTATTTCAGACGGGGTCGAAAAAATTTAAAGCCTTTTGAAAATGGTGTCCTTCGTCATTTTTTGGTCCCTGTTTATTTTCGCGATGCTATTACTCATTTTTTCCAGAATATTGGATCACCTTTCAAAGCGATTCATGAAAAAAATCACCTTAAACGATTAAATTTTATTTTTTAAGACATCGATATATTTAATTTAAAAAAAAATCATCATATAAAGAAACAATGATTCATAAAAACTCAATAGATGGCGCTAATCGTTGACGATATGCGAATATCAATATTCTAATACAAATAAAAACTAATTTGATCAACCTAAAAAATTCAAAAACCCCTTTTAAAACAATAAAAACGTATATTGAACGCAGACAAAGCGTTCGCAATGCGGCACACAATAAATACCGTAGAGTGTGGGAGAGCAACAAGTGTGCCGACGAAGGCCACTCCCTGGAGCCTTTTTATCCGCTAGGTCTAAAGCAAACCTACACAATGCAGTGGTAGAGTAGTAATCGGGTTAAGATGGAAGTGTCCGGGTCGCAGTTGCAGGACGTAGACCTCATGGTCACCCTACATTAACGCCGTATAGGTTGTGTTATTATATTGTTGTGGTGGGCACGCTTTGTGCTTCAAAAGCTGTTTGTTGTTGATGGTTCGGGAACAAAGGGAAGGTTTTGTGATGGAATTTGCTGATGAAATTGGGTTTTGGAGGTTTTTTCCGGGTGAAACTTTTATAGGGGCGTTGGTGAGAATCGCAAGTGGGAGAAATTTAAATTTTTTCGTTAAATTATGATGTGAAGTTTTATTTCAAGTGTATGAGATTGCTACGCAAATTTTATTTTTAGAATTTCAGTTTTTAATCATCAACAAAGTTTTTAGATTTAGTATTTATAATTTTTGCTAAGAATTTATAAAGCATATAAATATTTTATTTAAAGCACTTTGAAAATTGCTCAAAGTTTGGTCAAATTCAATTTTTAAAACATCACAACTTGAAACCACAGATAAATCACAAAGTTGGATCTGTGCATTTTTCAAAACCCATAACCTTTTATAAACGCGCAAACAGCGAAAAATTCGACCATAAAATCGTTGATATATCCTTAATACATTTTTCATACACACATATAATACATAACATTTATTTATTTATATATCAATACCATCTAATATACACAGTTATTTTTAAAAATTGAAAAAAATTCACACAACTATAATAAAATTTTAGCACCATCTACCGTAACAATCTTTTTTTTAATTTTTTTGTAAGATCAACGAACAGTGAGCTTTTTTAAATTTTTCATTTAGAATGCACAATCTCTCTAGAGAATTTTTCCACTGCAACACAAACTGGCCGAATATATTAAAACAGAACGTATAATATCAAATATACGTGTACGTATGTGATATGTGTCGTATAAGGGAAAGTTTGGGCATTTGCGATTTATGAAAGCGGCAAAATCCGGGACTAAAGCTATACCACATAAATCCTATGAAGGGAAAAGCAATGGATGTTTCCTCGCAGGAAAACTATGGGAAAATCGGAAAATTGTATTTATACGTGTCGTGGACTTAGCAAGTATTGAGGGTTTTGTATAATATTAAAAATATATTCGATTTTTTTCAACTATTCAAAATTATAAGTTGTATAAAAAAAAGTTTTTCATATTTAAAAATGTATTTATAAAAAGAAAAGGTATATAAGCTTGTTTGCACATTTGTATGTCGGAGTTTTCACTGCTGGAACGTCGTTTCACGGAAATCGTTCGAATTGATATTAATGCGGGTTTTCCGATACGATGCAGCATTCAAGAAACGTATGTATAACGGAAAATGTGCATTTTCTAAAAGAACGTGTTTATACAAAACGAAAAGATGCGCTTTTCCCGCTACATCGAATAATAAAATTTCCGGAAAAATGGGCGTCTTCACACACAAATTTGAACATTTATACCTAACAAAATCTTCACATATGTATTTATCTTAGATTTCAATTATTATTATTTTAGTATAATGTATCATCAATCAACATCAATACACATATATGTATTTAATTTCTGATAAACCATTAAGAACTCGAGGCTTCTTTATAAAAATCATTTCCACACACAAACTAACGTAAGTATTATACGCATTCTGTGTATTATACGCATTCTGTGTATTATACGCTTCATATCAAAACAAAAACCAAAATTCATGACACATTATATATACATACATATGTATATACAAGCGTTTTGTCCCGTACATGAATTCTTCAATTGTATGGGAAACCAGCATGATCGCCATGGGAGCTTTTGTCGGTGGTCCCCCGCCGAGTTGCGAAAGTGCATTGCCGTGTTGCAAACTAGTGACGTCTGTTGCAAAATCGCTATTGCGCATTGCAACGGACGAACGTGTCTACGGGTACGTGTACGTGCATACGTTGACCCCCATATCGATCCCATAAAATGGAATTTCTTGTTTAGAATAGTTAAAAGAGTGATTATATACACATATAATTGATTAAAAAGTTGTAGAGAGTATCTATTGATTAAAAGTGGGTCAAAAGTTAAAAAAACGAAAGGTTGTAGTTTTACATATATTATTTATATATGTATGTAAAGCTAAAAAACCTCTATGTTGCGATTAAATTTAACATCTGGTGTATCTGTGTGAGGTGTGTCTTCTGTCAAATATGACAGTAGAAGTATCTTACGACATACTTATAGAAGGCATTAAAATTTCCTTGGCATACCTGATAGCATAAAATATTTGGAGATTTTGGAAAAAATATTCGCTACCACTATAGTAAGGAACTAAAACTGTCATATTTGACAGATGCACTAGGTATACTAGATGGCGCCTACACAGGTATACCATGGTAGGTACATAGATGTACATTATACACCATCAGATATTGTTAAATTTCATAGACAAAGCAACATTCTTTACTTCATTCAAGAACAAAACTATTACACACATAGCGTAATACATATATAACTATTAAATAGATGAAGTATTAATGAAAAAGTAGGGACATTCGATTTGCGATCAATAGCCGGTAATGAACCTTAGCTTCGTAGCCCGACTAATAACTTTCTCGACAGGGTGACCCGGATAAAATTAGACCATAATTATCAATCAGTTAGATTGTGATGGAATTCAAAGACTGACCATTTTGCGAATCGATCTTCGCACACAATATATATAATAAAATAACAGCAGCAGATTCCGCAAGCCTTCCCCGTCCACGTATTCAATAATGTGTAAAAAGGGAACGATGATCGATTTCGAGACAGGCGTTTACAAGCACGGCTTCCATTTATCCGCTCATGAAAAAAACATCGAGGTCATGAACAAGTTTCAGCACTGAACAATGTATTGCGTGTACGTGTCTGTGTGTGGATAATAAAGCCTTACAAGGACTGATAATGCGATACGCGATGCGGACGTTTCTTATAATGTGAAAGTTTCAAAATTACGCATACCGATCGATACATGTAATTCGATGAACTAACTTTGCGGATGTGCTCAATCAAAGTGTGGTTTTGTATGTTTTTTTTTGCAGATTTATATGTGAAATGTTTTTGATACTTTTATTTTTCCAAACGGTGAAGTTGTGGCTAGTGAATGGATGTATATTTGGTTAGATATTTGGTTTTGAACGTTCAATAATTATTTGATTTATATAAATTATTGAAGTTCAACGTCTAGTTTTGTTGACTATGTTGATAGATACATGAAGTTAAGCGATTAGTGGTTCAGTTAGTAAATAAATGTACGTAATATTAATTTAAGATTTAGTTTTGAGTATTTAATAATCATTTAAACTATATAAGTTATGAAAATAATTAGTTTTATTTAAATGGTTAATACAACCAGTGGTATGGTAAGCAGATAAGCTCTTGTACTGTTGGTTTAAGATTCATTTTTAATATTCGAACTATAATGTTATTAAAATTATCTTCTTCTCAAAAAAATCTAGATAAAGTTTTTTTTTCGAATTTTACGTAATTAAACTTTATCGAATTCAGAATAGGATGTATAGTAATTAA